>CM042441.1:21082231-21474731 GCA_023631565.1 Gymnocephalus cernua
CTGAGCTTCTCATCTCTGTAGACCAAAATGCAACGCAGCAAAACTCCATCTATTCAATTCAATTCAATTTTATTTATAGTATCAAATCATAACAGGAGTTATCTCAAGACACTTTACAGATAGAGTAGGTCTAGACCATACTATAATTTACAAAAAAACCCAACAAGTCCAATCTGCTGCTCTAACTATCCATTCTGGACCCTGTACATATGCATTCTCTGTGGGCCCCTGCCCCATCCACATCTATTCATAGTGTATTTGTGCCTCTTCACATCAAGAGTGATGCCAACCACGTTTTCAGTATGTAGAAAGTTCGCACCGGACAAATTGAAGTATCCAGGCATGCATATAAAAACTGGTTGATCTGTGGTGTTAATATACTACCAATAACTATCCCACAAAGCAACGTACAACAGAAATGATGACCTGCTAATACTTGGAATAAAGTGTGCACGATGGCACTGGTAATAGTTTGGGGAAAAACAACAACTAATAAAACCTTTGAAAAACAATTTAAAAAACTAACAAAGGTGCTTCAAAGTTGCTGACGACCTTCGGCTCTGAGGAAAAAAAGACCATCATTGTTCTTGTATACTAACTGCTAAAATCAGTTATGTTTACTTTGAAGTATTAGTATAAATTGAATATCTCCTTGCAGTATGAATAAAGTGTACTTTCTTCCAGCTTAAATTATGCAATTAGGACACAGTTAGAAATCACTAACTAACAAAAAATAACTCCTGTCATGCATTAAACATCTCAATATAAAGCTGTATGAGTACAGAAATGTCCTTTAGCATCATTCAGACATTTATGACATTTGCATTAAAAATGTAACTAAGCACTTTAAGTGCAGTTAACCCTGCCCATTACATGCCTGCACACATCCTTGCATATGGCAAAAGTCTGAGCTGTTTGACTGCTCTGTACAGCAGAGTGGTTTGGGTCAGAGTGAATTAAAAACGCTCCTGCTCCATGTTGGTTGTGTGGCTTTTTGGTTGTTGTCCCTCCCTGTTGTCGGGACCAGTTTGCCAGTTAGGGGAGGCTATGGGCTAAATATGAAGATTATAGTACAGCCTGGTGGCAGAAGTGCTGCTCAGCATAATGGGGTTTATAGGCCTAGGGGCAGAGTTTGTTCTTACGCCCTGTTGGAGGAGGCGTTGACAGGAGCGAGCGATGGAGGAGCAGGAGGGACAGTCTTATTATTAAGCCTCACCACACCGAGTGAATGTGTTGTGATGGTCGTGGTGGTAGATGAGTTTAGCCTGCACTGAGAGATTAAGAGGAGGGTACGGGTCAGAGGAGCATATAACACCTAGAATTGGATTTTTCTTCAGGGGCTGCTGGTTGAGGTCCACTTGGCTTGGGTGTGAGCAGATCAATGGCACTATTGGGCCTAATGGATGCGGTTGCCAGATAGGGCTGTTTCTGATAAGGGAGGAGTATTGGCTTTAGTAGTGGAGATACAAGCTTGGTTAACGCTGGGTTTAAAAGAGCTACTTTCTCTGTGGGTGAAAACACAGTGTTTCAGGGTGTACACAGGCATAAGCGTTAGAGCGTTCAACCCTTGCTTGCTAGTCACGACAGCCCGAGTGTTCAATTTGGTATCACACAGGTTGGATTCTCTGCAGCCGCTGGCGTGCTGTTTCACCATCAGATACGGATCAGGGCTCAGTTAGGGCCTCGGAGGCTGTGGAGAGTTCAGTTTTGAGATAGCGTGTGAGGAAGGCGGGGGGAGATGCAGAAACGGCAGGAGGAGAAAGGCAGGCGGCGTGTTCACAACACCACCGGCGTATCTGCCCCACTTCCTTTCGCCACGCTGTTGCAGCACAGCACGGCGATGGCAGAGGTTTCACCCCAGCGCAGCAACTGCAACCGAGACCCCCTCGGACCTGAACATAACCCAGGGCAAAAAGAGCGCCTGCACGTCTCTCAAACAATATGCCAGCACAGCATAACACACAGCAACACAAGGCAGAGCACAGGAGGAGAGAGCAGCCTCATCCACGGGGCAGAGGCAGAAATACTAGATGGCAAGCTTTTTGTCTTCATATGAGGCGCATTAATCCTCACAGTGGCTCCCATCTTTATTCATTCATCGGCCTGTGGTGTCCACTCAATCAGTCAGTTAAAGGCTGGCCTGGTGGAGTGAGCCCTGCACACCCACCACAGGGAGGAGGGGAGGGAGGTTATACTCCACACCATATAGCCAGAGCAGACACTGCAGTACAGATATACAAACAGAGTGGGTTGGGGAGGAAGAGGAGGAAATGTGAGGGGGCTCTTTTAAATAATGAGGCAGGGGGTGGGGGGCAGAAAGGGAGAGACAGGGGGAGATTAGACAACTGGAGGTGAAAAGAGAGCAGCCTTGTATCAAGACTTAGTGAGATTGAGAGGTTCAAAGTAAAGGAGGGAGAGAACAGTCAATATCAAAAGCGAGCGATAGGGAGAGATCCAGGACGACGACAACACCTCCACAGACTACAGAGGTATGTATGTGTGAGAGAGGGAGGGAGGGAGAGAAGGAGGGAGGGACGTGGTGGTGGTGGAGAGTGTGTGAGAGTTAGAGAGAGGGAGGGATATCCACTGCACTGTTGTGTGACTGGAAATTTAATAGAGAGAGAGAGGGAGGGAGGCAGGAAGGCAGCAGGGGAGGGGAGAGGAGATAGAGAGGAAAGGAGCGACGCAATGCAAAAGCACTGAGCGAGAGAGCGTTGTTGTTGGAATTACAGAGGACTGGGACAGGCTGTGGATGCTGCTAGACCCTCACTGCAGAGCGTGGGGCTGTGTGTGTGTGTGTGTGTGTGTGTATGTGTGTGTGTGTGGGGGGGGGGGGGTCAAGTGAGCGAGAACATATTGTGCATAAAGTGGAAAAGGGCGGCCAAGGCCATGCAGAGTGTGCAGTGTGCAATGTTTAATAAGAGAGATACAGGTTGGCCACCCTGTTGCTGCATCCAGACTGCATATAAGGGTCAGTCTTTACCTTGTTCCCCACATAAATTGTGTGTGTGTGTGTGTGTGTGTGTGTGTGTGTGTGTGTGTGTGTGTGTGTGTGTGTGTGTGTGTGTGTGTGTGTGTGTGTGTGTGTGTGTGTGTGAGAGAGAGAGATAGAGCAGAGCCAGAAGGAAGACACGTGTGTGAGGAGTGTGTCTGATAACACGTGCTTGTGATGGAGAGCTGGCGTTGAGGTGCAAGAGCGATCCTCTGAGTCTCGATATAGAACGTTATCAATCCAGCGCTAATCACCCGTCTGAAGCACCCCCCCCCCCCACACACACACACACACCTCCCTCCCTCCCTCCCTCTGCTATCTGATGGCCACTCAACCACCCACCCACATACGTCCTCATGTTAATATCCTGCTGAGGTGATTGACAACTCAACTCTGATCACACCTTAACCTGACCTTAAACCTCACCTCACTCCCCCTTTAATTGTGTACCCCCCCCCCCCCCCCCCCCCTCCTCCTCTTTTCCCGTTGGGAGTCTCACTTGACATCAATCACATAATTAAAATCATAAGAATTTGGTTTCTGTAAAATAAACACACAATCTCTCCTCTGTCCTTCTTTGCCTCCTCCATGTCAGCATGTCAGTCAGTACACCTGTATACTGCATATACAGTATAGGCCTACCGTGTATATGATGGGAGCTGCAATGGCAGCCAGGAGTGCTGTACAGGTGGGGCTCAGCACTGTGTGTGCTTGAGCGTTGCCAAGGGAACCGGCCAAGCAGCAAATGTCCCCATAGCAAGCTGTAAACACCACCATCATCATATTATAGAGATTATACGACCATATGGACACACGTGTGTGAGTGTCTCTGGGATGGAATCCAGAGAAAAACAAAAAACTGAAGCTGGAAAGAAAAGAAAACAAAATGTGCAGTTTAGTCCTGAACTGCAACGCTGTGCACTGTAAAGGACAAGTGAGGGTTAATCAAGCTACTTGCAGTCATAACAATTGTGAAGATTATTATAATGATTAAAGTAGAGATGCTTTTGTTTATTAGGTCATCTTATTTGAGGTGACACTCATATGTAAGCCTTTGCCATGGGCTGTCTGGGTCTTGTGTATGTGCAACGTGCATGGGTGATGTGTCTGCAGACTGCAACAGTAGTCACTGTAATATGTTTGCATACAAAAATAAGAAAATTAATATTGAGTAAATAAATAAAGTTTCATATTCAATGCCCCAGCAGCAGCAGCAGTGTAACGTCCCCTCATCGTCGTCCAGTGGTTTCATCCACCTGAAGATTTCTGAGACAATTCTTATTACCAGGGGTGGCAGCGCAGCACTTGGAAAGGGTGAATCAATCAGAGAGAGAGAGAGAGAGAGAGAGAGAGAGAGAGAGAGAGAGAGAGAGAGAGAGGAGGGAGAGGAGAAGAAGCCAGCGTCGGCGGCGGCTCTGCAGTGGAATACGCTGTTTTTTGAGGGAATTGTTTTGAGCGCGTGTTTCAGGACTTGAACGCAGCATCCTGAAATAAAAGGTAAGTCTCCCATCACTCACTGTTTTCATCGATGACATCCACACAGACAGTCGAGATGCAGCCTCACGCGCTCTGTTTCTGTTGCTTGTGTGGCTTGTGCGGGTTTGTGTGTGCGCGCGCGCGCCCGGACAGTTTGTGCATTTTGCTCCACGCGCAGCAAACTAACTAATGCTTTGGAATGGAAATCCGCATCCATGACCTGATATGATGCGTGAAGTGTCCTCGTGTGTGTATTCCGGTATGCAGGCCCTTCTCACTCACTGCGTGGCTGATATCCAGGAATTACATGTATGACGAGACAGGCAGACGTGTGTGAGAGAAAATGAGGGGACATCAATTGATTTGCGTTATCTAATATATGTCCACATGCACAATTCAAACTTTTCTTACATTCTCAGCTTCTGTTTATTCTTTTTTTTGTTTTGTTTATTTAATCCTTTGCCATCCGTTTGTTGCCGATACAAGTTAATCTAACCTTGGCGATAAGAGGAGCATCCGCTGTAGCACACGCTGTTGACGGGGCTTAATATTTGATCCGGTTAACGCGCAGCTTCCACTCAAATATACTCAATTAAATCGCCCTAATCGGACCCGTTTGCAGTGTTAATTTGTGTGTTAGGGTTACGTTACCCGCGCCGGCCCCCGCTGATGACCCCAGATTCGGAGGAAAATGCGCAGACACCTTGCGGCTTATACGCGGTGGGTTAAGCTCTGAGTCAGAGCCTGGGGCCCCTCCATCTGAGAACAAGGAGCAGATAGATTAGGACTGATGAATGAAGATCTACTGCCTCTATCTGCAACACAATGGCACGGTTATGAGAGGATTTGAATGCTAATGTGCAGTGTTTGAGAGAAATCCGAACGGGCTGGGACTGGCGGGAGGAGATTGCTGGCAGTGTGTGTGTGTGTGTGTGTGTGTGTGTGTGTGTGTGTGTGTGTGTGTGTGTGTGTGTGTGTGTGTGTGTGTGTGTGTGTGTGTGTGTGTGTGTGTGTGTGTGTGTGTGTGCGTGCGCGCTGTGGACCAGCTGGATGATCTCCTGAGTTTTATGATAGGAAGAATAAGTTATTAATGGGGTGTTGGAAGGTGAAGTGGGGCACTGGGGCAGGATTAGACAAGACAGGGGAGGGGGGGGGGGGGGTAGTGTTGAGGTGTGTGTATGGGTTTAACAAGGAGGGATGGAGTGTGTGTGTGTGTGGGGGGGGGGGGAGCAAGTTTATTTGTTGTTGCAGATTTGCATGTGAGAGAGAAATTAGCTGAAGGAGAATTTAAAGGAAATTCTGGAGGAGTGCTGTGAGACATTTTTGTTGAACACATCACCGTCAGATGGGCGCTGTCATTTTAAATCTTCTGTTATCGCCACAGGCCGATTAATCACTACTGTTTTGCTGCCTGGATTTTATGTCCTGTGATTTCTATTCATGCACCCGTATTACATTTAACGCTCTTTACGGTACCTGTAAACTTCTACACCAGCGTAGCTCAATGACCATGACACACAGGCTACCATTTATGAGCCCTCGCTTCACAGCATATTCATTCCATAATAGGCCTGCAGAAGTAAAACTTTAAGAGGATGGTAAGTTTTTATGTTGCCTCTAAAAATATGTATTTTATATTGTGGGCATGATGTTCAATAGTGAGAAAGTGAGGCTCCCCCCCCCCCCCCCAGCTGATCATGGACTGTATGCAACAGCACCAGTCACTGCAAGGCCCCGGCTTCATGAGAGGCTTGTCACTTGATATCACATTTAAAGGCAAGGCCCTCCAGCTCAGGGCAGCGCTTCAAAATATCAAGATGTCTCACTGCTGCAAACGCTGGGCCAAAATGTCAGTGGAATTTGTTTGTCTTGAACTTTGTCGCTGCCGTCCTCCCACTCCCCAACCCAAGCGTTACCTAAGCCGAAATGACTTTGAAGTGGGGCAGGTTACTAAAAGGCTGACATTTATGGGAACGCGGCCACTCAAAGGAAAACAAGAAAATTGTCTATTCAGCGTTTGTGATGTGTTTTTTTTTTTCTATGGATGGAGTCATGTGAATTCCTACAAGCCTCATTCAAGGAAATTTGGTGGTGGAGAAATTCAGGGAGAAGCTGTACTGAATTAGTCAAGTCCTGGAAGTAGAGGGAAAATACCGCACAAGTTGCAGTAGGTCAAATCGCCTTTTAAGTTTTGAAGGATCAAAGTCATGACACCTCTTGACCTAATATGCATGTTAATAAAATTGAATAATGTCATGATTCACAAGGAAAGGTTAACACCGATTAGTTAATGGGATGCTGGTGGGATGTTTTATTCAGTGTATTCCCCCTTTAAGGATTCTGCACCTGTAACAGGCTCCACTTCCAGACTGTTCCACTGGTGGCTTTAAGCTCTTCGATGTGGTCGACCAATGGAAAGACAGTTTGGCCAATTTTTATGAAGTCAAATGTTTAGGAAAGCTGTAATCATCCAGCCTCTTTTTTTTTTTTTTTTTTTTACAATTTACACAGCAGATCCACCTTTTACTGTATTCCTCAGCAGCTGAGCTACTGTAGAAGAAGAAATAGGATATCCTGAACTTTTTCACCAATCTAACAACAAAATTAAAAAAAAGAACACATAAAGCATGCGACCATCTTATTAATTTTAACTGTCAACACCTAATTTGAACACATAGGCACACGTGTCCCACAAAACCGAGCACTGACTCCTTCCAGTGTCGCAAATGAAGCACCGGCTGAGCGATTCCAGTCATTTGAGGAATCGGGCCAGGCTGCTCTTTCATTTCCGAGGCACACCACTTATGCATGGCCGATGAGCTTGATGAAAACAAGCAAGCAGGTTAACAGGGACATGGTAAATTACACCTGCACACCTGGCCTAGAGGGAAGGTGTGACTTTGAGATAATGCCCAGCCCCCCCACTGCTCCAGCGCTGTTGGAACTATGGAGCCATTGCGGATTATTTGCCAGAGGAGATGTGGAAAAGTCACAGCAAATCCTCCCAAAACAAACACGCAAGGTGGGAAAGGGCACGAGAGGAGTCCAGCATATAAACTATTACCCCCTAAAATATTACCCAATGTCAACGATTTGTGCATTAAATGAAGCCAGGATGCTTTCAATCTGGTAAAAGTAGTTTGCCTTTCCTCGTCCCCTTACTGTAAGGACAAAGGACTGCATTAATTCTGAGGGACGTCTCTGCTGCTACTTTAGAATTCAAAGAGAGTAACTGTTTCCCTAAATTTGGTGTCTGTGTGAGTGTGCATTTGTGCATGCTTATGTTTATGCACAGACACTCATTTCTGTGTATGGGAGAGCAAGAGAGAGACGGAGATTATAGACACTAAAACTGCGCTAATCAGGGCAAGCTGGTTGCTGATCTCTTCACGGGGCTAGGGTGTCATTGATTGATGGAGGCACGACTTGCTGATGTACACAGGTTGAAGGGTGAAGGGAGAGTCGCTGATCAGCCACGAGAGGCTAAAAATTGACGAGACCCCATCTAAGACGCTGGGATCATATCAGACATTTCCCTGCCGGTCGCCACTTGTCCTTGCCATGCCTGAACGTGGGGATAGAGATCTGAGTTTCTGTTTTTATGCATGATATGGCACAATTTGAATCTCAGTAACCAGGGGGCTGGGGGTGCATGAGCACTGACCCATGCACAGCAGAAATGCTAAGCTGCCTATGATGGGAGGGTGGATATAATGAGCCATGATTGGTTTGATTGAGTCTCCCGCCCAGGCCTGGGTGTTGGCCCTTTGGGGATCACGATGACTGTCCAGGCATTAATTATTGAATAATAGTTGGAAGAATGGCAATGGCTAATGACACAAAATGAATGCTATAATCCATTGAATTGACATAATTAGAAATGGTGAGATTTCCCCTGAGGAATATATTCTCATCATGACCTAAAGTGGAAAGGGATGCCTGAAAAATGGACTGGAGGCAATTCCTTTCCCCTCCCTCCTCTCGTGAGTCCGTGAATGTGCCATGGGAGAGCAAAAAATATCTGATCATGCGTTTGTGAAGATGGTCAAAAGTAGCTGCACGCTCGCGAGTCATCGCATTAACTCGAGAGACTGAAAAAGCCGGGACGCTTTATGCTGTTTGAAATAAGATGGCCAGAGAAAGCGGTCAGCCCTGCGTGTCTGATATTGAGTTTGGCAAAGAAAAGAGATATTATCTTCTCCTGGTTAGATTAAGTATTAGTAAATGGGATTGGGTAATGAAGGCGGTCAAGCCTCAGTGACCACCGTGCTTTGCAGCCACTGCCGGCTTGGTTTGAGTCTTGAGGGAGTTTGTTTCGGGTCAGTGATGGCATAAGAGCTCAATTCAGCATTGCAGAGTCAGGCTGGGGCCTTTTCTCTGTCTGCCTCACTGACTGACTGCGCTGGCTGGAGGCACAACAGTAGTGGCATACTGATGCTGATGCTGATGACAGTATAAATATTGATGTAGATGGCAAGTAACAGATAGTGCATGAAATTATAACCCTGATGACCAAACTGTGATGCTTAACAGTTTTTATTTTTAATCTCCTTGTTGTTGTTTTTTTCACTCCTTGTGATTCAAGCATGACACAGACAGGTTTGGTTTCTACTGCGCTCTGAGAGATCACATTGAGATGCCTGGAGAGAAGCGTGGGCGCACTGTCGCACAAGATGACACGTAGTCAAACGTCCTTTTTTGGATCTGGTTGGAGCTTGTCGTATTTTTAGGGGCTGCGATGGTGGAGGGGGGGAGGGGCACTGAAGTCACGGTGAGATGGTGGCTCCAGAAGAGGCCGATGAGATATGCCAGCCGTGGTCCCTGGAGGCCGCTAAGAGCCACAGAGGAGGTAGTTTGTGAAGCAGGGCGCCATCGCTGTGATAAATCACAGGTTCGGCCGTATGGTTAGGAAGATTACTCTCAGTGCCATCACGTGAACCTTACGTGCCTTTACTGTTTGTTTTCCCATTCCCTGGACTCCACGGTATATGTAGAGTGTTGACTCAGTTGTACTACTTTATTTATATATTTTGCCCCTCTTGCACTTTTCTCTTGTGGTAGCTTTGGATTGAGTGGTGCAGCGGTGAGGCGTTTAGGCTCAAACTTCCCTGTGTGGGACTATTGAAACAATGGCTGTTAATTGGTATAGTGTGGTGTACAACCCCAAATCAGAAAAAGTTGGGACAGTATGAAAAACACAAATAAAAAAAGAAAGTAGTGATTTCTAAATGTACTTTGACTTGTATTTCATTGCAGACAATGTGAACACAAAATATTTCATGTTTTGTCTGGTTAACCTAATTTCATTTGTAAATATACATCCTTTCCTGTCATTCAGACCTGCAACACATTCCAAAAAAGGTTGGGACAGGAGCAATTTAGGGCTAGTAATCAGGTAAATTGGTTAAATAATGATGTGATTTGAAACAGGTGATGTCAACATGTGATTGTAATTATGATTTGGTACAAAAGCAGCATCCAAGAAAGGTCTAGTCCTTTAGGAGCAAAGATGGGCCGAGGATCGCCAGTTTGCCAATAAATACGTGAGAAAATTATTGAAATGTTTAAAAACAATGTTCCTCAAAGAAAGATAGGAAGACATTTGCTTATTTCACCTTCAACAGTGCATAACATAATTAAAAGATTGAAGGAATGTGGAGGAATTTCAGTGCGTAAAGGACAAGGGCGCAAGCCTAAGCTGAACAACCGTGATCTCTGAGCCCTCAGGCGGCACTGCATCAAGAATCGTCATTCATCTATAAGCGATATCACCACATGGGCTCAGGACTACTTTGGCAAACCTTTGTCAAGTACCACAATACGTAGTTACAGCCACAAATGCCAGTTAAAACTGTACTGTGCCAAAAGGAAGCCCTATGTTAACAGTGTCCAGAAGCGCCATCTGCTTCTCTGGGCTTGGAGGCATCTGGGATGGACCATCACACAGTGGAAATGTGTACTGTGGTCAGATGAATCAGTATTTCAGGTATTTTTTGGGAGAAATGGACGCTGTGTGCTCCGGACCAAAGAAGAAAAGGATCATCCAGACTGTTACCAGCAACAAGTCCAAAAGCCAGGGTCTGTCATGGTATAGGGTTGTGTCAGTGCCCTTGGCAAAGGTAACTTGCACTTCTGTGATGGCACCATTAATGCTGAAAAGTACATAGAGATTTTGGAGCACAATATGCTGCCTTCAAGAAGACATCTTTTCCAGGGACGTCCATGCATATTTCAACAAGATAATGTGAAACCACATTCTGCACACATTACAAAGTCCTGGCTGCGGAGGAAGAGGATACGGGTACTTGACTGGCCTGCCTGCAGTCCCGACCTGTCTCCAATAGAGAATGTGTGGCGCATTTTGAAGCGCTAAATGCGACAACGAAGACCCTGTACTGTTGCCCACCTTAAGACTTGTTTGCAGCAAGAATGGGACAAAATTACACCTGAAACACTTCATCACTTGGTGTCTTCAGTCCCTAAACGTCTTTTAAGCGTTGTGAAAAGGAATGGCAACATTACAAAGTGGTAAATGCTTTACTGTTCCATGAAATACAAGTCAAAGTACATTTAGAAATCACTACTTTCTTTTTTTATTTGTGTTTTCCATACTGTCCCAACTTTTTTCTGATTTGGGGTTGTACTACTTGCCATACATAAAGCCCAAGTGAGTCCTAATTTGATCTTTTTATTGACATGGAGAAAGTTGGAATCATGCTTATTTGGAGCATTCCGAGCCAATTATCCTCTCAGCTGTGTGCCTGTGGTGACCTCTGTCTAATAATACATCAAACTGACCTGCAGATAACATTTGTTTTTGTCAGTTATCAGTCATTGCTTCCCTCCGAAATGTTGTCATTTGGAAGTTTTATTGAGGCAAAAGCAGATTCGATCCAGGAACGTTCCCATCACACTGCAGGGTTTACTGAAGTGACGCCCCGCTTAGGCAGCTGCAGAGCAGGGCCGCGGACGCCCCAAGCCCCCGCCGACGTGACGGAGACACGCAAGATGGTGAGTGGTTACTATGGCAGGTTACTATGGCAACCTCAGGTCTCTGTAAGAGCTTCCATTTCACACAGCGTGGGAGAGAGAGAGAGAGGGAGAGAGAGAGAGAGGTGGAGAGAAGAACCTGCAGAGAGGAGAAGGGTGGAGAAATCAGCAGAGGAGGTGAGGTGTGGAAATAAACAAGCCTTAGGTGTAGGAACGGGGAGCGGGCGAAGAGAGGAGCAGATGAAGGGCAGGGATGACGATCACGTGGCCAGATCAGTTAGACCAGATCTGCACTGCATCCAGACGCTGGAATCTTTCAGTGCTGCTTTGTAATGGTTCTGGTGCTGCACAGTGTGTTTCCACTGTTTATCTCTCCTTTTCTCTCCCTTTCTTTTCTTTTCTTTTCCCTCCCTCACCTCTCTGATTTAGTTGGCACGGCGCTCGGCTGCGAGAGACATTGTGTCAGTCTTGGTGACTGGTCTCCATGGAGACGTCCATCAGTCAGTCCATGTCAGTGTTTCGTGGGTAAACGCGTTATCGTGTTTGTCAGCGTGAGTGTTTATCTGTCTGTGTATTAGTCAGTGTGTCACTCATAGAGAAGGCTGGGGCGAGGTCTGAATGGATGGGGGCCAAGAGCGTAGCTTATCACGCATGCACGCCCACGCCATTTGTTTGTTTATTTATACATAAAACTGTATGGTGGTGCGTACAGTCATTGGAGCCGGGGATGCACAGACAGATGGACACATAATTAAAGCGTATCCACCTCTGCTCCACATGTTGCACCACACTGTCTGAATGTTTATTCCCCTTTTTTTCACCTCTGAAATCCTAATTAAACACTAAGCCCTGTTACAGTGTGAGATCTGTTGCCGTACGCTTCAGAGTGTACTGCTGATGTTGCATAACTCCTTTTCTGTTCTGCATACCTTTAATGTTATCTTGTCCATTCTGTTAGGAAGGTTACTTTGGAAAAGTAACAGGGTACCGATTACAAGTTACCCAAGTTATGTAATATGTAAGAGTATAATAGTATTGAACAATTTCAATTACTTCATCAAAGTAATGTAATTTATTATATTTATTATATTATATTATATTATTATTATATTATATTTAAAGAGCTTATCACAGTCTCCTCTAGCTGTAGATAGGTGGGCCAACGCACTTTTTTGTGCATGCATTGTTTTAGTCCGGTGCAACACCCGCAGCGCTGCCGCTAGCTAGCTTAGCGTAGTGAATGGAATCCTATGTTGCCGGTTAGCATGCTGTGAGTAAAAGTGAGCCAACAAAAGACTAAAAAACAACCGAATTACATGCACTGAGACAAAAAATGCGTTGGCCCACCTATCTACAGCTAGGGGAGACCGTGATAAGCCCTATTTCAACAAACGCTGGCGTATCCCTTTAACATACAGCCTAGCTTGTTACAGATACAATTCAGATGTAACCCCCAAATGTAATCATGAACACTTTCATAGGTAACTGTTATTTAACTACACTTTTTTTCCCCAGTATTTTGCAAATAAATTGCGTAACACCGTTAGATGTAACTAGTTACTCCCCAACACTGGCAATATGCCACAATGCACAGCAACATGTCACAACATTATGTTACTGGTTCATTACAATGCCATTAACATTGTCATACTGTAGTCTTTGCACATCCTTTCTTTTTTACACTAAAGATGTACAGATGTGTAGCGTGTTACACTCAAACAGCGTGAGAGGAAGCCACAGCGCCATTTGTGCAACCCAATATCCATGACCTTGGCCTTGAGTAGTAAACTAATTCCACCAATGACATTACTTATTCTGATCCCAAACAAGTATGTCTGCACTGTAACGGTTCTCATGTAGAGTGGTTAGGTCGAGTGTGTGTTCATAATGAGACTTGACTTAGAGCACCTGTTAACTCCAACGTGTTGCTGTTGCACAGCAGAGTTGTTGAAACTAAGCAAGTTCCCTGCTCCAATTAGAGAATCAGCGAGCTGTGTCCTGGTATGTGGATGTGCAGCACACCAGCCTCCAACTGTTAGATTTATACTTAATAATAAGAGTGCTCACTCTGGGGCTCTGCACCACCTAAATGTAAATCTTAGCACAACAGAGCAAAATGCAATAAATACACCAGCACTTTTTGCACATAGCACTTTAATTCTTACAGTCACTTTTTAAGAGGTAGTATTGTCTGTACTGTCATGTGTCCTTCCTTCATGTCCTAAGATGTCTTATGTTGATCTTATGTTGATTTCATGCTGATTTCATGTCGATTTTAGAATGGTTCCTCTGTTACATGTTTGTATTGTGAAGCAACAGATTGTAGCACTATGCCCAAGACAACTTTCCCATCGGGGACAATGAAGTGTATTCTATTCTATTCTATTCTACTATATTCTTTTCAAAATAGTGCAAACTATAAATCTCCTCAGCAATGCATTACACACAGATACATTAACATAAATGCAGACGGGCACTCGTATAAAGAATTAAAATTTTTAAATGCTCCTCCAGAGACTCTCAAAAATGAGATGGAATGAAATGGTGCTGAAAATTAGATTTGGCATAACAAACAATGTTTTAGACAAATATTTGCATTTTCAAGGTTTGTATAGGAGTATTTGTAATTGCTGTAATGCAACAGAATTTATTTTGGATAAATTGAAAAACAATTCACTGACACTCTTTGGATTATTGATGCATTAAAGTGATTGTTCTACAATCACTTATGATAATACTGAGGTATATAAGCAGCATAACAATAGTTGGTTGTCAAGTTCACATTCTGTGTTTAACTAAATATATACGTGCTTCTTCTGGGTTGGATTTTCTGACAAAATATGTGTGCTGCTTGGCAGCTATTAAATCTCTTGATTTTGGGGCGTCTCAACAGCACGTGAAAGCATCATCAAGTCAGTGATATATGTTGCAAAGGAATCTACACTCAAAACTGAATTACCATAAAACAATGGTAAAGGTAAAGGTGGCATTCATAAACATAAAAATGATATATATCGACTTGGATGGATGACTTTCTTCTTACATCATACGGAAATCAATGTAATTTAATGCATGGAGAATGTTTTGCAGCCACACAGGGAATAATGGGCTATACATGCATCATATTGTGTTACCAGAAGAGGATACATGTGAAAAAAAAATCAATGGATTATTTCAGAAAAATGAAGTGAGAAAAGTTAATTTAATTGATGACAGATTTGTGTTTGTAAGCAAACCTGATGCAATTGTTGTTGTCTTTGAACCTTACTGTATTCTGGGAGGTGGTAGTCTGTTTTATGCTACTGGTTGTAAGGAACACATTTTTAAAGCAACCTACCCAACTCTTCTCACAGACGTGGACTTAAACTCAAAGCCCTGTGGCTTAAACTCTCAGACATGTAACTTTTTCTCATGAGATACACACTGAATGCAGCATAGAGCGACCCCATCACTGAAATGTCACCAAACACACACACAAGTACAGAGTTGACACGCCACAGTTTGACCTCCCAAAATAAATCACACACACACACACACACACACACACACACACACACACACACACACACACACACACACACACAAACGAAGGAAAGCGAGGGCAGCATGAAAAACAGAAATGCTGAACCAAGTCCTCGTCTCCAAAAACAGCTGGGAGCAACAACTGCTCGGCTCTGAAACACTGGGGAAAGGTTTTAGAGCAACCCAAAAAAATTGTGCAGTTTACATTGCACTGTAAATGGCTGAAAGACATTTAGATTTACTGCTGGCTTTAGCTTACCCCTCAGCGCACATGAATTGAGTGTATCAACACACTTAACAACCTTAAATACGGATTAATTGTTCCCGTCCCGACCAGTCAGCGCCACAGAACGGATAGTAATAACTGGATTTTATTTGAAGTTGAGAGGTGGCGAAGTGAATATGAAGATGTTAACATTAAAAAGACTTTCATCCCAGCATGTCATGAGTGGTATGAAGCCCACAGTTAGGGATTTGAACATGAGATGTAATGTCTGTTAATGGGAGTGCTTTAGCAGGGTGATGAACACACTGACTTTTAATCTGCAGCTCTTGGCCCCCCCCTCTGAAGGGGAGGAGGTCCTCGCTCCTGTAGGAGCAATATTCTGAATAGATCAGGGCTTCTCTCTGCGTCCTGCATCCTAATGAGAGCAACGGCGCGTCTTTGGACATGTTGAGTGGGAGGACGAGGTAGGAGAGAGATGCAGTGCAGAGGGGGCTGCAGTATATCCTATTTGACAAGGATGAGTGGTGATTAAAATGTGGAACACTGAATGCTCCGGTTTAAGAAACCTCATCAGGCTGTTGTGCTGTTTTCTAAAAATAAGCACTCATTGTAATATTGCTCCAATAACCAAAGTGAATACCTTCTTGTGGCAAAGCACACATGCAATGCGTGAGAGTAACAGCATCTCAGGCTGCTTGTCCTGTCAGGAGATGACATTAAGAAGCTTAATAAGTAAACAGGGAGGAAATGAGGAGGAGTTTCTGTCTAATTAATAGTGTATCACACAATCATAAGCTCAATTGACCTTCTGTACATTCACTTGAGGAGTACAAAATGAGAGATTAGCTCAACTGGTAACAAGGCATTATAAGACATCAAAAGTGCATTTATTACATTATGGATATGTTATATTTATTACAACAGGAACACGGTATAATGAAACCAATGTGAGGAAACGTAACTTGTTGTGTTCCATGTGGAATTTTCCGGGACGTCAGTGTAGTCTTCTAAAGTTTGTGATGATGATTTTGTTTTAAGGAAATATTAATGAGTGTATAATCTTTTATTATAATGCAATTTAATGCAGGCACTTTATTTTGTTTTTCTAAGTCTTTGAATGCATCTTGTTTCCATAATTGGACATATTTCCATCCTAAAGTGAATGTGAATATGTGATTAGAAGTAGCTGATGAAAAAGGTGCGGGTATTGGCAGGAAATCCTTCAGTGCCATCAACAAACCTCTATGCAGAGAGTGCACAGCTTTGCCAAGGCTGCACAATCTGTCAGTTTGTACAACATTGTGTAGAAATGTTTAATCTGCATGTAGATCCACATATTTTTTTTCTTCCATTAAAATAAGTCCATGCGTTTATGAGGCATAAACTGAAATGTTCAAGAATGCCGTTGCAAAATGTTAAAGAATTTCTGGATCTGCATTAAAACCCAATCGTTTGTTTCTTGGCTATTTGCTCTTCCAACCAAACAGACAAATAAACAGGTCTGAAAAATTATGGAGGGAAAAATCTTCAATTCCTGTTATTACGTAACAAACAAACCTTGATCTTGCCCACAGCCAGAACAATGACGTACCCAAAAGAGAATGGTTTCTGTTCTCAGACCGTTTGGATTACAGTCCTGATCCTGGTTTGTTCTAAAAGTATAAGCACTTTAGAGTTTATTATCAAAAAAGAGTCTCAGTGATACTGAACCGAATTTACAGAAATGAAATGGTAAAAATGTAGGAGTTTTTTCTCACCTTGGGGTGTGTGTGTGTGTGTGTGTGTGTGTGTGTGTGTGTGTGTGTGTGTGTGTGTGTGTGTGTGTGTGTGTGTGTGTGTGTGTGTGTGTGTGTGTGTGTGTGTGTGTGTGTGTGTGTGTTTTAATTACATTATTTTACTGGTTTGTGTTGTAAGCAATTAGCAACTGTGTTTTCAGACAATGTGGCCCAAATAAGGTAACAGACTTGTATACCGCCTGCAGCTTGTTCAGGGGTTAAAGTGGAATACAGTATTATTATCCAGCAAGGTGAACAATGATTTGATTTTGACTTTAAAGTGTTCCGTATACTTAGAAGGATTCATAAGATTGCATATCTGTGCACAGGACTCTGCCTTACAGTTAAACATAGCTCAGGATGCAGATAAACGTAGTGCCATGTTTGTCAGTGTTACATTACATCCTTGCAGATACATATCTCTCCTTCAACGCGCTTCAGGTCCTTATGCTGTGGGCTTGTTTCATCAGTAATAACTTGAAACCCTTCCCCACTCCCAATCCCCAGTTTGTCCCATTTTGACGTAGCGGCCACTTAATGAAATCAGCTATCAAACACAAATTGAATATATAGGTAGGCAGACTCAAATATTTTTTCTACATAAACCTGTACTTGAGGGGAAATCGCTGCGTGCAAATGGAGAAAAGTAAATCAATATCAAGTACAATAGTGGTGTTTTCACCTTAATCTGGCAGCGTGCTGCCACTACACACACACCCCTGTCCTTGGGGGGGAGGGGGGGGGGGGGGGGAGTTATTGACTGGCATCATTGATTCACCTGTACTAACATCTAACGTCTGAATATTTCAGTAACCTAGGGGGTTGCTTCCCCTGGGGGCCAGACATGAATGATGTATAACTGAGGCAACACAAAGGACATTAGTAAGCTATTAGTCAGTGTGGGTGTGTGTGTGTGTGGGGGGGGGGGGGGGGTGGGTTTGTGGTGGTCAGCCCTGCCCACTGCATCTCAGCTGAACAGACCAGCGTAGCAAAAAAATGGGGGGGGGGGGGGGCAAGTGACGTCAGGGCTTCATTCACCAGCAAGGCCAGCTTGCTCGTCCAGCTTTCTTTCAGTGCCATGGGGTAGGAGGGTAAACACAGCGGAGGAGGCCAGCAGAGGACTCACAGGGAAGGAAGTGGGGGGAGTGCGGGACTTCCTCTCTCCCTTCCAGCACAATATGACACAGCGGTGTGTCCCCTCCGACCCCCACAGCACCCCCATTTAAAAACTATTAACAAGCACCTTCTGTCATCGCCCTGTATTCCCACCCAGATCCCCCCCCCTCCGAGATCATTAAAAAGAGAAAAACCCTCTGTGTGACTCGGCTACTTATGCACAATAAAACTTGCTTTTTTTATGTGTGTTTTCCATTAAATCAGGGCTTCTGAGTCCTGATGCAGAATTTCCCTT
The DNA here is from genome assembly GCA_023631565.1 of Gymnocephalus cernua. Classification (NCBI taxonomy): domain Eukaryota; kingdom Metazoa; phylum Chordata; class Actinopteri; order Perciformes; family Percidae; genus Gymnocephalus; species Gymnocephalus cernua. The sequence continues at coordinate 21,100,624 of CM042441.1, forward strand.
TTCATTTTTTAAAAGCCCCCTGGTCTTTCCTCCCAAAGTCAATTTTGCCTGGCAGTTAGTCAAATGCTTTTAATGTTTATAAGTGACTGAGTGTAAGCTTTAAATGGGATAGACTACCCTGAGACCAGGACGGGGCTGAGTCTGAAGGAAAAGCCAGGCTAGATGAGCAGACTGGACTAAAAATTCATGCTGGCAGTGGGCAGACTGTGGACGGTCTGGATGGGATTATAATGTACCAATTATGGTGAAACTGTCTCTATGGCAGAATTACTATGTGACATGACTAGGATGCTGAAACAAATGAAATATGTTTCATTGCATTATTTAAATGGCTTCATATTTGATTCAGCTTAGGTGGCACAGCTTATATTTAACTTGGCCTCTGTGTACTGTACGTTATTCTGCATGAGCTGCTTTTTTCCCCTGGTTGAGACGAACCAGATATTGCAGGCTGAGCGAGGAGCGCCTAGCAAATGAAAATGTAGTGGTTGTTTTATGTTAACTAGCAGACACTGAGGGTATCATATTAGCACTGATTTATCATATCCTAAATTTGTCTGCTTCTTATGAGCTGTGCAGCATGGAGATCACATTTGTGATAGAGCAGCTCCACCTCGGCCCGGGAAGGCCTGAAGAAATGAACGTAAGGGAAAGGGAAAGACCTCACTGCAGCTTTCTTACTTGATTGTATTGTGGTCCGTCATATTCCCTTCTAATAAGAAGCAGTGAGATGAGACTGATTTGGTTTGGCGCTTTGTGTTCAAATGCAGTTCACTGGAGGGGCCAGCCTCTTTGGAAATCAGAATCCCTTTAAGAAATGATGATCGAGCTGATGTGGAATTTAGAGAACGTTTGTCTGCTGGTCAAATGACCTTTAAATGATGAGAAATCTGGAAACGTTCACGTCTCCATGGGAGACTGTTGGATGTTGCATGCTAACTCTTTAGCATTCACTACTGTAGTTTGAGAGAAATTACGCTTTTAGCATTATGAAATGTGACGACTGAGCTTAATGTACTTTTAGTGCTAATTCACAAATGTTCAAACTAAGCGGCTATAATCAAAATGTTATATTAACAATCACTCGTAATAACCCATTGAGAATCCTCACCCGACTCTGATGTTCGCCTCAGTTCTACAGAGCTTTAAAGTGACAAGATGCAATTTTTGGCAGAAGAAATAAAACATTTGTCCTCTTACGAATGAAAATTTGAAATCATACGCAATGGCACGCAACATTGCTCAATTCAATACACGTTTACGGCTACAGGCTTATTTGGTCTAGTACAGGGGCGTAAATATAGACAGTGCAGGCAGTGGGGTTGCATTGGGGCCCATAGTCAGGGGCTGGGCATAGACAGAGTAGCCCCTCCAATAATGTGCTGGGCAGAGAGTGGGAGTGACTTTCACTGATTCAGATCGCCACCTCGGAAATGCACCTGTGTTCAAAGAACTTGTGTTAAATTGTTGTGGATTTTCCAGACCGGATGGTGCAATAATAAGACGTTTATTCAATCGAAAGACCCTGAGCAATTTTTCGGCAGAAAAATGACTGTCCTTCCTTCAGCCTTTGTTTCTTATATACACATAGGCACCAAACAGGCATATGCTTCTTATTAGACATCCCAGCAACCAACATCCCCATAAAAAGTCATTTAAACTCCTCATACTCTTCCAATCATTTATCTAAATAGTTGTTGGAGTGATTCCTGGACATAGTCCTGAACTGACGCTCAAAACTGCATGTAGGCAGAAAAAAAACTTTCACATCAGAGTCTTGAGACCAGGGTCTTGAGACTAGATTAAAAAAAGGAGTGTAAGAGATAAAACAAAAGTCATAAAAAAAACAATACATGCCCTTGAAAAGGCAAACCCAGCTCCTTCATGGTTTTCTTTTTCTTAAATAGTCAGTAGCAATCTCCAACAAAATGATATGCTTATTCAACATAAACTACATAAACTATAAATACACTTTAAAAAATATCCAATTAAATGCAAGGGTGCAAACTCATCAGAGGTGAAAAAAGTGGCAAAGATGCCCCGGGAGGATAAAAAAAAAGAAAATCAGCTTTAAAATGCGACTTCACAGTCAATTTTAGCATAAGGATAAAGTCGAAAACTCACTCCAGAATCAATGTAATTACTGCTACATATGTAAGGGGGACATCAGTTCAGGGCACTTAAAAAATCTTATAAACTCATCAGAGCGACACAAATCACACAAATGATCTATTTTGGATTTAAAACGGCGATTTTCGCTTAAAAATGACTATTTTGCACCCCTGTAATGAATAATATCCTATTTTGTTTTTGTTTTTTTGTCATATACATAAATGCAATGATGCTTTCTAAGCAATATGTATCTTGATGTTGTCCAATGTCAAGTCTCTATTTGATCATGTGATGAGACAATACGATATACGGTAGCCAGGGGGGGGGGGGGGTGTCTAACTGCATGTCAATCACTGCTCATGCACATGCATTTATTCTCCCTTGAGGGGGGGAGGGGCTTAGGAGACCGTTTTGGGCTTTAGTGGAAAGAGGGGGAGGGACTGAGAAGTTGTCAATGTTCAAATTTTTTGGCTAAGTCCTGGATCTTTGCTATCCTACCTACAGCACCTTTAATTGCTAATGATCACTATTTCCAGATCATTTTTTTTAAAGATACTCACCTTTTAAAACAGTTTGGGCCAGGGAAACAGTGAGTTGACCATTGTGATAAGCACCCAAAAATGTGTTGTAGTCCTAAAAATGGAGTTCAAAAGAATCTCCACAAAGATGGGAGAGAGGGGATGTCCCTCTCTTCAACACGAGGAATTCACTTTTCCCCTGAGACTTCACCCCCTAGCGATGCCTCGAGGTGCCAAGACTGTGTCAGTTTGTGAGGAGACATCCACTCGTCTCTGTTGGCATTTCCACTGACGTGGTAAACAGAAGGGTTGGAGGGAACAAGGCAGGAGGTGGATCTGGGTTCTCACTCTTGCCCTCTTCATCACCCCCGCTACACTAACTCACTGGCAGTCGTAAGCAATTACACCACAAGCATTGTTCCTATTCACAGACATCTTGTGTGCTGCAAATTCTGCAAGATTGTTTCTCAATCGTTTTTTATTGGTATCTGTTATGTGGGCAGTTAAGGCCGATATTGATGGTTGGATCTGATCTGTTTGGATCAAAGGAGCCAATTTCCCTCCGCATTTTATTTTTCTCCAGGTGGTAAAGTCTCTGAAACGGCAGTTACAGTAGAACATGGGGCACTAAAAGTCTGCGACAAAACACAAGATTATAACTAAAATCGAACTGCTTTCTGTGGAATCTGATCATTGAATTCAGCCGGGACTAAGAGCTTTAGATGGTGGCGTTGATCAATTATGATATTGTCCATCATATCAGACATGGATCACTGCTAGCTGGTTTTTAATAAAAAGTAAATTGATTAAATTGATTGAGTAAATTGACTGAGACAGCAGCTGCATTGAAACATAAACATCCCTGAGTATCAGCAGCGCTGGTACAGCGGATAAACGTATCTGCAGTTTGGGATAAATTCTGTCTTTGGTTATTATTTTAAATCACTTCCTTGTCTCAGAAATTGGGGGTGTGTGAGAGCAGATTTTCCACTGTCTTAAAGCCTCACAGGCCCAAACCCTGATTGCCGAGATGTTACCGGAATCAGGAAAGGTCACGGCTCCATTCCCACCGCACACAACCGACATGATGAGCTTTTCTCTTCTTCTTTTTTTTTCTCGTTGGCTGCATGAGCTGCCATCTTGGTGTGTGCCGAGTCATTATTGATGTGCCTCCATGCTGATGTGCTGACAGGACACTGGAGAGAAGGAGCACACGCCTGTTTGTACCGGCTTGCACATCTTTCATGGACATCTCTTCGCCTTTCTCTCACTCGGTGTATCGGTTAGAGAAGTTTCCAGCTAACCATCTGCTGCACAGTACATTCATGGTCAGCATACTCCACTGATGATTAGGGGGGAAAAAAAAAAAAAAAAAAAAAAAAAAAGAAAAAAAAAATATATATATATAAAACCAACCAGAGGGTCGGAAACTCTGGCCCTAAGGGCTTCACGTGCACACACGCTGCCCTACGCTCCATGTGACATATGCAAATGTGAGTAGAATAAGAAACAACTTGTAAAATGCCAGCGCAAGCTTTGAGCAGAGGCGTCGGACTGGGGTGGGGGGGGGGGGCTGAGTATACAGGGCACTCATGTGAGGAGGGCCCACAAAGATACTAGAGTAAATATACCACAGAGAATGAATATGTGCAGGGTCTAGGAGTGCGTGCCCCTGGGTATAAGAGTAGGGTAGCTCTTTTGGGGAATAGCTCAGTGCGTAGTGTGTGCATATAGCAAGTGTGTGGTCGAGCGACAGAGAGAGAGAGAGAGAGAGATGGTGGATTTGCTCAGCGCAAACAGGTGTTCAGGTGATTGTGATCGGAGCAGAGTAGAAATTAGCAGTTAAGTTGTCAAGCGGTAGTAAATGTACTGTAGGTTTCAGTTTGTCCATGAATAAATACTGCAGCTCATCTAGAAGTTGACAGCATGTCTACCACGAAGCTTTGAGTTATCTAAATATATTAAGAGTGGCAGAGCCATAGTCAATGTGCACTTTAGTTTGTGTGATTTGGAACTACTGTTACTGACTGACTTTTTATTTTATTTTATATGTTAAATCCACGTCACCATTCGACTTTAAGATATCAAAGTATTTTTAGAGTGGCAGAGCCATAGTCTATAGATATTTCTGCACTTGATTTGTAACTGTAACTGACTGGAGATCAGTAAGATTCATATTTATTTTTCATATATTGATGTTCTCACTTGGCCTGTTGTTCTGCAGTGCTTTATTGATTTCAGATTTTATTTAAGTGAAGTCATGATGATTATATTACATGTTTACAAGGCCTGATGTTACAAGATCTAGTATTTACTGTGATTGATTGTTTTTGCAATTCAATAGCTAAATAAAGACTGCAATTCCTCTCATTTCATTACAACACATAGGCCTAGCCTAATTTGAAAGAGCAGAGTTTATATGTTGACTGTATCCAGGATTGTGTTGGTCATACTATAGAATGATTTATTGCTTGTGTATATCGAATAATACAGAAGATAAGGAACTTTAATATATAGCATACTGAATCCCAATAGCAATATTGGTCCGAAAATTAGATTATTTCCCCATATCGTTCAGCCCCACTGATGATCACTCATTTCTTTTTGGAGAAAGAAGCAAAATCCATACACTCCTTATTCTGTTTCTTTTCCCAAGCCTCCACTCTTACCTTATGGTTCTGTGGTCACAGGTAGAGATGTAGTGAAGGGGGAAATTATGCAAAATCATTTAGCCAACCTTTAGAGGCTGACATAAATCTTTATGAAATAAAATCCACAGGTTAGGCTACATCATTGCAGCTCGGATCAAAAACATAAAGATAGGAGTCTTTTAACCTTCTCAACCCCTACAGAGCCTTTGGCATGGCAAGCACACTGGGCAACCAAGCACAAATGCACAAAACTTGATCTTAAATTCATGTCAAGATCCCAAAGGTATCAAATATGTCAGACTGAATTACAGTGAAGTAGTGTGTGTGTGTGTGTGTGTGTGTGTGTGTGTGTGTGTGTGTGTGTGTGTGTGTGTGTGTGTGTGTGTGTGTGTGTGTGTGTGTGTGTGTGTGTGTGTGTGTGTAAAATGATGCACGGGGCATCTATAATTTTTCATTTGATGGAATCATGCAGCTTTCAAAAACGGTCTTGAATTTTTATGTTTTAAAGAACAGAGAATATACTGTATATGTAATGCTGCCCAACAGTGTGGGAAACATGTTTTATTCAGCTTTGAAGCAAGTCTTAGAAGCTCAAGGGGAAATTTAAGAGGAATACTGGGAACGTTCGATTAAAGGTCGGGGATGCATGAATTATATTTTCATATCATTATAATAAAATACTAGTTTTGCATGTTTTTAACCCATCCGCTAACCATCTACCAACTTTTTGTACTTTACATCCCAACTAACCATTTTGCAAGCATGTTGGATTTTCCAGTTGAATAAGTTACATAGGCCAGTGGTTCCCAGGGGCTTTTCAGCTCGAGAGCCAATAAAGAAATGGGGTGTCTCTCAGGGGCCCATCATGAATTGCCATGACATCTACATTTAGAAACTACTGATAAAGAACACAACGAACCATACATTTACAAAGCATAGGAAATGTATTGCATGGCACCTATCCACAAAAAAAAACACATTGAGGCCTCTTCTCTGCATTTCGCATTGCTTTGGTGAAGCCAACTTTGTAAACTCATACATGTATTTTTTCATCATCATGCACGCGATCGTGAGTGAGGGACTCACATAAGTCACACTCAACGTTACGTTACCTCAGCCAGAGAGTGTGAACACAGTTTCAGGTCAAGGTTCGTGAGAAAGTGTGTGTGTGTGTGTGTGTGGGGGGGGGGGGGGGGGGGGGGGGTTGGACAGCCCTGCCCACTGCATCTCAGCTGAACAGACCAGCGTAGCAAAAAAGAACAAACTCTTCTGCTATTTTGATCAGAAAAATGATCTCACATATCATAGCATTGTTATAGATTTTACTCTGCCGATTGGCGACCCAATAAAAACAGTCTGCGACCCATTTTGGGTCCAGACCCTAACTTACCCTAAGACTGACTTAGGATATTGTATTGGGATGGTAGAGAGGTCAAAGAGGAAGCTATCTGAACCACGGATAGCACTCTGAAGGTCACAGTGCTGGAACGTGAAAACAAGCATCAGCGCCTGAGAGCAGAGGAGCTGTCTATTTCCCTGTAGTGCTGAAATGACCTCTGACTTTAACAAAAGGCATTTTTGGTGCAATAACCTCACAAGTGCACTTCTATTTGATATAAAGGCAAGAGATGGTAGTAAAATGAAACCAAAAGCACAGTTTTTAATTTAACGAGTAGGTGGCCTGTTCTCCGCCCAACAAGGGCCCGCTCTCTCTACCGGCCCCCCCACCCCATGGGCCTCAGTGCAACCACACTGCCTGCACTGTCTATATGTACATTGGACTTACACTGGACTGTCCATCACATTGAACATCATTCTAAATTAAGTTTCACCAGACTGCTGTGACTTTTTAAAACAATGTGAATTATGGAAAAAAATCACAATCACAATTATTTTGGTCAATAATGATATCAGGATTATTTAACATGATTACTCATAGACTTTTGGAAAGTTGTTGCATTTATTGAACTTCAAAAGCAGTGAAACAATTAAACATATCAACAGTGAAAACACCTAGAACTGTGACATTTCCCCTAAAACTTTTCCCATTGAAATGTTTTTTTTTTCTCATTTAGAACACAAGACAAAATAAGAGTTTACTTGCAAAACGTAATTTGCTAAATAATCGTTTTTCTTGATTATTTTGTTTTTGTGATCATTAGGAGCCAAAATCGTAATCGCAATAAAAATTTTGATTAATTGCACAGCCCTACATCGGTGATTTTGTATCTGACAAAAAATGACTTGATGTTCTCTGTGATGGAATACACAACAAATGTTTTCGTACGATAATTTATTTTCAAACCAAACAAAGACTAATGAAAATGAATGGCTAAATAAAAGTCTAAAAGTTTTCATTTTCATTGGGAAATGGTTAGCAAAAATGTTAAATATACGTGATTTAGTTAAAGTCCCTAAAGAAGAGGTTTCACATGTTAAGTCGTTTATATAACATTAAATATTTGTGACAAAATCAGCAACAACCCCCATTCAGATATTTATTAAGACATACAGTTTAAAAAATACTCTTAGATTTACAGTACTTTGACCACGATTGGCATCCAAACTAGTTGTTAAGGTGCACTACCTCCACCTAGACTGAGGTCGCTGTGATAGGTAGCTTTTAAGGAAACCCATTGACAGAAAAAAAGGAAACCTGTAAAAGTTCTGATTTTCCCAAGTTCTTGCATCACCTCATTTAGGACTATGTTCTGTACGGCTCCAGAATGACTGAGAAAAGTGTAAAAAAGATATACATTGTTGAAGGTGTGCCAAGTTCGGCGTCCCCTGAGGCCTCTGTGCCAGGGCTGAGCCCTGATGATCATTCCTAATACCTAACCAAGTCATTTTTCTGCCTGCACCTAAGCGACCCTTAACCATAGCACTGTCACGTCATAAAACTGATTTATTGTTCAACAGTGATTTGACACAGACACATTTTGTCCTGCCAACTGTTGAAACTGTAGAAAGCTAATTTTAAGAAAAGGCTGTCTGGGCTTTTTAAAAGCTAAAATATAAAAACATGGCATTCTTTAATTTCATAAACACATATATTAATTCAATTTCTTTTTTTACTTGCTAAAATGTCAGTTGACCTACCTTTTATTTCTTATCACTCATAGGAGAGATGATCCTGACCTTTGCACTGGTGATTTGTGGTTGCTTGTCATTTGTGGCGACACACAGGACAAATTAAAGTGTATTCACCTTCACTGTAAATCACTCCGGACCACAGCATCATCATCATCATCATCATCATCATCATCATCATCATCATCATCATCATCATCAGTGCTAAAGAACAGTGATGCAGCCTCATGGTTTTTGGAGTGTTGATGTCATTCACACTCATGTTTGGTTCGTGCCATTTTGTATATGAGTGTGTATAGGGTGCTAATGAGGGAGGAGGAGGCAGGCAAGAGGGGGTGGGTGTGGAATTGGTGGGATACAGCTGGACAAAGTGGGAGACTGTGGTGAATAGGTAACCATGGTAACTCTATTGGCTAAGATTTGAATGCAGAGAGAGCAAAAGGGGGAAAGGAAGCTGCAGAGTGTTTGTGTGCAGCGGAAAGAGAATGAGGGTGGGGAGGGGGTTAAGGGTTAATATGCATCATTGCAGCAGGTTAATCTTTCATCAAACTGCGAGGTCAATGCAGCGTTTACCCCCGCCACTGGACACTACAGTGTGCTGCACAAGGAGGGTGGGGGGGAGGGGGGGGGGGGGGGTTGTAGGTCCAGGAAATAAGTAGTAGTAGGGAGGAAGCAGGCAGCTGGTAGGGGAGGAGGAGGGGGATTGAATGGGTTCGCAAAAGAGTTCGCAGAGAGGAAGAGAGTGTTCCTACTTTTATAGAAGGAGATGGGAGATATCAAGGGAGATGGAAAACGGAAGAGAGAGAGAGAGAGGATAAGGAGGGAGAGTTACAGGTAGAGACTATTGTAACATGTGGATAGTGACAGCAGTGAGGCAGAATACAATCAACCAGCCTCTAACCAGCTGTCAGCTCCAACTAGTCTCCTCTATGGACTCATGCTCACCACCTCACCCCAACATCCCAGCTACCCATCTTAGCCTCAGCCTCAGCTTCCACCGGCTCTCTTATTGTTTTTCTTTTTGCACCTTTCAACTCTGCTCAGATGCTGTCTACCTGAAATAGCTCTGGCACTTAGTTCTCAGTGAAATGAGTGAGAAAAAAAAGGTGGCTGGAAATTAAAATACATAATAAGGTGTGAGTCGATCCAAAAATAACCCTCTTATCCGTTGCATATAGCTGTTGCATTGTTGCCTGGTGTTGCAGTTGTTACTGTTGTTGCAGTTGTTACTGTTGTTACTGTTGTTGCAGTTGTTACTGTTGTTACTGTTGTTGCAGCTGTTACTGTTGTTACTGTTGTTACTGTTGTTGCAGTTGTTACTGTTGTTACTGTTGTTACTGTTGTTACTGTTGTTACTGTTGTTGCAGTTGTTACTGTTGTTACTGTTGTTGCAGTTGTTACTGTTGTTACTGTTGTTGCAGTTGTTACTGTTGTTACTGTTGTTACTGTTGTTGCAGTTGTTACTGTTGTTACTGTTGTTACTGTTGTTGCAGTTGTTACTGTTGTTACTGTTGTTGCAGTTGTTACTGTTGTTACTGTTGTTGCAGTTGTTACTGTTGTTACTGCTGTTACTGTTGTTGCAGTTGTTACTGTTGTTACTGTTGTTACTGTTGTTACTGTTGCAGTTGTTACTGTTGTTACTGTTGTTACTGTTGTTGCAGTTGTTACTGTTGTTACTGTTGTTGCAGTTGTTACTGTTGTTGCAGTTGTTACTGTTGTTACTGTTGTTACTGTTGTTACTGTTGTTGCAGTTGTTGCAGTTGTTACTGTTGTTACTGTTGTTGCAGTTGTTACTGTTGTTGCAGTTGTTACTGTTGTTACTGTTGTTACTGTTGTTGCAGTTGTTACTGTTGTTACTGTTGTTACTGTTGTTGCAGTTGTTACTGTTGTTACTGTTGTTGCAGTTGTTACTGTTGTTGCAGTTGTTACTGTTGTTACTGTTGTTACTGTTGTTACTGTTGTTACTGTTGTTGCAGTTGTTACTGTTGTTGCAGTTGCCGTCCCACTTACTGGTGTCCTGTTCTTCTGATCAGAGTTGCTGCTGCCGATTTGATTTATCATAGTGTCCTTGTGTGTGTTTTAATGTCATTGAACTACTGCATACGCATTATTGATCAATCTCGCCCCCACCCGCCCAGCCAGCCAGCCAGCCAGCCAGCCAGCCCGCCCCACCTCTCCTCTCTCCCTCTCTCTCTCTCTATCTCCCTCTACATCTCCACCTGTTTCATATTCCTCCATGTGTACTGTCTTTTGCCTCCATCTCTCCGCCACTCTCTGCTTTATATGCGTCTGTGTGTTGTCATTCCCCCTCCCTCCATCTCTGTCTGTTTTATATTCATCTCTCTATTGAGCCCCCCTCCCTCCCTTCCCCCCCCCCTCTCTCTCTTACTGAGCAAGATTATTAATATTAATGTGTCTCTTCTTCTCTCCCTCCTTCACTTTTTTATCTATCTTTTACTACTGATTTCTTTTTTGCTCTTCTCACTATTTATACCTCTCTCTGGGTCTTTATCCCTCATCATCCCTTTCACTCAACCTTCCCTCCATCTGTCTCCATCTTCATCTCTTTCTTTCGTTCTTTCTTTCTTTCCCTCTCTCTCTCTCTCTCTCTTTCTCCGGTCCGCTCTCTGCAGCTGTTCAGTATTCATCTATTACTGTAGTGTTGATAATTCCCTTCTCTGCCTGCAGCCATACAGTCATCTATCAGATTAATAATCCTTCTCCCCTTCTCATTCTCATTCTCTCTCTCTCTCTCTCTCTCTGTGTGGATGCTCAGCGTGTCAAATGAGTTTGCGTGTCAAAGTCCCATCATTACAACCATCATCATTAATAACCGTATCTAGATTGTTGGATGCCCTTATTAAGGTTATTCAGGTCTAAATAACCTGCCGATGAAAAGAGAGGCTCTCTGCCTCTCCAGGCTGGTGGAGCCTGACTTGAGCTGGCCATCTATTAGTGTTAATGTAGACTGCACCATTCACTACCATTCCCCAGCCCCTAGAGCATGCAATGCTGTGCTCGTACAGGAATGGAATTAGCATTTAAGTCCCACCGCCAATGCAAACTGCAAGAAAAGTGGGACTGCTTTATGGATTCAGTCTCTTATTGTTTTCTAGGTTTGGGACTTGCTTTGATGAGTATGAGTTTTCTTAAAGGTGTTTCTAATAGCATGTTCAAACTTCAATATATCATTGTAGTATTAATTGTTATACCTTGGTGTAATTATCGTTGACAAATAAGACCATTGCTGAGATGACGAAGCCTCTATCTCACACCAGGGATGTTGTCCCATACACCCTGTTGCTTCCTGTCACAGAGAAGTTATTTTTTCTTTCACACCTTCTATCATCTGCCATTGCAATAAACCATTGATTTGCACTGGGAGATCGGTAGATTCCCTGTAAAATCCAACATTGTTTCACACTTTGTAAACAGGGAATTGTAGTTTTAAAACCAGAAGTGTTTGAGCCATGGGTTTCCTCACTTGTGCTTTTCTCCCCCCAAAGATTTTTGAAAATATGTTCTGTGGTTGACATTCATATACATTTTGTTCTAAGATCACAACCATGCCTTTTGATGCTTATCTTTCTATTTATATTGATTGGATGTGGAGATTATTTTGTTACAGAAAGTATGTGCATCACATATGTCAACAACGATTAGCCGATTATTCGACCGAAAATGAATCTATTATTTCGATGAGTTATTCATTTAAGTCATTTAAATAAACGTATTACACATGTTGTAGTCAAAGCCTCACAAACTAGCTGCTTATTTCTTTCATGTCATGTGAATTTACTGTTACTTACTAAAGTAACTTCTGCCTGGCAAATGTTTAGACATGTTATTGAATCCAGGTAACAACAATCAGCTCCTGCTCACTGTCAGTACGTACATTTGTTAAATATCTATGTTAGTGTGTAGGTATGTAATAAAGTTAGCATATTTGTCTCATTGAGCTGATTTTGTGTTACTTGGATTCCTACATTTCTGTCTGAACACAGTTGTGCAAAGATCACTTTTTCCGTAGTGATTTAAAAAAAAACAAATTATTTTTAGTTACTATTTGATTAATCAATTCATAAATAATGTTTGATAATGATAATAATTCCAGTATTTTCAGCCCTAAACCCAGTGCAAAGTTTCCATTTAAAATCTGCTTGTTTCTATACAACAGTTATACCAATGTTTCAAAAATTGATGTCTCTGATTTATTCATGTTTACATGCTAAACGCAGTGCTGTAAAGAAATTCCATGTTGTCCTACTTTTGATCGCGTGCTTCCACACATATTTCTGCACCACCTCCTTGAACCATTAATTACACAAACCACCTGCCCTGGGTGTAAGGATTTGATTTCTGACAAAATGTCTGCTCAGGGATTATGTGGGATTTGATATGAGCAGTGACACAGAAGTTCTAATGCTTCTCAAAGATTTTTTGACAGTCCCTCCCATGATAATCTGTACTGTAGATGTCTACCTATTATTTGTTCTATTCATTCTCTGTTGGTGAAAACACGCAGTCTGTGTTCTGTCTTAATATCTGCTCTCTTTCTCTCCCTCTCTTTGTCTCTCTCTCTCTTTTGTTCTCCCACAGTAACTCCTGGGTTCTTCTCACTTCACAAAAAGCCTCACTCAAATCCCCAGACAACACAAGAAGAAAAAAAGGAATAACATCTGTTTATCTGCATATTTCTATGTTCAAAAAACAAAAGGAAAAGACAAAGAGATCGACAGAGGACAAAAAACATCACAGAGGATGCGGAATTAGAAAGAACAAATTGCCACTGGAGGACCAAAGGGAAAATATACCTTTTCTCGTAAATCCACCAGCGTGGAGTCACCTCACCTGTACCTTCGGATTAAAGAGCAGGGTCATGTCCCAGTTGCCATGCGCATCGCCACGCTGACCTGCCTTCCCGGCCCTTCCCCCTTCCTCTTTCTATTGGCCCAGCTGCTACTGCGGCTCCTCCTCCCTGGGCCGGAGTTGGTGGGAGCCGCTTCCTCCTGCCCCTCCCTCTGCACCTGCTCCAACCAGGCCAGCCGAGTCATCTGCACCAGGCAGAACCTGGAGGAGGTGCCCGAAAGCATATCAGTCAACACACGATACCTCAACCTGCAGGAGAACTCCATACAGGTAAATATTGGCTGGAGGAAAGTCACTCACTGGGCGTTGTGCATTTCATATACAACACTTTGCATGAAAAAAAAGGTTATTTAGCCTATCACTATAAGTCGCAACAGTGATGCAAATTAATGGTTGTATAATTGGCTGTACAGAGACGTATGATTTACAGTCTTTAACACTTGTGTATGCATTCTGTTTGCCCATAATCAGACGGAAACATTTTCAGCCAGTTGTGAATGTTAAGACTAACGTGTTGATACAGGTTTTCTCTTGGAATCTTTAGTTCGGAGAAAAGACTTAACCGTAAATGGCAATAATGGTAAAGAAAAGGCACTTAAGCCTTCGCTAAACTGAGGGAATATTTTATGAAATGAAGGCAAGGCATATTTGCATGACACCATGCTGCCTTTTGTATGCATTACCAATTTATCTGGAGTCCCTAGACAGCGTTACGTGGCTTTACAGCTGCAAGGGAAGATCATTTAACCACAGACCATCGACACAAAGCACATGAATCTCTACATTTATAAATAGAGTGGGTTGATTTTACTCTTTGCAGCAGCATTTGAAGTAATTGGATCCCTCCTCATGTTGCTGACAGTGCATTGTTCTTTTGTGATTTTAAATTCATACCCACTACATTTTATCTCCTCTAATGAAAAGCAACAAGTATCCTAAACATTGTTAAAATTGTCCAGTGCATCTCTCATCATGTCAAACTACTCTGTTCGTTGGACAGTCTGATGTCCTCTATTCCTCGGGGAACAACATCTTATTAAACATTATGTGAAGTTAACAGAGCATAAATGGGACATTATGCCACATGATTTGGTATGTGAGGTTTAAAGAGATGCTGTTCACATGAAAGACAAATTAAAGATATAATACCGATATCAGTTATGTTTCCTTTTTAGCCTACAAATTCCGATTCGGTTTGTTGTATCCTGCAGCCCCACTTGAAATGATTAAAAATCTAAAAATGTTTTAACACCTGAAGGCATCCTAGATTCTCTGGCTTATTTTTTCCTTCACTGAGTACCCTGAGAGTAAAGCCTTGACAGCTCCCACCCCCTCTTAACATCCCCACCCCTCTCTCTCTCCCCCCGTCTTTGCCTATCCCCCCCCCCACTCCTGCTCTACATACAGAAGAGGCAGTGGCCTGACTAGTAGTCTCCGTGTGTCTTACAGAGGGCTTTGGCCACACATATCTCAAACAATCAGAGATTTAAGGGGCTTTTAGTCACACTTACTTGTTGTGTGTCTTTGTGTTATTGCCAGGGCCCATGGTGGCCATGTTTTTCAGAATCATGTATTCCTGCTGAAAAAAACATCTCTATTGGTTGTTCATTTGTAAAATGGATTAAAGAAATGTGTCACACATAATATTTAGACACACAAATGTATTCATTTATTTAATAGTTTTGTCCTCCTTGATGATTTGTGGTAACGCTTAATGTGAATAGTCCAACACTGATTATCAGCTAATTATCAAGGGATTATAATGTGTCAGTAGAAAGTCCCCTGAGTCTCACTGAAACAACAGTGTGAAGAGCACTTTAGTGCCTGGAGCAGGCACTGAAATAAGGCCAGGGTTAGGAATAGGACAAGGTTTACAGTAGGTTTACCACAGTGCTAAGAGATGAACTCAGATGTTTAACACCTGCTTTGTATGTTAAATATAAGCATTGAACTACAAATTAAGTGTGATAGTTTTTCACCACCAGAACCCCACTAGTTGTGTCGCGCCATGGCACCGCGGTTATACAGCAGGTTGTGGATGGAGTTCTCAGAACCTTATTTTGAGGTGAAACTAACTCTGAGAACCTTCAAAACAAGACAACTGTGTTATTAGTTTTACCATTAACCACCCAAAACATATTGTCCTATCAATAACATGGAAGCTCCAACATGGAGGCCAGGGTGGCTCTAGGGGTCAAAACAGAGGCTGCGAGACACACATGTTTAACTGGCTGGTGTCAGCAGTCAGTGGGAGTCTGTCTGTAGCCCACCTTCCCCTGCAGACAGCAGCAATAGTCACTGGAGTGGAAAGGTCACCTGTTACCATTATGAGCAGAGGAATTCATTATTTATATATGTTTGGTTTGTTTCTTTAAACATGTGTTTTGCCATATGTGTGCCTGTAAATCATTAATTGACAATGTTTTTATATACCATTATATTATAATATGTCAGTATTAGAGCTTCATGTCTGTTAAAAGTTGTATGCCATTTAATATTCTATGTTAAGTCAAAAACAAAACAAAGTAAATACAACTTGTACTTTTAGGAAAACTTGCACTGCATGTGATGTGAAGTAATACAAAACAAATTAATATTTTGTATTGCTTTTTTTTTCATCATTAAAACAGAAAAGAACCTACTTCAGAATGTACATAGTTGATTCCACCTATTGAAAGTTAAGTTACCCTGAGTCTGTCACAAATGGCTCAAACACAATTGATAGTCCACTGTTTCTTCCATTATCATATGTAACCACACAAATCTTAGTAACAAACACACCGTTTGTAATCTACATGAATCATATTACATGTTGTACAGTAACTTCACCATTATTTGTCCCTCCAGGTTATCAAGTCCGACACTTTCAAGCACTTGAGACACCTTGAGATCCTTCAGCTCTCCAAGAATCAGATCCGTCAGATTGAAGTCGGAGCATTCAATGGCCTCCCCAACCTCAACACATTGGAGCTCTTTGACAACCGCCTCACACTGGTGCCATCACATGCCTTTGAGTACCTCAGCAAGCTACGGGAGCTGTGGCTGCGCAACAACCCCATTGAGACTCTGCCAGGCTATGCCTTCCACCGTGTGCCCTCGCTACGTCGCCTGGACCTGGGTGAGCTCAAGAAGTTGGATTTCATCTCTGATGCAGCCTTTGTGGGCCTCATCAATCTACGCTACTTGAACCTGGGCATGTGTGGGCTGAAGGACATTCCCAAACTGACAGCACTTGTGCGTTTGGAGGAGCTGGAGCTGTCAGGAAACCGATTGGAGATCATCCGACCTGGGTCCTTCCAGGGCCTGGTGTCCCTACGCAAGCTGTGGCTAATGCACTCACAGGTGTCCGTCATTGAGCGCAACGCCTTCGATGACCTGAAAAGCCTGGAAGAGCTCAACCTGTCCCATAACTCCCTGCACTCCTTGCCCCATGACCTCTTCACGCCTCTTCACCAGCTGGAGAGGGTACACCTCAACCACAACCCCTGGATCTGCAACTGTGATGTGCTTTGGCTAAGTTGGTGGTTGAAAGAGACGGTGCCCAGCAACACCACCTGCTGTGCCCGCTGCCACGCTCCCCCAGTCTTAAAGGGCAAGTACATTGGAGAGCTTGACCAGAGTCACTTCACCTGCTTTGCGCCGGTCATTGTGGAACCACCTACAGACCTCAATGTCACCGAGGGTATGGCTGCTGAGCTCAAGTGTCGCACAAGCACTTCCACAACATCTGTCAACTGGATCACCCCGAATGGCACACTAATGACCCATGGCTCCTACCGGGTGCGGATATCCGTCCTGCATGATGGCACACTCAACTTCACGAATGTCACCCTGCGTGATACAGGCCAGTATACCTGCATGGTTACCAATGCTGCTGGCAATACCACAGCAACTGCTGTCCTCAATGTCACCGCTGCTGATGCCAGTGTTAACTACACCTACTTTACAACAGTCACAGTGGAAACAGTCGAGACCCCGGGAGGTAAAGAGTCTGCATTGGTAGCCATCAATGAGACATTCATACGTGTTTACCCTGGCCCCACGCCCTCGGGCCACCTGTGGACAGAAGGTGTTCCTACCACTGCCTCCTCTCTGTCAGCAGGCTGGTCCTCCTCCTCTCCTCGGGCCACCCGACCCACGTTCACTGTGCCCATCACTGAGCCAGGCTTCTCAGGCTTGGATGATGTGATGAAGACCACCAAGATCATCATTGGCTGCTTCGTAGCCATTACCTTCATGGCAGCGGTGATGCTTGTGGTGTTCTACAAGCTAAGGAAACAGCACCAGCTGCATAAACACCACGGCCCTGCTCGTGCTATCGAGATCATCAATGTGGAGGATGAGCTGGGGGCTGGGGCCAGTGGTCGGGGCAGCGGCATCTCAGGAGGCTCCACGGTGACGCAGAGCGGAAGCAGTGGAATAGGAGGGGGCCAGAGCCTCAGGCTGCACCACCCAGAGATAGTCAACCTGCCGAACCTGGCCCGATCAGAGCACCTCAACCACTACTACAAAACCCATCACTTCAACAATAACATGATGGGCCTGGGCATGGGCACAGGCACTGGTGTGGGCCTCAACAGCAACAACAACCCCTCGTCTTGCTCTCAGTCTCAGAACACGTCTATATCCTGTTCCCAGGTGACAACCAGTGGAGGAACGCCCACAGGTGGCACCCTGCCCTCCCCTGTGCCCCTGCCCCAGTTGGGTCTCCACAGTTCTCTGAAAGGCCTAATGGGGAAAAGCCAGAATGAGCCCCTGCTTTTTAAGAGCGGCTCCAAGGAAAATGTGCAAGAGACTCAAATTTGAGTAAAAGTGAGAGTGGAAGTAGCAGGTAAGAAAGAAGAGCCGGTAGAGACAGTGAGACAGAAAGAGCCTGTGAGACTGATTGTAGCCTACTGTCGTCATGGACAGATTCCAGAGAAGATTATATTTCACAGTCGCTGCTTTGTGTTGTCAATCTGTTGACAGAGAGAAGCAGATAGGAAGACTGACGGAGACAGAGTACGATATCTGATCAGTCCCACCAATAGCAGCCGCACATTCTTTTCAACTAAATCAGACACAAACATATACAATGTAAACCACAAACATCCAAATCATTCAGTTTTCTGTGCAGCCTGCTATAGTCTTTGCCAAAGTCCAAGATCAAGCCAACTCTTTTCATTTGCATCCACAATCACAGTGGAAAGCTATGAATAATACACATCTGCAATGAGCCTCTCTAGGGTTTCTACAGATTGCTTCGTATATTTCTAGACACATGCAGTGTATATATTTGGAGGGAGACATAATATTGGCCATTGAACATGTTGTCAGGTTAGTGTTTGGCAGAGACACGGAATAACAAACTATGGTTTGGGTAAGTGTTACGGTCCCAGGTTTCCAGGAAGCACTAAAACAGAACTGAGAAAGCAAAATTAGAGCAGTGCAGCGATTCTGTCCAGGACACAGGTATCATACTAGTACTTCACAGCGAGACAGAACAACAACAATTGTTTTTTCAGAGCGCTTTCACTCTCACTTTCTCATTTTTTTACTTTTTACCTTACTGGATACTGTCTTCTTTGACGGAGAGAAACAGAGTGGTTTATCATGGGAGAAGAAAATTCCTATTGCATAAAGGATAATGTGAGATATAAAAAGGACCGAAAGTACATATTATATATAACGTAAATATATTTTCATTCAAAGAAATAAATTATAAAGAATCTTTATTAAGGTTCTGACTGAAAAACTACAACGTCTGAAGAATATATTTAAAAAAAAAAAAAATACACACAGCTGTTGTGGTGGCCCTCCCTTACAACTTTTCCGAACTTGGATCAAGATGGCCGCTCCGACTGTGCTGCAAAAGGACACGTGTAGGACAGTGGCATCCATTGAGAGGGAGCTAAAACAAAAACCTGGAAAAGTGTTTGAGTGAATTTATTTTGTTCTCGACTTTTTTTGTAGCCACACAGGTGTTTCCCTCTTTTGTCACATTCACGTAAACAGGGTCATTGGAGAAGGGAGATCTTTACGCTCTACTGCAAAAATATAAAATCAGCTCTTCATCATTTGGTATAGTGTATCTACAGCATTAATAATAATGATCATTATGATAATAATGATAACAAGCATTTTTTATTTGTCATAACGGTCCTTATGATAAGCATATTAAATGATCAACGATATGCCACAATATTTTACTGTACTTACTAAAAAACGTTGCACATGCTAGTTTAGCATGCTCTCTAAAAACATTTGGTTTCAACATGCAGTATAATGTATCACGATGATGATATGACACATCATTGTTATTATGTTATCATTATTATCATTCATATGACTATTATTATTACTACTTGTGCCTACAAATAGCTCAGAAGTACTTTTTTCATTTGTATATGACACTGAAGTTGTTTTGTGACTGACCCTGTTGGACTTCGGCTAATGAACGGCAGTGGGACAGACTCAACGTGCCACTAAGTGAACTCCACATGCATCAGCAGGAAATAACCTGGCCCTCAAAATGGCTTCCTCAGTCCAGCCCTGACTGACTCGTCTGCTTTGATGTCTCAAGCAGTCAGGACCCCTCATGTTATCACGCATTAAAGACAGGACATGAACCTTTGATGAAGACTGCTCCTTTGCAGGGGATTATTACACAACTGTATCTCAGTGTTATCGTGTATGAGTGGATTTCATGGCAGCAGGGAGCTAAATGGACGACAGGCTTTGCCGAGCATTTTTAAAGGTAAGCGAAGCTCGTTCAGTGAAGGAGATGGTGACATACAGTACAGTATACAGTGGTGGGAGAGTTTTTCTAAAGAAAATGGACACTTAAATGAAAATAAATATAGAACCTTATAGATCTCTTTTAAAAAAAAAAATATTATGATAAGTGTTTTTCATTTGGGGTTTTTATCTAGTTTGATTATTTTCTGTTTTTTTAAATCAAGTGATATCTTTATTGTAATATTGTTATTGTTATTATAATTAGCTAATTACACTGGTTAAAATTATGAGAGATGTTCTGTTAGCAGAGGTCACTTTGAAAATTAAATAAACCTGGCACATAAAATGGCAGTTGAAGTCTGTGAAATTTGGTGGCTATTTTGTTTTTTTCCATTTTGTTGTAACCAACTTTAATTGTAGTATCACTGTTTGTATCCCTTTGGCTCTGCTTGAGCTGAGACATAGCGAATGTGCAATCGTCAGCACTGGGTCCTTTTTATCTGCACAGGGGGACAGGAAAGGCCCTGTTCTGGTTTACAAGCTCACTCACACTCGCTCTGTGCTTTCCTGAATGGCATTGCCATCACAGTGTTCAGAGTGCGATTGCGCTATGTCAACACCTTGTTGCCATGACTTCACACTCAGACAAATGTGCCAAACGGCGTCACTGTTGGCGCCTCGTGAGGCAACTTGTTGCCCCTTGTCAGTCACGTTTCTTTTAGGTGCCATATCTTGAGGAGCCAGCCAGTGTTCCTTCAATGGTAGCAAATCAACCTGAGCATTGTACCCATGTCCTCACATAACACCCCCCCCCCCCCCCCCCCCCCCAAAAAAAAACCCTCAGCATACTGCCATCAGGTTTCCCTGGCAACTGTTGCCGTTGCGACAGCCCTTATCACAACATCTTGATTTTGGTTTGGAATGCTGAACAGACTGTATAGAATTGCAGCCATGTGTGTATGTACATCCATCTCAAAGATCGTTTCCTTGTTTCATGTTTCCTTGTTTCATCGTTTCATTTTCCTCGTAATTGTATTTGATTTGTTTACACCACGGACTTTCTGTCAGTGAATCATGCGATTTACATGCAACTATCCCCTATGCATTTAATTTTCATAGGCCCCACACCATTGCTAAATGCACCCTACACTTGTGATTAACACTCATACCCTGCATCAGTCATTAACATATTCCTTTCCCAGCACAAGGGATCCATATTCCCCTCACTAGTTATTTACATATTCATCTGCCTCTGTGTGTGCAAATAACAGAGAAATTATCATGTGGGCTTGGTGGTGGGTATGAGTGCAGTGTGTGTGTGTGTGTGTGTGTGTGTGTGTCAGTCAGTTTTGTGTACATCAGTGGCTGAAAGCAAGGACTGTTACAAAAGCTATTTACCCCTAATTCCTCAGATACTGTGTGCCCTGCCTATTGCCTGTAGTAGCTCGTCACTTTGGAAGGCATTGTGTAGCCCCTATAGCTCCTGTGAAGTGGCACAAACCAGAGGCCATGTTATTGAGGCTCAGTGGTAGAGAGAGCAGCGGTTGAGCTGGAGACATACAGTCACAGTGCTGCAGTGTCTGAGTCACAGAGCACTGAACACGCTCCCAACACTCTAATGGAAATGCTGTGTTTACTGTTCAGGAAGGGACCCGCTCATTCACCCATTCAGGGAATAGGTGAAAAACACCAGAATGTGTATGTGTGTGTGTGTGTGTGTGTGTGCGCGTGTGTGTGTGTGTGTGTGTGTGTGTGTGTGTGTGTGTGTGTGTGTGTGTGTGTGTGTGTGTGTGTGTGTGTGTGTGTGTGTGTGTGTGTGTGTGTGTGTTTGTGTGTGTGAGTGTGTGTTTGTGTGTGTGTTTGCGTGTGCAGCTCTGGATTATAAAATGCATGTTGTACTGTTGTATAAGGCAAAGACATCAGGACATTTGAAGCAGTACAGCCATAGCAAAATATTTTTACACCATTGTACTGCTCAGTGTGTGTGTGTGTGTGTGTGTGTGTGTGTGTGTGTGTGTGTGTGTGTGTGTGTGTGTGTGTGTGTCTGCACATGTGTGTGCATGTTCAGGTGGTCTTAACATTTGCTAGGTTGTGTAAAGAGGGGAAGAGAGAGGAGGGGCGGTCAGACCTCCATTTTAAATCCCCAGTTTATACCAGCTCTGTCTGTCTCCCTCTGCTTCAGGCTACTTTCATGATCCTCTCACTAACACTTAAAGTAAAAACAGGGTTTTCTTTTCCGCCTAAGCAGCTCCCCCCTCCTCTCTCTCTCTCTCTCTCTCTCTCTCTCTCTCTCTCTCTCTCTCTCTTCCTCTCTTTCTCCGCATGCTGGGATAAACCCAACTGATGAAAGGTCTATTCAATCAGGCCAACCTCTCCTTTCAAAAATGCTCTCTTGAAAGCAGAGGTTGCCTCGTTTAGTTCTTTGTCAGTCTGCCACAACAAATTGAGGGTCAAGGGTCAAGTCTAGTGGAAGCTCCTGTTTACGGTACATCCTCAGCTAGCTAATCAAGGTTAGCATTCCCATTTTGAGTTGTGCCATTTGTTTTTATTGTTTTGCCCCGGCTCAGCTATATACGAGAGCAACACCTGTTGGTGGAGCTTAAGTGATTCTTAATGTGCATTTTCAGTGGCTGTATTTATGGTTAATCGCCTTGACAGTGATGTGGCTTTTAGTCATAATCATAACGATGCACACGAAATGATTTGCTGCTGCTCTCTTATGGGGCGTAAGGTTTGTGTTGGCGCAGATATGAGGGCGATCCGGGTTCAGTCTGCTGCTTATTGTGGCCACGATTGCACCAGTCCCTAAGGGTGGTGTCGCACACATGTTACCCTCAGCTCTACAAGCCCTGCGTAAGCTCCACACTGCTTCATTTCTTTTCTGTCACCCCCCTCTTTAAAAATAGCAGTGAAGTGACAGCCGAACTCAATGCATTATTGATACACATGGTGTCAATGATGCATGTGCTTAGGCACTGGTGCTAATTTTCTCCTCGTTGCAGAGGCCAAGAGCATCAAACCGTTGTCATTTATATGCATCGTTATTGCTATTACTTTTCACACGGCCATCAAGACGGTCAGTGAGAGCGGAGCCAAACGTAGCAGCTTGTCTCCTCACATGATGGCTGCTGTGATTGTGTTAAGTGCAGCAGTGTTTTGTGTGCCACTGTGTCACCGTGCCCCCCCCCCCTACCCAGCAGCAGCCCTGTATGTCTCACTTCTCACTGTGCCTCTGCTGTGGGATATTTGGCACTCAGGGGACTGGTTTCATCACCATCATGCTGGTCTAAGGCCGATTTGATGGCACCAGTTTTTAGATGCCCGGGTCATTCTGTTATGAGAGAAAGAAAAGCTTTTTGTCACTGTAATGTTGCTTCTGCTGGGGCTTGAGATGAGATGTGCGCAGACATTTTTCTGTGTCATCACTGTGAAAACCTGCCCTGAAGCCACTTATCAAACCTTACCACACACACACACACACACACACACACACACACACACACTGACACTGACTGAGTGATTTATTGATTGAGGTGGAGCTTTCTTAAACAATTTGCAGCCGAGTGCAGCGGAGGTTAACACAAACCTCTCAACCACTGCCATTGTGCTTCAGTTGACACGTGCGTGCTTTATATCCTGCGAAGGTGTCCTTAATTTGAGAATGGCCGGGGACATCAGCACATACCTTATTTTCTTGTTGCCTTGGTAACCGTGTCGTTGGTCACAAGATGTCCGTTTCGGTCATCTTGCGAGCTGTGTGCAGTCGGAGGGGGCTTCGTCAGTGTGTGTGGGCTGTGACGTGAGAGTGATGAGTGGTGTCTCATCCCGTATGACTATCTCCTCTGTGTCACTCAGCTGTGGGTCAGCGGGGAATTGTGAGCCGCTGCTCAGACGCAAACTGAGAAAAATCCACACAGTGATTGAAATAGTCAAATGGGACACGCTCACAGCCCATGTAATTGTAAAGTACCAATTAATGGGAATAGTAAAGCCAGAGCGCTACTTAACACAGAGCTTCTCATGAATGCTTTATAAAGGAGGATATCAGTGTCGTCATGTGAAAACCTTTGAACATCAGTGGAGTGATTACATTTTTATATTTGTGCTGAGGAAACTGTGCAGCCTTTGGTGCTGGTGAAACCCTTTCAGAACTCTGTGGGGTTAACTGAACAAAACGGTGCGGCAGGTTCAAAACAAAGCTGTTGTTCTTAGGTCCCGAAAAACTGGCGTATTGGGCAATGCAAGGTTTTCACCCGACCATATTGCGCTTGCAAACACAGATTTGTGTTTTGAGAACAATCTGGGATGCTGCGGCTCGTGTTGGGATTTGGATACATTCTTCTGGAGCAACTTCATGCCCTGAAGCGCAGTGGAAACCTCCCCTTCAGTCCTGTGATGTGTGCAAACACGGGGACTTGTGTTGGAATGTCCTGAACCATCCGTAACTATTAAAGGATGTGCTGACCCAGCAGCTGGGCTCCTCTCAGAGGACAGGCCCACAGTTAAGTTTCCATACGCACATTCCCTCCTATCCCCAGAAGCTCGGCTCCCAGATTTACTGTTTATGGGCACCTTGGCTCGGCATCATAATCACACTCTGCTGTGTCTGATGTTTGTTTGAAGCTGGGCCGGGGCCATAGAGTACATTTCAGGGCTTTGAAGTGTAAATTCAGGTCTGGTTGGAGCACCGTATGGAGGCCAGCGAGGAGATAGCGACAGCCATATGGATATAAGCTGGTGGTTTGATAATAGAGCTGTCTAACCCTTATCTGTCTACTGAGGAGGCAGAGGCCCGGGAGGACGCGAGGTCAAACCCGGACCGGACGTCAACAGCGAGGGTCGGTAGTTGTCTGGGCTCAGAGGTGAAGCCAGAGCAGAAATCAGCCGTGACCTAGATAAGCCTCCCCAGCTGAGCTTTGAATCAGACCTGCAACATCCTCCCAGTGAACCAAGTTTTTAAAAAAAAAACGCAGGAACAGCCATCAAAATGAAATAAACATTTTAGTGGAGATATTGATTTTTTTTTTTTTTTTTTTACCTTTTTTGTCTCCACACCCACATGTCAGCCAGTTAGCCATGCTGCTTTTCTCATTGGTGCTGATTTATTTATCCGGTCTGGCCCTTCAGTACCCTCATTTCATGTCTGCTCTCATTTCTGCTCCCTGTCTACCCGACACCAGTCCTACAAGTTATATTTTTAACCCTGATGCTTACGAGGCATGACAGTGGCCTCTGTTGTGGTCAAGCTTCAGTGTTTCTGTGCGGTCCATCATGGCTGTGCCACTCACTGTACTGCTCAGCCAGCAGTACAGCCCGCTTACCACGCAACAGCTTCAGTCGCCTCAGGCCTCGCCGCCCTCTGAGCCCAAAGGAAATAGAGTGACAAGGGAGGACAGGGCAGACAGAAATAGAGAAAGGAGAGATTGAAAAGAGACAAGGACGACAGGAGGAATGAAAGAAGATCCTGTCACTACATATCTATGTAGGTTTAAGTCTACGCGTGTGTGTGTGTTTGCACGTGTGTATGCATGAATGTAACATGTCATACACACAGAGGCCCCAGCTCTGTGTGCTCAGTGTGTGTTTGTGTAATATCTGCATGAGTGGTGTAAGTATGCATATTTATGCATACGTCCTAGTGGGTTGCGTGCGTACTTGTGTGCACTTGAGTGTGAGCGGTATCCGTGTTTGTGTATCTGTGTGCGGCAGAGATAAAGACATGAAGGAGGAAGGGCCGCCGTGGTGCTTATATGTCACTCAGTGCTGGAGGGGAAATGACTCCTCTCTGTCCCCGACCCAAGGGAGGCAGAGGAGGAGCACAGCTGACTTCCCCTGCTTCTCTGCCTTTTTCTCACCCTCTCCTTCAGAAATGTAGCTTAAGCCTCAGTCACGGCCTCTTCCTCTTTCTCTGACTCACACACACACACACATGCACGCGCGCACACACACACACACACTCATAAGCTCGCTCACTCGCTCACAGGAGTATGTTTCGCATTATCCCCCTTTCCTCTTCTTGTGCTTCTCATCCCTTTAACCCTCCTGTTCCCCTCCTCCGCTCTCCTCTATCTACCTCACACTTCCTGTTTCACCCCTCCCACCATCTTCTTGTGCCATTTTTCACCCCCCTGCAGACAGCAACTTGTGATTTTGTATTAACCCCTTGATCTACACAAATAAACACACACACACACACACACACTCCCACGCTCCCGTCAGCCCCCTGCACCACGCCGATGCCCTCTCAGGAAAATGGAAAACAAATCCAACAACAAACCAAGGCCTCTGATATTTCCTTCCCTCTGTTCAATTAAACATGGCCACCATCTGCTTTTTTTTTCTTTTTTTGCTTGGGCTTTTCTTCTGCAATATTGACTATGGTTGTTCTTGTGCTTGTTTCTTAAGACTGTGTTTTAACCTGTTATAACCACAGATGTACGTAGTAACACTGGAGGACCATGTCACAGGTGTGTGTGTGTGTGTGTGTGTGTGTGTGTGTGTGTGTGTGTGTGTGTGTGTGTGTGTGTGTGTGTGTGTGTGTGTGTGTGTGTGTGTGTGTGTGTGTGTGTGTGTGTGTCAGAGAGAGAGTGTGTATGCATGGAGGAGGGTGGATTTGTTCTGCTTCAAGGTTCTGTGCCAAATCTTTTTCAGAACGTTCAATCTCTGTTCATGTGCCATACTGAGAAATTTATGAAATAAAAATAACGTTTTTTCACAAATTCAAAGTGCGATTGGGGTGCTTATTTTGGACTGTAGGTCTATTACAGCAACGTAAAACCATGTGTTTCAAATCGCTGGAGCACAGCAGCGACAAACCTGCAGGTCACTTTTGCCTGCACGTGTATGTGAATTAATTGATGTGAATTCTTAATGTGCGTGTTATTCTACGTCGCTGTTATTTTCCCAGCAAGTCTTCTCTTCCTTAAGTCAGCATCAGTTTTTTTTTTCTCAGTGTGCCGCAGCAGTGTTGCAGAATGTGTGTGAGTGTTTCGAAGGCATTGTGTCAGTGTGTTAAAGCTGATTTGACACTGAGGCTGTGGACAAGCTGGCTGCAGGATGTAGCGTGACCCAAGCGGCTGACCTACGCCTGCGCCCTGCGTCTGCCTGTATGCGTGTGTCTTTGTGTTCATGTAGGTGCATGTCTGTGTGTGTGTGTGTGTGTGCGTGTGTGTGTGTGTGTGTGTGTGTGTGTGTGTGTGTGTTGTTCGTGGGATGTTGTTTAGCCTGCGGTGAACACTTAGCTTGTGCTGGCTGGGGGTTTGCCAAGAGGTCAGCTTTTTGAATGCTACTGACTCAGGGTTACAATTATTATTGGCTTACTGTGTGTGTGTGTGTGTGTGTGTGTGTGTGTGTGTGTGTGTGTGTGTGTGTTGGGGGGGGGGGGTGGTGCAGGTTGGGGTTGTTGGTTGTTTCCTTCAACTATTTTAATATCACTGTCACAGCACTGGCAGCACTGGCAGTTAACTGCTTGTCGATCGGCAACAAAGGCATCAAGCTCTGAAAGTGTTAGATGTTATTTCAGTAAAGTGCCTTTCCAAACCTATCACTAAACTTTGCTGCAAACCTGCTGACAGCTGAGCACAACTAAGGATGGAAAGTGTGCGTGCGTGCGTGCGTGCGTGCGTGCGTGTGTGCGTGCATGCGTGCGTATGTGTATGTGCATGTGCATGTGCATGTGCGTGTGTGTGCCCGCGCGTGTGTGTGTGTGTGTGTGTGCGCGTGTGTGTGTGTGTAAGCAGAGCTCAGTGTCTTTATTGGGACAATGTACAACATTAAAAATAACCAGGTTTAAACTGTTCAACGATGTAATCTGGAATGAAATAATTGATAATAATCAATGAGCTGCAGACTTAAGACTTGATTTGGCCTGTGAGACTTGACTGGACTTGAAAAACATTCAATCTTGAATTATTGTGTTTTGAATATTAATTGTTCGGTCTACACAGTGAAAGGACAAACGCCACATTTCCACTGCATGGTATGGCACTGCTCTACTCAACTCGATTCACTCTTTTTCTGTTTTTTCATTAGCAAAAGTTGTGGATAGTACCTGGTACTACCTCGGCCGACATTCCAAGTGAGTTAAAGGTCCAATATGTAATATTTGTACTGTAATAAATCCAAAAATGACACCAATGCCTCATCAGATATTAAGGAAACATGTTAAGCTGAAATACTATCTTTTCTGACAACAATGCTAAAGTCAGTATTTTTTCTTTTTGAAATTTATGATCCGTGACGGAATTTATGTTTATGTTTTGGTTTGTGTGTTGTTATCAACTGCCCAGTTTGACAGCCAGGCCGGGTTGCCAGATATAACTGTAAACACGTAAACCAGCGCGCTGCAGCTGTAACGTTAGTACAGCCATGAAGGCAGCAAACAAATGAATGGGATCAACAGAGATAGATTATACCCGACATTAAAAAACAGCATGTTTCTAACAGTTGCTTGACCAGAGACGTAACAAACCCCGGGTTAATATTGGAGATGTATTTGAAAGATGGAAACAGCTTACAGCGCAAAAGGACGCTGAGTTGGCTAATTTCCTCCTGTACAGGTAAGCATTAGCTTCAGGCTAATTTATCACAGCTACTAGGGACGAGCACTTTGTGTCATTTCAACATTCGTGTAGCTACTTCCATTGAATTGTATAGCTAGAGTAGCCACGTTGGTTACTCACAAAAACAACTGAGACAGCCACTAAAGTGATCCCGACTGGTCCTGGATAATGCCACCATACTAACCCTGCTAATTGCTAACGCTACCGGAGGACCAGGCAGGCGGGCCACTGCTGTTTACACCGTTTAGCCTGTTCAGCGGCCGTAGCCGACAACGGTGAGTTATTTGGAGCCAAGAGGGGGGGCTGTAGCTAAGTCGGAAAGAGAGGAACTTGAGTTTGCAGTGTGTTTAGCAATTGTGTAATTCTAAGGCTAGTAAAGTGTGTATTTCATTCGGGTGGAAAAGGAGTGCAAGGCAGTGGTGTTTTTAGCGGTTCCTATCATAATTCTAAGCCGAGGAAGTGTGTCTGTTTGGCGTGTGGAGAGGACAGCGAATTTCGTTGTATTTTTAGCGGTTCCTACTGTAGCTAATTCTAAGCCGAAAAAGTGTGTGTGTCAGTTGGGTACAGAGCTCCGTGTGAGCACGGGCTTTTATGACTGTCAATATAGCCAGCATCTAACGTTAGCTACTCCGCTGTGCTGTGGAGTAATGTCTGGTTATGTGAGACAAGCGTCTAGCAACATTGTTGGATGCTGCGGTCTCAGCCTGGCAACCAACGTGAACTTTGAGTCTGGGGAGGAGGGGCGGGGGAGACGACTCTCTCCAGTATTTTGAATTTGTACTGCAGTAACTATTTTAAACACTAGCTGTCAGTATTACATATTGGACCTTTAAGCCGTGAGCTGGAGTTACATAAACACTGCAGACCACTGAGGATGTCACGGCACGGGACATCCTGCACATACCCGCCATTTTTAAATAGCCAAGATACCATCAACTACAACCACAATTTATTAAATTTTTTTATTCAACCAGATTTAAAAAAGAAAAATGGCCGTACACTATGTACACTACGCCGTACAACTGACAAAGTGCAAACGTTCCTCTGTCTGGATGCACTGAACACAATATCATGGCAGTTTCACATGGCGGCGCTATGGGCCGAGCAGCTGACGGAGTACTATCCGCAGTGGAAATAGAGAAACGAAATAAAGAAAAAGACCTGGTACTAAAAGTGGGCCGAGCCGAGCCAATCTGTGCAATAGAAATGAGGCATAAGACTCAAAAGACCCAAACCCTAATGAGTTTCATTAAGACCTTAGAGACTTGCAAATGACTTGCAATGTTAAGACTTGACTTGAAAATTCCCTTGAGGATTTGACACTTGGCCCGAGATTTATATTTGCCCCAAAAGACTTTAAAAACAGCTCTGCTCTTACATTATATTTTTGTTACTTTGCCTGTATGAAAATCAAGTCACAACATTCTAAACACGCTGCAAAGGCATGACGTTTCATCCTTACAGTCTATACACGTTATTCTTCATGTAGAAACTGTACTGAACCTGCATTTTAAATCATTCATACACACGATTGTTTGAGCCTACTGCATACATTATCCCGTTTCCCTTCTAACAGCTTTTGCATGTAAACCAGAAAGCATTTATTCTTCTTTTTTTTCCAAAGCTGGTAATCTAGCAATTTAGCTTTTCTTTTTTTTTTCTCTCCAAAAATTCACTGAATTCTGTAATCAGATTATTGTAATCCAGTTACACATTATGTATTACTCCTCCAGCCTTTGTGTGGGTGTGCGCATGAGAAGCGGCAGCAAAAAAAAATGCAAATGCAAACAAGCACTGTCCTGCTTTGCATGATGTCTGCGGACAATCCATGTTAAAGATGTCATTTGTATTACCATATTTGTATTACCATATTTAAAAATAAAAGTGTGACATGCTCACTGCATGGGTGCATGAGCTTCAGTGCATGGTGGAAGGTTATTAGTGAGTGGAAAACAGTGCTCTTTCTGCATGTGTTGGAACTTCAAAATGCTGATGCGACACCACCTCCGTTCGCATGCATGCTATCCAGAGTGCAGTTTATGGTCGCGCTGAATAGATTATGCAAAACAATCCAACAATTCTCATTTTCAACTCACCGACACTAGTATCTACATGACTCAAGGGTAAAGCAGCAAGTGCGCACCAAAGATAGGAACAGACTGCATGAAATCCAGGGCAATTTATACGTGAGGCTAAAGCATGCAACTCAATCACAAGGCTCTATTTCTCTCTCAGCTCTAGTTAGGTTAAAATAGTTGTGATTGACGGTGGGGGAGGGGGGCAGGCAGGGTGAAAACTGTCAGGGAAAAAGAAAAGCTGTTGGAAGGACAGTGATGGAGATCTGAGGAGGAGGAAGAGGACGAAGCGGGAGGGGAGTCCTAACGATGAGCAACAAGTTTCCGCTTTCTGCCTCCCCTTCTCATGAAAAGGCCAATTCTTTCAGTTGGCTGAAATCTAAATGATTTCTACCCCCTGCTTCTCCCCTTCTGGGGCCTGTCGCATGTCACTCTCCTCCTCACTGCCATTTGTATCTGGTTTTCTGCTCTGGTGCTCATGCTGCGTTGGCGTCGTGGTTACTCCGGGAGGTGAGCTTCGTCTGGAGGTCAGGGCTGGCGGTAGTTCTGGATGGGAAGGTCAGAGCCAGAAAAAAGGTGCCTCTGTCTTCTTAAATTCAGTCTCGTGTGATGAACGGTCCATGTCACCCTTCCACAGACCCCACCCGTTCTTCTCACCACTCTCCCGCTCTGCAGTGATACAGTTGTAAAGTGTAACCTTGGAGACAGGGGGTAATCATCCATCCCATAGCTACCCTTTCAATCCTTCTCCTTCCACCTCACCACCTCGCTGTCTCTTTACACCCCCCCCCCCCCCCTCCCACCTCCTCTCCACCTTTCCCCTCCTCTTCACCGCAACAGGCTACTTAGGTATTTTATTAGGTTTACAGTATTTTCTCAATTATCTGCCTCCCTCTTTAACTCTCCTCCCTCCTTGTCCCCCCTCATCATCCCCTCTCTTTGTTTGTCCTGTGGAAGGACGTTTGTTTTCCTGTGGGGTAGAGGGGAATCGACATCGAGAGATGAGTTATTGATTAGAAAGCAGGTTGCAGGGGAGAGGTAATGTGACTTATAGAGAGAGAGAGAGAGAGAGAGAGAGAGAGAAAGAGAGAGAGAGAAGACAGAATGACACAAACAACCTATGACACATCCTACATGCTGTATCAAGGCAGCATACCACACATGCAAATGTAACATATGTGCATTGTGGTGTGTTCATGCTGTTACATGCACACCTGATTAAAGGTGACACAAATTGTCACTGTTGTGTGAAATTCTTTGCAGTTCATCAGTGTTTAACAGATTGGGGGATACATGGCTGTCTGTGGGTGGAGAAATCAACATCCCGTCAGGCTCTTAAAATACTGATTTGGCTTCACTTGTAATGATCATGAATCCTTAATTTGGATTAGCTTGTTGGGTGTCATCAGTGGGAGCAGACCAAAATGACTTTGCAGGTGATTGGGTCGATACTGTCCTCCCCCGAAATAAGTCGTTTGTTCAATCAGCAATTACGACTCATATTTACGTTTATAGTGGTGGCGCCCTCTAGTGGTCTCCTGTTTATTATTACAGGAGCAAAGCAGCAAGTAAGGTGACGAAATATAAAGCCCACTACAGACCAAGCCGAAAATCGGCCGTCGAACAGTCTGGCGAGGTCAGTGACTCGATTCTGTATTACGTCTCGTCTCCTCGGTGTGTTCTCTGCCATGTTTTGACCAATTCGGGGAGACTGATCAGTCCAAATGCCTTTTCTGCCGATGGTCTATGTGTAGAGGCCTTAAGAGCGCCAAATTCCACGTTAGGAGGTAGGTTGAAAATCAAAGTAAACCGCAAATATTTTTAACTTTATGGAACAAACTAAACTATGTCACGTTCTGTATCATGTGCAAAAATGGAAGTTAAGTAACATAACAGATAATTTGAACCTAAACATAACCAAGTAGTTTTTGTGCCTAAACCTAACCAAAGTGCGACCGTTCCACAACATTAACAAAAACCGCAACTGTTACGTTCTCTGGTTTAGTTTTAAAGAGGGAAAACGCTCCTTTGGGATGTATTTCCTGCCATCTATAGAAGCGCTAATTTATGAAACGCTCCTGTGGGTGGTGTTAGAGGGTAGGAATAAATTACCTATATTGTCGTATAGTAGGATCACTCTTTCAACAAACCAACAGATGATTGACATTCATTGATACGAGATGAACTCATTGGCTCATCCTTAAGTTTATTTTATAGGTTCTGCAAACTGGAAATCATGACAGCTAATCCGGAAATGTTGGCAAATCATTTCCTGAATAGATTTGAGTTAACATACAGGATGCACAGTTGGTCAATTTTAAATCTGCCTAGATATGCGTGGTCATGCGCTCAGGAGTTAAGATGCAGCGAGTTGATGTCAAACTCAAAATCCAGTGCTGCTGGTTGTCGTCATGATATAAACCACATTTGTCCGACTCATAGCCACCAGAAATCGATTCAGAAATCGCGTGGATGTTAACAGAACTGAAATCCTTTTGCAAAAACTAGCAAGATGCATGTCGGTCAAGCTCAAAACAAGGCCGTTTATTTCACATCTTGAAAGGCAACACACGGGGGATATCATTTTCCACCTGACTGGGACACATTTTAACTGCACTGTTAAGCCCACCATAACATAATGAAAAACCTACACACTTTAGGCCACATGTGGCTCACATACAAGGGTAGGTATGACACCAGCAGTTTTGCAGTGGGACAGAGCAGAGAATCCCAGGAGAAGGCAAAAAAAAATCCTGCAAATAACACAATATGTAATTTATAACAAGGATTTACCCAGGGACACTATTTCATGCACAGCTATCCATGAAGAAGTCTTTTTTTTTTCTTTGAGAGCAAGCATATGTTCTGTCAGACACCGGTGAAGGCATCAACGTAACACCAGTCCACCAGCCAACGTGTGTGAGTGTGTGCAATAAAAAAAACCCTGCTCTTTAAAGAGGTGCCAGAGCATTCTCTGTGGAGCACAGTGTTTGCAGCATGTTGACTTGTGATATGGCGATATCACAGGCTCCAGTCTGGACCCAGCAATGGGCTCACGTCCATGCATCCGTTTCCACAGAGCTCCTCAAATCCTGACATCCGACAGGACTCTGACAAAGGAGATGAGAGCGTTCCAGCCAGCCTGCTATCTCGGATAATTATCTCTGATATTCAGCATTCCAGACTAGAGCAGAACAACCGGGAGACAATCTGTACAAACAAACACGATGCGATTATGAATGCATTACCATCCAGCAGACAGGCAATCAACACGCAATGTCTTGTCGCGCAACCCTGCAGAATCCTGAGTCCTCTCAGATTTCTAACTCATTGGAGATGATTGACATTCAAACAGAAGCTGCTTGTATAGAATAGTCAGCTCGCCTCCCACCCTCACCCCCAACTTCTTCACTCTGTGTCACCTGCTTACATAAAGGTGCTGTGTATGTTTCCCCAAGGTGAATTAACTGGCTTGACGGTGCACATCGAGATTGTGCACTTGTAGTACATTTTAAAATCCATGTACTGCGCGGCGTGCAACCTTCACTCTAAACATGGTCACTGCTGCCACCACTCCCTCCGATCCCTATGCTGCAGGGCTAAACGATTCAAGTAGTTGCATTAATGACTCGAGGCAACGAGGCAATGGTTGAGGTGAATCTCTCTCTCTCTCTCTTTCCATCTCTCAGTCTCATCAGCGTCTTCAATCCATCGATTAGCTTCAGAGGAGTACTGACAGGCACCAGCCACTGCGGTCCTGCAGTGTTGCCTATGTGTGTGTGTGTGTGTGTGCGTGCGTGCGTGCGTGCGTGCGCGTGCGTGCGTGCGAGTGTGTGTCTGCGAGTGTGAACAACAGATAGGGATACAGACAGAAGACACGGGGGCAGAGCCTGCAGTCGTGCACACCTATGCGAGGGAGTGTGAGAGCCTTATTTACTCCACTACCAGGTTTATTGAGTCAACCCCCTCAGTCAGGCTCTGATGCAGCTGTCTGCCTGCCCCCTCGGCTCGGCTGCCTCTGCCACTGCTGTGCGCTAAGTCACCAGGCTTGAGCACGTTCGTGCACCTGTGCAGTTGAGCTCAACCACAGAAGCACTTTCTTGTGCACATGCAAGCGTCGTTGACCATGCAGGGGCACGCCAACTCTGCGCCCGCACCACACACACTGGACGTGTTTACGCATGGGCCGGTGGCGGCAGCAGTGGTGCCTAATGAGACAACATTATTTATAGTCCGGCGAGAGAGCAGCGGCTTCGCCATTAGACTGATAATGAGTTACTGGGATATTGATGGATGCTTGTCTATATTGGTATTCACCAAGGAACCGGTGCCACTTCTCCGGGTTGCCGTGGATACCGACGTTGCCTGCTAAATGACCCAATAATAATAATGATAACAATGACAGCACTATGTGGAGATTGAGTTTTTAAACCACAGGGAGAAGGACGCCGGCCGGAGCGCGAGAGTAATGAGGATGGAAAGAGAACGATACAAATGAAAAGAGGGAAATAAATGTGGGAGGGAGGAGGAGGATGGTGGTGGGTGTTGTGTCAGGAGTTTTTTTGGGGGGGGTGGGGGGTAGAAACACACAATCGATGATCAGTGAAGTAGCATTAGCATTGTTCACACATCCCCAGCCTTGGCACCCCCCCCCCCCCCCCGTCCCACTCCCTCCCCACCCAGCCACCCCCGGCTCCCCACCACCCCTTTCCTCTTGCGGCCTCTCTTTCTTTCTTGCTGCAGCGTTGCCATAGCGACCGAGAAATGTGGGAATACCTCTGTCCTTCAGAGAGAGAGAGAGAGAGAGAGAGATAGAGTACAAGAGAGAGAAGGAAGATATGGAATAAGACAAAGGACGCAAGGAAGGAAGAAAGGACGAAAGAAAGGGAGGAAGGAAGAGGGGGGGCAGAAGATACTGTACAGGGGAGCTCGGGGGGAGCAGACATCGCTCACTGGCTGAGCGCACATTAAAAGCCTTGTTTAGCCCTTGAAGGAGCAGCTAAAGTATGAAACATTGTGATCTTAAACACTCGTGTACACACATAAACAAATGTGCGTCAGAGTCGGCGCTCCGCTAATGCATTCAGCTCCCTTCGCTGGCTCCGGTTCCATGAAAGAGAGTTAGTGGAAAGTGTTCTGAGTGAGTTTGTGTGCACAAACACACACACACACACACACACACACACACACACACACACACACACACACACACACACACACACACACACACACACACACACACACACACACACACACACACACACTTTCTCAAGCACATGCTCTCTGACACTCTCTTCTCTCTCGTTTTATCTAACACACACACACATATGGGGCGCCGAATGTAAACGGCTGGTTACACTTTTTTAGCTGATAAATTTTCAACATTTAGCTCACTTTCCTCACATTTAGCGCATTTTCCTCACATTTGAGAGAAATGATATATATATTATATCTAAATCTAAATGTTAAATGTTAAATCTAAATATTATATCTAAATCTAAATGTTAAATCTAAATCTAAATGTTAAATCTAAATCTAAATGTTAAATATATATTTAAATGTTATATCTAAATCTAAATCTTAAATATATATCTAAATGTTAAATGTTAAATCTAAATCTTAAATATACATCTAAATATTATATCTAAATCTAAATCTTAAATATATATCTAAATATTATATCTAAATCTAAATCTTAAATATATATCTAAATATTATATCTAAATCTAAATCTTAAATATATATCTAAATATTATATCTAAATCTAAATCTTAAATATATATCTAAATATTATATCTAAATCTAAATCTTAAATATATATCTAAATATTATATCTAAATGTTATATCTAAATGTGTCGCCAAGTGTAAAGCTAAATGTTTAGAAAATATTCAAATCCCTGTGGAAACCACGCCCACTGCAGTAGCTTCAAAACGCGCTGCGATCCTGCAGAACAATAGCGGGACATTTTTAACCATTTTCACTATCTTATTCATCATTAAAGTAACTTCTGATAACGTTTTAGGCGAGAAATTAACTGTTTAGATTTCGAATATATGCAGTCTTGTGAAAATCAATGCCGAATTGACAATTTGCTTCAAAGTTTTCGGAGTTGACAAGCTCCATAATGTGACGGGAGACAGCTGGTGGTGGCCGCCGGGGAATGCTGTTCTCCGGGCGGCCCAGTGTCTCGTAAATAAGAGGCTTTTATTTCGCCGTTGATGTACCGTTTGTTTAAATATCACACAGGACATGTTCATCATAAGATTAACGGGAGCGTGTGGTTAACTGCCTTTTTGGCGTTAAACCCCACAATTAACTAACCCTATTCCATGGATCCAGGATACCATGCATCCTGATAAAGTTCCCTTGGCCTTTAGAATTAAAATAACCCCACATCATCACATACCCTTCACCACAGGTTCCCGTTAATCTTATGATGGACATGTGTTGTGATATTTAAACAAACGGTACGAACAATGCTGTTCTCCGGGCGGCCCAGTGTAAGATGGACCGGTCTCGTAAATAAGAGGCTTTTATTTCGCCATTGACGCACCGTTTGTACGGTTTGTATTTAGATTTAAGATTTAGATATATATTTAAGATTTAGATTTAACATTTAACATTTAGATATATATTTAACATTTAGATTTAGATTTAACATTTAGATTTAGATATATTTAGATTTAACATTTAACATTTAGATTTAGATATAATATATATATAATTTCTGTCTCAAATGTGAGGAAAATGCGCTAAATGTGAGGAAAGTGAGCTAAATGTTGAAAATGTATCAGCTAAAAAAGTGTAACCAGCTGTTTACATTCGGCGCAGCATACACACACACACACACACACACACACACACACACACACACACACAAACGTGAATGTGATCGCACACATGTTAATCAGTGGCCAGCCAGGCTCCTATGTATTTACCTGGTCTCTGTGTTGTGAAGTCATGGTTACTATGACAACCCATTTGGACTGAAATAGTCTCAGTGCCTTTTGCTTTTCATTGCGTGGCATGTTTCCCTCACCTTGTTTACCCTAAAGTCCCCCCCCCCCACAATTGTCGTCTGTGCGACTGACTAGTGCATTACCAAAGTGAGGTGTTCCCCCCTTTACCTCCCGCCCCAACTCTGTTGCCTCTCCTGTTGCCTCCTCCCGCATCGCTCTCACCTTCCTGCCAACCTGCTGCAAAGATCCTCCTCAAATTCATTTTATTGGCAGCTAGCATTTCCATGGAAACATCTCGAAACCATGGCAACTATTTGAACGGAGCCAAACGCTTTCAAAACTGCTGCACTCGTCCCCCCGCTCTACCTCTTTTCTCCCTCTCCCTCATGCTATCTTTACTCTCTCCTTTTTCGCCTCTTCACTGTGGACAATATTGTTGTCGCAGTTTACCTGCACTCGTGTATGTATGCAACCCAGCATGTCATTACTGCATTTATGTGTGTTATGTCCACAACTCCACATGCATGGATTTGAGCTTTGATTAGATGTGCTTTAATGATTTGAGGTTTTGGCCGTGTGGCCGTGTGAGCCGATTGTCTTTAGCACACACATGTATGCGTGTCCATGTATGTTGCATCCTCTCCTTTTGCACTCTCTGCAGGAACCAAACATGATTATGGCCAAATGCCTAATGCCTAAGCCTCCTCTCCTCCTCCACTACTTACCTTGAGCTTGTCCTTTCAAGTGTTTCAGCAGCATTCCTGTCAGTCAAACTTCTGACTCCTCCCCCGGGATGCAGCTTGATCATGTGAACCGGAGTAGGACTGAACTGACTGGCTGCCTGGGAGTCAAGTCACAGCAGCCCTCTCCTTACTATGCCTGGCACTACTGCAGCTACTCTACATAGGCCTACATCCAGCCAGACCCAGACCTCCACCAAAAATTACAATTTCATTTGATTTTAAAGTTGCAGTAGGTTGGGTTAGTGCCTAAATCAAGTAAGACACCATAGATCTGCCCTATTTAAAGTGATGTGTTTTTATTGCGTTTTTAACACTCTTTGCGAGTAGGACAATACAAAATATTAAAGCTTTAGTGCGTATCTTTTTTTAAATAAGCCATGGCCAGATGAGTTGCTACAAAGCTAATTAAAACTATCAGCTCCACACAACTCTCTCTGTATTTCTCAGCATGGCTGTGTTTAGAAAGTCGTCCGGCGACTTTCGCGCGCAGAAACTCGAGTAAAGATAATTACCTCTCCTTCATCATGTTTTTTTTAATCCTCCGTGTCCTCCTTGGCTATGTAGCAACAGTGTGAGGGAGGTGTGGGGGGTGAAGCGCAATCACGGAAGGTTTGTGTCATGTGGACGCACCGACAGAATTGTTGTCATTACTTAGAATTCCTCATGAGGGCGATATAAACTACGCACTGTAGCTTTACATTTCGATAGCTAGTTTTAGCTTGGTGTACCTAATAAACTGGCAACTAAGTGTATATGATACCATTCAATTATACATAACACAAGAAAGATTTAAACCTACAAATAAGGACATATGTAGATATGAATATGTTTTTAAGCAAATATCGTTAAAGCCCCAGTGTGTAAGAATTTCTCCCATCTAGCGGTGAAATTGTATATGACAACCAACTGAATTTCACTTTGTAGCCCCCCCCTCATTCTGAGTGCGTTATAACTCCTACGGTGGCCGAACCCGAAATTAGCGACAATCGTCCGTGAGTGTCCCTTCCAGTGTAATAATAGTTTGACGTTATTTTGGTACCATTTCATTGCTAACATCAGCTATCAGGTTCCCAAACATATGCAAGCTAATGTTAGTAAAGTATCCGTGCTATCGTTATTCTGTATATTGTACGAGATTAATAGTGTAAGGCGATGTTTACAGCGTAGGAGAGAAGCAACGGACGTTTGTGTTTTTAATATATTTCTCTGAGCAACATGAACAATGTCAATGAAACTGAAATGATCTGTTAGTGTCTCCATTGTTTACACGCTGCTGTTCTAGCTGTAGCTAGTCTGTGTTACAGATCCATGACGTGACTTGTCTGCCAGGGAAATCACGGCACATATGATTACGTTTATGTTACAAGGTAGACAATCCTTTTTCATCATTGACGCGAGGAAAAGTATCATAGACGTCGTTCTAGCGTTATGCACAACCATGCTATATTTAGCCAAGCAAGTAGCAACTATAAAACTTTTACACAAATAGGCAGAATTACCTGTTGAGAAGAAAGCAGGCAACTTCGGCGTCCCTTTTAAAATCCTTGTATGTCCTTACGGTAGCCCGTAAGGACATACATAAGTTGGATGTCAATGCTCCTGTTAAAGGTATAATGGAGGATTTTCCCGAATTTTATAAAAGATAACTTATGATCAAAAATCGCCACTTTTTGAAAAAATGCACATGCGCAACACTCTACCTGCTCCTCTACGCCTATTAAACGTGTGCACGAGAGAGCATGCATGAGCCTAGTTCTCCTCATGCACGCTCTGTTTACAAGTTGCTGTTGGCATGGCTCTACAAGCCTACTTTCCAAAAGAAGATTTGCACTTTTTCCACTATGTTCCTAGAGGCCGAGGGAGACGAGGTCAGGGCGGGGGCGCAAGAGCCAGCACCAGCCGAGAGCGGGGAGAAGGCGGTCGTGAGAGAGGGGGAGGCACCGGTCGCTGACCTGTCACGGCACGTACGACGGCCTTACATAAACATGTCCCATGAAAAAGAAAATCCTCCACTATACCTTTAATATGCATGTTGATCTGCCTGTATGTGGTCCCAAATTACGTTTTGATGTCAGGTATATGCACATTTTGCCCACGGAGTGCACCAATTAGGTAAACGGTGACGGTGCTATGTGCACTTATAAACATAGGGTACTGTTTAGTTGAAACAGATCAAAACCAACCTCCCGTTTCCATTTGGATCTGTGAATATGCCGAGTTGCCAAATGCATCCTAAAAGCACCAATTAGTGTGAGAACCTGATTATGTTGTTCCAGTGAAAGGCAATGCTTACTTTATGACAGCGGCGCGCATAAAGCAGGGACATTTAGGTTGAAATGGCTTTCACCACTGACTTGTCTTGTCAAACATATCTACTGCCTCATTTACCAACTGTGATAGATCCCTCTTCAGATGAGCCAGGGATGCTCACTGTAGCTTGAGGTTCAGTGTGTGTGATAATGCGCTGGAGCTTTTCCAAAAGTAAAAGTTTAACCGAAAGAAGTCCCAGCTTGACTGGACTCCGTGACTACAGTGACCTGGATCTGACTTATCTTCTAAGAGCTATTAAAAGTTGTTTATTTTAGTTTTTTCTGGAGGTACATATCAGAGTGCTTTCTCTAACACAGGGGGCTTTGAATGTGACAGTGCTGACTGAGAAAAGAGATGTGAGAAAAACATTTACACAGAAATGCAACCAACAATGCTTTGTGTGACTTCTATTGTGTGCCAAAAAGGGAAGGGCAAAAAAAACAGCGCCATAACTGTGAAATTTAATCTGTCCTATTTTAGATCCGTCTGTAATAATTGATATCTCACCACAGCTCTGATGTGACAGTAGGCTTTGATTTTATCTGAAAGATTTAATTGTTAGGCTGTGGTCATACAAGCAGAGGAAAACTAATAACATCACTCTCAACACCAAACCAGGCAGATAAAACAATTCCCTTCCTTAATGATACAGGAGGAAGTGCAGATACGTGGAGAGAAATCTCTGCATCCCTTTAACGTTGAGCTGTCCTTATTGTCTTCATCAAAGAAAGCCATGCAACGTATACTGACATGACAACCTAAGAGTTGTGTTCAGCTTGTCTTCTTTCTCACCTTCCCTTTTTTACGTACTTTTTTCTCTGCTTGCAATTTTTTCCAACCCCGCATTCCTTAAAATAAAACGTTTCCATTTTTATTTTTTTAGCAAGTAAAGTGAAATTAGCGTAATTGTTTTAATGAAAATACCTCAAGGCATTTTTTTCTCCACTCTGTGAAAGCTGATGAGTCGCTCTCACCTAAAGCGCCAGGCTGTCCCCAAAATCAGAGGAAGCAGAAAACAAAAACCACAGTAACAGCAGAAAAATATAACAAATAGTACGAAGAAAAACGACCAAAACAATACCCTAAAATAATAATACTATTACTAAACAGAATGCAGATGAAAGCACAGTCATATACACAAGTCTATTCCCCAAAGAACTGCTCAGGATTTGCTCAGTAGGGGAAAAAAACAATTACAGCGGCATGAAATGAATAAAAGGTATATTCAGTTATCTGAGTCCTTTGAAGATGGGTGAGGTCGAGTAAGCAAATCTAATTCAACAGCGAGGGTTTTTCGTTGCAGAGGACCCAATGAGGGGGAGAAAAAACTCCCAAAATGCAGAGATTAGTTAGTAGTATTGCCAGTTTCTTCTTCTCTGGGGAGTGTGTGTGTGTGTGTGTGTGTGTGTGTGTGTGTGTGTGTGTGTGTGTGTGTGTGTGTGTGTGTGTGTGTGTGTGTGTGTGTGTGTGTGTGTGTGTGTGCGTGCGTGCGTGTGTGCGTGCGTTTGTGCGTGCGTGTGTGCGTGCGTTTGTGCGTGCGTTTGTGTGCGTGTGTGTGTGTGTGTGTGTAGGAGGAGGGATTGTAACGTTGTAACTCTGGCAGGCTGAGAAGGCAAACTTCAACAGTTGCAGGATTCCTGGGAGTTAATGATGAGGAGCCAACAGAGGTGAGGACATTATGATCAAACACATGCAGAGAGAACAAAATGAACACATTCGGGTAGGGGCGGGGGGGTTGACAAAATAACAGAGGCACCCTAACAATACTTGAATATAAAGCAGCTAATAAGGAGGACGACCACCCTTTGCTGCCTTCAGAACAGCTCCTGTGCTCGCTGTGACGCTTTCATGCGGTTTCTTGGACTGCTGGTTTTTTCAAGAGGGGAAGAAAGGGACGAGGGAAGGGAAAACCTTCTGATAAAAGTTCAGTGGTGTTTCTGGTTGAGACCGTGCTGCAGTTCATTGTCTTGTTTTTTGTTCAAAACATGTTGTTTCAAATAACAAAAATGTCCAAGGCTATCTGAGTCATTTATTTCTCTAGAAAGAAAAAACAAATGTGTCTGCAATGTGCGCTGTCTGGCCTCCAATGGGCAATCGGGCCTTCTACGTTTATACAGTGAGACAAAGTGCCATAAATGATTTCAGTTTCAAACACGCCGTCAATGCCGTCAAGAGCATGCCAAACCTGTAGGTGGCAGTGTAACGAGAAGCTCAAGCCCACGTTAGCCAATCAGTATCCAGAAAATAGCAACAACAGTAACGAATCACTTCCTCGGCTGCCAAAACCTCCGTTTGTCTCAGTTTATATGCAAACGTGCAAACGAAGATTTCACAAATCTCCACTCTGGCCGGAGTTTTTAGAAAGTCACGTTTTCAGAGGTGAATTTTCCGTTTGCGTGTAAACGAAGGGCACAAACGAAGGGAAATCTTTTTTTCAAAATAACCATGTACGTGTAAACAGGGTCTTAGTCATGACAGTTACAGAAACATGGGGGGAGGGGCGAGCTTGCTCTGTTTTGTTTGGTATTTACTTGGAACGTCAACAGAAGTGATGTCATGCAGGAACTCATTGTGCACCTTTAAACATGCAAAAATGAGGCTAATTATTACTACCAAATAACTAGTTTCTTGATATAAATATGGTTTTATCCTTTGAATCAGCATGATTTTAACAATAATATATTCAATACATTGAGGTCTTGGTCATGGTGCAACAATAAATGTACATAAACAGGAACACTAAATCAACCATACAAAACTAAAAGATAACATAAATGCACACCCAAAACATTAACAGAACATTAAACATTGAAACACACTTTAACTAGGACAGAAACCATTCAGAATATTTTTTTCCCATGAGCCTTTGCATCGCAGCCAATTTTTTCCAATGGCCACTCGCAGTATCGCAACGAAAAATCCCCCTGGGGCCAGAAAACGGATTTTCCCCATGGGCCACCATTGTAAAAGAGACATCTGTAAAACTGCTGCCAGGACACCTCAAACTGCAGCAAGGTTGGTAATGACTCTTGCTATTTGAAAAAAAAAAACGTCCCTCTGGCCGAGAAAAGCAATTTAAAAACCTGTGATGTTACCACAATGTAACGTCTATGGGCCAAGCGGGGCTGGCAGTAGACTAGAAACACTACTGTGCATATTCAGTGGGCCGCATATCATGGAAGTAAACTGAAAGCTTAAAAAAAATGTTGGTCTATGCGCCAGGCGTACAACTCCATTAAACTGAACAGGCGCCATTTTGGGATCCGGTATCCAGTTAATA
Source organism: Gymnocephalus cernua (assembly GCA_023631565.1). Classification (NCBI taxonomy): domain Eukaryota; kingdom Metazoa; phylum Chordata; class Actinopteri; order Perciformes; family Percidae; genus Gymnocephalus; species Gymnocephalus cernua. The sequence continues at coordinate 21,144,511 of CM042441.1, forward strand.
TAACACATCCATAGTTGGGAATCACTGGTGTACTGTATAGCATCACATCATCTGAGCCTTTGCTGAATGCAATCCAATTCACATTAGGATGCTGAATACAAAGACTATGATATATGATCGTGACCCAATCTGTGATAGTATATCATGACAGGTTGGGTCACAGTATATTTACAAAGTCTCACCATGCATTCGCCTCGTGTAGCTGTGTGTATGGATGCAGTAGTGTCTTATGGAGTGTGGAGAAATCATGATGGAGCAATGTTTATACCCCAGGCTGCATCTGTCATTTGAAATGGCCTCATAGTCCTTGTCTGTTACATGACCATGCAGATCAATCATTAGACTAAATGCCAGTGCATGACTGGCCGCAGTTGCTGTTACAGACCCACCATCATGTCTCACAGTTGACAACTGATACAGGGCCTTTTAGGCTTTCTCAAATTGTAAGAAAAAGTGAAATGACAACCAACCAAAATCTTTTTCTTTAGATTTAGTTTCTTACGATCGAGTCAGACATCTTTCTTTTCTGTTTTGAAGATTTGTAATGCTCAATGTATCGTTTCACTGAGCCGTTGCTGTCATTGAGGAGTTAAATACGTGGTGGTTGTAGTTTTGTACTGTGTACCAGCCATCCTTTATAGTATCTGTCTTGACTACTCTTTGTCTTTATCAGTGCTGTTTGTCAGTGTTTTGCATATTTTCATGATTATCCAGACGGTTTCTTTTCACACTATGCAGATGGATTTACATACACAATTTGTGGCTCATTTGTGTGTGCCAACACATTAAACACCTACACACATATGTGTGTGTGTGTGTGTGTGTGTGTGTGTGTGTGTGTGTGTGTGTGTGTGTGTGTGTGTGTGTGTGTGTGTGTGTGTGTGTGTGTGTGTGTGTGTGTGTGTGTGTGTGTGGGTTTGTGTGTGTGCGTGCGTGCGTACGCACACCCACACACGTTACTTGAGATCCTTCTGTTGGCTATTTTTATTCCCTAAAACCATATTCTCACCGCTACGTAGCAACCTAAAACTATAAAGGGTTAAACTTGCATCTTTTCCACCTTTTTCTATAATATTAATCAATTCTGAACAAAATTTCTAATTCATCAGACATTTCATTACAGGGAGAACAATCAAAATACTGGATAAGACATGCATGGTTTTACGAGCAGCCTGTTAAGACTAGGGATCAGTGAGGAATAATTAAGGAGCTTTATCTCAAATCAAATGGTGAGACTTTGGTAAGAATAGTCAGACATCTTAGTAGTAGGTGTTGTACTGTGAAGGTTGTGACTTGTCACCAATCCGTCTTTTTTTCATGCAGCGTTCGGTTTGGTTTATTTTAGTTTAGAAAGAGGACTGAAGTACACCATCACTTGCATTACAACAGCTTTTGTAGGGATCTCGGTAAGACCAGCATGGACCAGAATAATGATAACAGCACCCTGTAACCCTTTACTTTAAAAAAGACTACATATGGGCATGTGAGTATAGTTTTAAGGTGGAACAAAATGTCAACCTGTCCTTTAAGATTAGCACGCCACACCTCCAAGTGTAATGGATATGGTCTAAAGAAAGTAATATTTTACAGTATCTGCCAAAATGAAGAAAAAAAATCAATGAATTGCTTCCATCTGGTTGGGGGAGTGAGGGAGTTCTAGTGTCTCAGGGTTTTGTTCATGAGTGAGGGAATGTAAGATGGAGAAGTGGAATGACAGGAGGCTGGTGTAGGATCATAGGCATAACATTGTACAGGATTGTCATAATGAAGAAGGAACTGATACAAAGCTGTGGATACTCAATTTTGGTCATTAGCTCTGAGTGATGAACAAAACAAGAAGATTGGACACAAGTGGCTATAATGAGTTGCCTTCCTTAGGGGTTTTGGCTCAGCCTTGGGGGCATTATCATCAGGAGTTCAGATTTCCTGAAAACAATTCTGCTCTTTGAAACAAACTGATCTGATCTGGATGCTTCACTGTAGGAGGTTTTCTGGATATGTCCAAATGAGACTCCAGACGACACCCAGGGCACACTAAAGGGATTATATGTCCCATCCGGCCTGAGAATGCCTTGGGATACATCAGGATCACCAGGAGCTGGGAGGATGTGGCTCTGGAGAAGGACGTCTCGGCTAAACTGCTTAGCCTGCTTCTCCTGTGACCTGGAACATGTTAAGTGGAAGGAAAATGTTTGATATACCAAAAAGAATGATGGAAAATAGTGTCAAAACAAACCTGAGTTCTCTACTTGATTTTCATTTAGTTGCACAACACTTGCACGGCTGCAATGCGGCCCTAACCCTAACCCATGACAGACTTTTTGGTATACAACAAAAAAAAAAGAAGCTGAATTCTTTCTTTTTTTTGTTATATACCAAAAAGTCTGTCATGAGTATCTACTGTATGGAATCTACATAAAATGAATAAACACACACTTTGTTACAAAATGAATGATGTAAGACTGGAACCTGAGCTTTGCATCTGCTTTGCAAAACATCGACTTTGTCCCACCTTCTTCCACTTTAACTCTAATCCCTGTGACCCTTACCAGCTCCGTGTTAAAAAAAAAAGAGAGACTCGGACAAAATGTTTTCACTTTGGAGGATTTTCCCAGACATCACAGAGTCGCCCTCAGTGTAGACAAAGCTGTCTGTTTCTGTCAGCCACATGCAGTCATGAAGTTGTCATTATTGTGAAATGTGAGGGCAGCTCTCTCCTTTAACGCCTCCACCCCCTAGATACATTGTGCTCATTATATGGGTCATGAGCTGCGGGAGGGTTTGGGCTCTTTAATCAATGAACACGATGACACAGGGTATAAGTCACACTGGTATTCAATAACACATACAGCGGCAACCACACAGAGCAACAGAAGATGAAGACAGAATGCCCATGTGCGTATAAGCGTGGTGAAAGGTACAGTAAGATGGTCAGGATGTTGCTTAAAAGGAAGGTGGATGGACATTGTGTGCGGTGCAGAGAAAACAAGTGGATGGTTCTATATGATATGTGTGTGTTCTCCCTCTGTTTCGTTAAGTTCTTATACTGTAATTACATGGCTGAGACTCACTGCAAGGCTCTTTCCCTCCAGTGCTCTTCCTCTCTTACTCTCTCTCTCTCTGTCTGTCTCTCTCTTCCTTTCTCACTCCAAGTCTGTGATTTCATGTATAATTACTAGCATAATTATAGTTCCCTCCATCCTACTGTTTCAGGAGGTCTGTTTCTGTCTCCCTGGTATCTCTTGTCTGTCTTTTTCTTGAACACACACTCTTCGGGCACACACAGACATAACAGTGCTTGCACCCTACCGATCCTGTCTCCTTCTCGCCCGGTGGTAAGACTTGCCTTGTCAATCTCCTTTGTCTCGTCTTCATCTGAGGCAGGCCTGTTCTAATATTGGAAAGACAGCAGAGCAGATACAGTGTGCAAGGAGAAGCCGATGGTTTACTCCTGGGCTGCCATGCTTCCTCATTCATTATTCATTCAGACATCACAAACTTAAAGAGCCTTAAGGTGTGTCACAGGGAAAACAAAAAAACAAAATGCTTACTACTTAAAGCTTTGTGTGTGAGAAGGGGAGGGGGGGGGGGGGGGGGGAGGCACACACAATCACTGACTAGCATTATAAACCTGCACCTCATGTTTTGAAAGTTTCATAAGGCTCGCGGATGATGCCAGTAGATACAATTAGTTTGATTGCTTAGCAACTGAACATCACTTTTGAGAGAGGGAACAGGGGGTAAAGCTCGGGTGGAGTATCGAGGTTACACGCTGTTTTTCTGAAGAATCTGTTTTTCCCCAAACTTCCATGCAAAGTAGCATGCGGTGTATTTTCAGCGCCGCTTTCATGTGTCAATCAGCAGAGTAACACGCCGCGCTGTGTCTCAGGTTAACTGACAATAAGATTATATCAACACCACACATAATCCACACAGCCACACACACACACACACACACACACACACACACACACACACACACACACACACACGCTTGCAGAGTCATTTACTGCTTCACAGGGTTCAACATTTAAGATTTGTGCTGCACCGCAGGTCTACTGTGCAACCAATCGTGGCCTACTTTTAGGTATCTGGAGGATTTTCCCTGCTTTATCTGGACATTTATGCCCTCACCCTATTTCAACTCATCTTTAACAACATGCTGCAATGTAAAGGAGGAAAAGCAATCTGTTGTACTCAGAAGTGCTGAATGTTTGAAGTGAGTGCAAAGAGTCAGGATCAGGCTGGCATCTTTTGGAAGCAGTCAGGTTTGGAGCTTCAGTCAGAGATGCATTGGTAATGTAATAGTCCTTTATAACCTGCCACTCACGATTACACCACCAGACCCTAATGATGGGCGGTCGTGGTCTTTGTCACTGTTCTCTTACCCCCTCTGCTGGAGAGACCGTAGACCAGGACCTGATGCAGACAGTGGTGGGACGGGCCTGGAGACTTAAGTCCCTCACGTCTCCAGAGGAGGGTGATGTATTTATTCTGCGCATAACTCAATATAACTCCACACACATCTGGTGCGTTCAATCTCAACTTCAGCTTTCATATCTCCGAGTTGATCTTTTTTCGAGTCTTCCTCTGTCCGATGATGGAGTTATAAGGGGCGTGGGTGTAAGGAACGGCAGGGTCACTTGGGACGCCGGTCTGGGTTGCAGCACATCGGTGAGGCTTTAATTTGGTGTGCGAGGCGAGCCGCGGCGGACTCTCCCAGCAGAGACGGTGCTGTGTTTGTTTTGCGGGTGTGTAAATTAGCGGTAATTCGTTTGCTCAGTAATGACGTGGGAGAGCTAATTAGGGCAGTGTTGATGGGTGCATTAATTAGTCTCTAGTGTGTGATGCTAATGAGACCCTGATTCGGAGTGTGTGTTTGTGTTTGCATGTGCATGAGTGTAAGCCATGTATCTGTAAAGGCCTACCACTATAGGTCATGTCATGAGGAATGTAGTATGAGCATGTGGGAATGGGTGAAGACAGGGAGAGTGTGTCTGTGAGTTACAATGGGTGCCCTCTGTGTGCGTGCGTGCGTGCGTGCGTGCGTGCGTGCGTGCGTGCGTGCGTGCGTGCGTGCGTGAAGGACACAGCAGGTCTATATCTGTGTATAAGAACCCCTTTAATCCTGGTTGCTCCATGATGTTGGCCATGCCTGACTGAATTGGGATCCCTACATTTAACCATCCCACACGTAGCACGGGAGGAGGTGTGCAGCTGGTCGGTCACACTGCAGAGGTTTCAGTGCTACAGATGAATCCCAATCATAAATTAATCCCAACCTATAAAAACGTCTCGGACACAAAACAGACAACACAGGGAGCCGTAATGGATGAAAGGCTGTTTTATAAGTGTGTTCAGTGACAGGTCCACTTCACAGATAAGAAGGATCCATCTGTGTGTGGTCACAGCGGGGCAGTGCTACTACACTACTAGTAGCTTCTCTCAGTCAGGATGTGACAAGGTGGCAGCTTGCTGTAATAATTTATGGCATATTACTGATGTGGCATTCGTCATAGCAGCGTTGAGAGGCAAGCATATAGGAGGAAGGGGGGTGGGGGGGATTGGCTTTAAAGCCTCACCAGTGATCTATTCTAATCATATTTATTCATGACTATCCCATTATACATAATCCATTACTATTCGTGTTCGACTGTATCCTCTGCTGTTTCGTGCTGTCGCTCATTTCTTCGCCTCCACTCCTTTCTCTTGTACAACTGGGGAGAAAAAGAGAAATTTAAATCAGCATGAGAGGCTAGTAGATCATCCTGTTTAAAGAAACTACAGCACTCTATGAGACTTTATGACAAATACAATAAGGTGGTTTTATTTTTAGCGCAAGCGGCTCAAATTTTAACTGAAGTTTCTCGAGAAGAGATCAGTCGAAAGGGGGTTGGGGAGATGGAGATTTGTCACGCAGAACTTTATTGAAGGCTGGCCCTGACCCAGGCCATGTTCACTCAATACTAATGGTATTCTATGGAAGCGAAGTTCAGCATACCTCGAACCTCCAGCTTGCACTCCACCTCGTCTTGCCCGAGATCATTGATGGCTCTGCAGGAGTATCTGCCCCCGTCAAACATGCTTGGCTTGCGGATATTCAGAGTCAACACGCCCTGGTTGTTCTGCATCAGGAACTTGGGGTCTTCACGGATGATCATATTGTTCTTCATCCAAATGATCTTTGGCTGAAGCACAGTGTGTTGGAGGAGGAGGAGAATTTGGTAGGATGGAGGAGAGGAGAGGAGGAGGGAGTGTATAAACAGAGCAAGGCACGTTGGGGTGGGGGGGGGGAGCAGAGGGAAAAGGGAGAGGTGAAATTAGGTCAACATTCAGGCTTGACAAATCTTTGCCGATTCGGAGGGATAAAAAAAATAAGAAGTGTGTTCAAAGATCTTTCTGCTCCACCTCTTGTTCTAGCTTCAGACATAAAAATACACTCCTGCTGCAAAGGCATCAAAATCCTCTCTGACTGGTCTACATTCACTGTTTGACACTCAAAACTTGAACACTCCCTCTAAAAACACAAAACATGAAACCTGTGGCATACCCTTGCAGCAAAGCTATCAGGGGCCAACACAGGTACAGTTGTAAGCTGGATGGGTGCTGCTGCAGCGCTGTAATGTATAGTTAGCTCACAGAAAGATACAGTAGCAGATACAGTAGGGACATTGCCTATATTCTGCATGTTTCTATGCTAAATGGCAGTCCACATATGATGTGTACTTTACCCATTGCCTATATTTGAACAGAAATACACCCTTATTACAAATATAGTACAAAAAGTACACTTATTGATTAGCAGTTTTTTCATTCATGCAAGTGAAAGGGGAGATCTTTCTGGGAAAATGTCATATATCAGAGCGTTCAGAGAGATCTTTTAAAACGTTATTGGATCTGCAACAACAGCTTCTGACTTATTCCATGTCCGATGGACAAGCTTGCCACCAAAATCCTTTTTAGTTTTTCTTGATAACGAATGAACAAACAGACAAATAAATAATTAGAATCACTTTGGCAGAAATGAACTCCAATCTTAAGGCTTAACCACTGATTCAAAAGCAATGACCACACCACCTACTGATATCCAAATGAATAGTTAATTGAATATGAAACATATGAGTAGTGAATGGGGGAATAGTGGAGCAGGATGGCGGCCGCAGAGTGGGGAAAGCTTAGGGAAGGGTCTACCTTTGGATCTGTGCTCTGCAGACCAACAAAAAGCCTTCTTGAGGCACAAGGTCTTAAAAGCCAGCACACATGAACAGCTGGTAGGCTTGGGTTATACAGTAGATGTAAACTCAGAATGCCAGATGGGACCAAAGAAGTCAGCCGAAACACTGATGTATGCAGACAAGAAAGAGAGAATGGTGTCTTGAGTATCGGCAGCTCATGCTGCAGGAAATGGGCTAGCTAGAGTTAGGGGGGGGCAATGATGATAAAGGATTAGGTTTTAGCTATGGCTGAAGCTTTTGCATTTTCTGCCAAAACTGTCTGCGTAGGCTGGAAACTGGCGTTCTAGGGCTGTAAGACTGACTGGGAAGTTGGTGGGAGTTATGGGCAGCAACGTAACTAAGAACGGGCATTGCAAAGTGGGTGGTTGGAGGATATTGGGATTGCCCGAAAACCTGGCATACTGTTTTTGAGATAAGGTAGAATAGCCAAATGAGTAACTGGCTACCAGTATCGCTAATTAAACAGCATTCTTGTGGAAGTTGTGGAGGAATGGTGAAGTGGATGTGCTGCAGTCGGGGAGACGGTCGGCTAAAGGAGGTTTCAAGTCTTGAAACATGTCAGTACTAATTATTGGTCGTAGCTCAAGTTTGTTGCAGAAACAACTCTGAGAGCAAATTGGAAGAGGAGTGTTTGGGGTGTGGTCCTGCTGCTGGAGTTCAGCTAAAATAATCTTCAAGCTGATTATTAAATAATAAAAATAAATATAGTTTCACTGACGCACACTGGTTAACTGGAACGATGTAAATACCTTGGGGTAGCCACGGACAGCACAGCTGATGGCTGTGGCGTAACCTGCAACCACACATCTGTCCACCAGGGGCGCTGTGAACTTTGGGGAACGGTTCACATCCATCTCTCTGAAGGGTGGAGGCTTGTAGTCCAAACCTGGACAGGTGGAGAAGTGTTACACGTCTCAGTGTATTTCTTACTTATTTTCTTCTTCTTACTTACTTATTCTTACATTAAAATGAAAACTCTTGTCCAGTACAGCATGCAATATTCACCAAACATTCTCAGTTGTCTTGCCTTCATTAGGGTAGTTTCTGGTTTCCTTATATGAGGTGTGTGAGGTTGGAAGAATACAGAATTTGTGCCCTGGTTTTAAAAATGAATGTTCAACCTTTTTACTCATTGATGGGTTAAGATGAAAGATTGTATTTGTTTGAGAATATTCTGAAAAGATGATTATGTATTTATATTCGCTATCTTGTACATTTGTGTAACCACTAAGAGTAATGGTAAACGCGGGTTTGCGAGAGATCCCATGTTCAATTCCGTGACGAGCCCCCACTTGTCACAAACCAGCAGGACATTGGGTGCAGTGGTGGCCTAAAGGTGAAAGAAGCGAGCTTGTGACCGGGAAGTCGTCGGTTCGATCCCCAGACCGACAAGATAAAATCTGCGTGGGGAAAGTGAAAGAGCAGCGCTTGTCCCTCCCTCATTACCCTAGAGCAAGGCCCTTAACACCAACCGCTCCAGTGGAGCCGCTGAGTGGCCAGCAGACCAGATCGTGGTTGTACAGGTATAAATGTGTTACTGTGTGAATGTGACAGGTCGCCGTTGCAAATGAGAATTTGTTCTCAATCAACTCACCTGGATAAATAAAGGTTAAAGAAAAAAGAATCAAGCCAGACTCAGTGGTGAGTGAAACTGAAGCAGACGGAGATGTAGATCGCACCTTTTAATTCATTAACTTTATCTGTTATCAGGCAAATAAAACGCCAATACAGATAATATGAAAACTTCCCAATAATCGGACAGGGACGATAATCGATCTATCCCTAATTATCAGTCACATCACTGAACAACAGACAATATAGAAGGACACCTAAAATAACCTCAGACACCACCGTGATGAAGGCCAAATAGCCAAAAACATTTGTTGTGAATAAATCATGCTGTCCTGGCGAATACATTTGTTTTTTTTTGTTGTTGTTTTTTACAATTTAAGCCATACCAAACAAATTGGTCACATCTGTCACATCTGTTCCAGGATTATGTAAAAAAATCGACTAAAATGCTTCATTAGAGACCAACTGTTGTGTCTTTCAGCTTAGGGATTGTTTTGCCTTTCATATCCATACAGGCTGCTAAACTAGCTAATTGTTTCAATTTGCAGATTACCACTTGAATTATCGAGACAGGAAACTGACTTTTGTTTCACCATGATGTCAGGTGGGTACTATAATCAACAATCCTCACAATTTTACAGGCCAGACTAGTGCTTGGAACAAAAAAGAGATTGGCTGGTTGACTGCCACATTTTCTGGTAGAGTAAGCAAACGCAACAACAGTAGCAGCATTTGGCTGGTGGCAGGTGTTGATTTCCCAGCCTAGTTGCTTTCATAATCCGTGGCCAGTATTAAATGTTATTTAACACTCTGTCAAAGAATATTTCTGTTTAATATAATCAGTGTGAATTCATTGTCATTAAGTAATTAATACAATCCAAAAAAAAATGATAGTTCTAATGTTAATGCTGTGTTCAATAATTGAAAGTCATTATTACAGATGTTTGCATGTGTAATAGTAACCACAATACCTTTCTCTTTTTAGCATTGTGCTCATTGCATACCATAACGTTGACTTTATGTTTTAACTGAATACAGTGTAGCCTACAGCTCAGCGTGCATTAGATGTTCCTCGGCATCAAAAGCGATACCCTTACGCTACAGAGTGTGCTGCTCTGCGGGGATTACATTACCTGTTTTGGTAATGAGTGCGGTGTTTTTGCTGATGCCAGCCTCGTCGCTGAGGCCACAGATGTTTTCGCTGAACACTCGAAAGAAATACTCGTTCCCCATGACCAGGTCAGACACAGTGCAGCTGGGCCTGCGGTTGTGCTCATAGACTGTGAACCAATCCTGATGTGAGAGACACAGAGGGAGAGACAGAAAGAGAGACAGAGGGAGACACAGAAAGAGAGACAGAGGGAGAGACAGAGGGAGAGACAGAAAGAGAGACAGAGGGAGAGACAGAAAGAGAGACAGAGGGAGAGACAGTGAGAGAGACAGAGGGAGAGACAGAAAGAGAGACAGAGGGAGAGAGGCTTATAGCCAAGGTTGAGATCGATACAAGGTGAAGAATCTCCTATCCCCAGCATCCATGTTCTGCTGGTCCACCTTCCTGTCGATTCATACAACATAATGACCATGACAGTACCGTGAGGCTTTACCGTTATGTGGCAAATCTCCCAGCAGCCATGTCTACACCCATCGCGAAGGTCCACTGGACGCTTATTGATGTTGGGAAATAGCAATCTTGAAAGTGGCTCCTGTTAACAAGTCTTGTTTCGCTTTCTACCCCAAAACACTTCACCAATCTGTGTCATGTTTATACTCAGGTGGGACTTGCCATTTATGTCTTCACAACAGTAAAAATTAGGTGCAAAAAAAACTAACCCAGATACTGTCATGTTGGCCAATCAGAAGCCTACAAAAAAGCTATTACCAGAAGGCTACCTGGCTGCAATGGCGTATCGGTCGCTCCTCTCAATATAGTGGAAGAGTAACTGTACATTTATGTGTAAACATGTTAACAGTCCTGTTATTGGTTAGAACCAGCACTATTTTGACCATGTCTGCCATTGCAAGAAATGTTGCCTTATTTGTGACGCCTTACAATGGAGCTCACGGCGCACACTCTGACCTCACAAGCCCAAAACTCACTCAACAACACTTAAAACAGACCCTGGCCGGAGTTTTTCCAAAAGATCAGTTTTCAGTGACCTGAAACGCAGTTTGCATGTGGACGAAAGGCCAAAAGACATAGAAAAAGCTAACCATGTACGACTAGGCCTTAATGTGTAATGTTCCAGATTGCAACTTTAACTGGAACAAGCCTGCTTACGTCATTGTTAACTCGATAGGCAGCTTCACACTAATTTAGGTCAGCAAAAAAAGCCTGTCCGCCTGACCTAGAGCATGCCCTGTTGTCCTATCACTAACCTGAGCTGTTGTTCTCTCATTAATGCAAAATGTAGAAAACTAGCAAGCCACGCTGAGCAGATAATCGTTGTACCAAACATCTGATTGTCTGACGATGTGAGGAGGCATTTTGGATTTGACACCAAAAATGGAAAAATAATGGATAGAGCTGTTTGCTGATTTAAATGTAAAATGGAACTGCCTTACTGTACCATTATCTTGTACATAACGTTGTTAATTCTACAAAGAGTTAAGAATTAGGCTACGTGGATTGCGTCCAAAATCATTCAACTTAATTTTGTGTTGTTCGAACTGTGACAGCCCTTGTATTTGGTCAGTGCTAATCAAGCAGATCTTGACCTAAAAATAATTTACTGACGCAATTTCCTTTACAGCCATTATTGCTCAACAGTTGCAGACCTCCAACATGGCTGCCAGGGAGTTATATCCCTGAAACCTTTCTGTACACTCCTATACAGTTCTCTCCCACCAGGCAAACCTTAGTCTTCATGTCTGCCTTCTGAATAGTGTAGCCGATGATCTCGCAGTTGCCGTCGTCTTTGGGCGGCTTCCACTCCAGCGCAGCATTGAAACCCCAGACTTCTGTGACACGCACAGCAATTGGAGGACCGGGCTTTTCTGGTGGGTTTGTGAGAGGAGACAGAGATAGAGTGGGAGGATTTTGTTATATAGCTGGTTGATATAACTGCCTGGGTAGACATGTAGGCAAGCTTTTAGAGAGAGAGAGAGAGAGAGAGAGAGAGAGAGAGAGAGATGTAGATTAATAAACTGGCACAGGAAAGTGCCACCAAGAGAATCAACATTCGCAGCGGTAGAGATTTGGCACAGATTGACAAATTAGCACAGCAAAAGACAAAGGTTCAAGGAAAGGAGGAGATGCACACATTACTGGAAAAGCGGTGTTAGCATAGAACTGACAAACTGAAGAAATAAATAGTATGCTTTGCCTGCCTGTATTACAGAGCAGAAGAATGCAGTGTGCTTATCGATCTTTCTGTGTGGCCTGCACTATACACAGCGCTGTACAGAAATACTGTACAACATAGTAATGTATTTGTCATTAATCTTGCGCTGTGTGCTCTCCTCTGTGGAGTACAGCACAACCAGGGAGCAGTGCTACTGTTTTCGCCTGTTAATCCTTCCTGTTCTGTCTCCTGCTGGAACAGTGTGGTGACAAATCAGCCGAGAGGGTGCTGATCAGAGGAGCTGCAGCCTCTCATTAGCTCAACCTTCTCAGCAGAGGAAGTGACAGAGTAGCCCTGAAAATCCAAACCTAATCCCAGTCTACACGCAAATAATCCCAGCGGAGCCCCGCCAAATAATCCACCCGGCACCCTGACCCGGGGAGACGAGCTGTAAAATGAGGAATGAGCTGGCGGCCACAGTGGCAGTGCAGGAGCCAGGATTATACGAGAGAGAGAGAGAGAGAGAGAGAGAGAGGAATCAGTGCTTTGATGATTTGCTACTTTGGGTTACAGATCCCTGGGAGTATGAAATTAGGAATTATCATCAAATTTGAAGGAAAAAAAACTCTTGACATGTCACAGATTTGGGCTCAAGCCATCATCCCCTTCCAAACAGGTTATTAACTGTGTGCCTTGTGAAGTATTAACCGAGAACATGCGACAGGAGCATACGCTTGTCTAGGTGGAGCTGAGAGGTGTTGGTGCCATGACGGGACCTACCTACAACCTGGATGTGAATGTCAGCGCTGTCCGACACGTTCTCAATCTGAACGGACAGCGTGTACTTTCCGGAGTGGGTTCTCTCTGCCGAGCGGATGAAGATGATGGTGTCCACTTCACTGGTACGAGTTCCCACTGTATTGTCCTCCAGGAGAACACCATCTTTGAACCAGGTCACGACGGGGCGCGGTTTACCCTGCAGTGAGAGCAATGGAAGGGGAATCAAAATAAAGTACTGCGAGACATATTCCGCGGAGAGAGAAAAAAAAGACAAAGAATCTGTGAAATAACAGTATAACTTGGTGCAATACGTTTGTAACTGTCAGTTGGCTTGTGATTCTCAAGGTAACATGCAAGTCGATCTCTGCAGAGCACCTTTCTGAATATGTTGAAATGTGTTTTTTAGTTATTTGCGACGGAACATTTCGTTCATGTTTTGGGCGTGAAATATTTTGGGGCATCCTATTCTGGGTAAACATGTCTCAGCTTTAGTTACACCAAATATTCCTATGTGTGAAAACAGCCATTGGAACAGACTCCGTCCAGCTCTTGGATGAGATGACAGAGCCGTGGGTGCTCTTTTCTCCCAGGAGAACATCATGTTTTTCTTGTCTGTTTTTATTTGTTAACAATGGCTTCCCCTTACTGTATGGTTAGCTTCTTTTTACCAATGCCATCATTTGCAAGGTCCTGTCAAATGCTGTATTTCCTGTCAAGTGCTGTAATGCTCCCTGTGCCCTTTGAGCTCCTGCTCTCTCTGTGACTGCAAAGTTTACAGATCTGATTTGCATTTCACAAGAAGAAGAAAAAGCAGCTATGGGGGAAATCTTAGGCATATATTTGCTTACTTTCACCTATCAAAAAAACATACTAGCAAATTGCATTTGGACATGTTATACAGACAAAGTTAACATGGATGGATTATAGAACAGGCCTACCGAGCACAGACCCTGGGGCCCAAAGTGTCAGTGGGCCCCCTGGCCTTCACCTGCAAAATTTCACTCGAAGAGACACATTTGGACCACAAAGAGATGCAAAATAACCACAATGAGACATGAAATAGCAAAGAGACACAAAATGATCTCAAAAAGACACATAAATACAAAGAGACACAACACGACCACAGAGAGACACATGTCTACATAGAGACAATAAACAACCCAAAAGGACACACAATGACTACTAAGAGAGACAAATAGCTACAAAGAGATGCAAAACAACGACTAAAAAAGAGGCGAAACGGTCAGTGTCTTTTGGTCATTTGATTTTCTTTTCATAAACAGGTATTAAAAAACTAAAAACAGTGGCCGGTTTGGCCCAGTGGGTAGAGCAGGCGCACATGTACTGAGAGGTTTATGCCTCAACGCAGAGGTTGTGGGTTCGAATCTGAGCTGTGACGCTTTCCCAATTGTCTTCCCCCTTTCTCACCTAGCTGTCCTGTCAAAAATTAAAGGCGGAAAAGCTTCTTTCACGGTCAAAAGGGGAGGAAAGATATTTAAAAAATATGCTTTGATATTCATTTTCTATTTCATATAACAAAAAATAAAATCACTCGAAAATAGAAACGAAAAAGGGCCTGTTTTTTCATATTCAGAGACCAAATGTTGTCATTTCTAATGCAACAGCACCAGTGTACCAGTTTTGCTTTCAGCACAGGCTAAAATCACTTTGGAACATAGACTGTTAATATTAATATTTACAGTCTATGCTTTGGAACCCTACTCTGATGATGCTTGAGCGGACTTTTATTCCAAAATGTCACATTTATTTATTTCCCTCTCCCTGCCTCCCTCCGTCTTTTTGTACCGGCATTATGCAACATGACCCCACACACACTGCAACAGAAACTCTTTCAACTGATCTAGTCTCATAAAAGTCTCCTCTACAACATAAAAAGTCCTCATTTATTCATTTCAGGATGTATTTCATAGCCATATTCATCAGTCGCTCAGGAAGTTGGGCTACATACAGTCTATGGTCACGTCAAGTTTGAGCCATTTTCAGTGCAAAATCTCCTCACATTTCTTGCAGAATCACTTCCCTGCGATATGCGCACAGAGATTTCTGTACATGACAGGCCTTTTTTTTGCCATGTCTAAAATCACATCAAAGTAGGAATCCAAAGTCATTTTAGCCTGTGCTGGCAACTGGCACTGTTGCCTTGGAAATGACAACATCTGGTCTCAGAATATAAAAAACAGGCCTTTTTTTCATTTCTGTTTTCTAGTGATTTTATTTTTTGTTATATGAAATAGAAAATGAAAATCAAAGCATATTTTAAATATCTCTCATCCCTTTTTGACCATGAAAAGGAAAAAACGCCTTGTATTTCAATACAACAACCATTCGTTTTTTTTGTTTTTTAATATCTGTTTATGAAAGGAAAATGTAATGACCAAAAGATACACGGACCCAAAACCACCACAAAGTATTTGTCTTGCTCTTATGTTGTAAAGGTGGTGGGGCCTTTTACATGTACAGCATGAGCCCAGGGGCCCAAACTTAAGTGTTAGTTTTAAATGCTATATCCATATATATATATATGATATATCCATTTCGTAAAAGGTCGATGTGGAAGCTGGAATCTTTAAGCACCTTATCTAATGATCTAGTGAATATACTCTAAAAAAAAAAAAAAAACTAAAATGGGAAAAGCCGGAGCTTGGCCAGACTCGGACTAACCTGGAAGGGGATGACCAAGTTCACTTTCTCGCCCACAAACGTGACGAGTTTGCTCCTCAGATGGCGAGGCAGGCGGATCATCGGATTCTCTGGGTGGTGGACACATGAGAAACAGAGAAATTATAAATAAATTTAATTTGAGCGGGTGGTGGGGGACTGTACGTACTTGAGGTTTCATGAGGTTTACATTTAATATTACAACAGCTAAGACACCAAGCAGTATTGTTCTTGAACAGTGGCTGACTGGTACCAATGCTGTGTTTCTGTTACAGCTTTATCATACTTGGATATTTAAAATGTCTTCCAACAAGAGCAGTTTTAAAATATGCATTTCTGTTAAAAATGACAGGTGACAAACATCTCTGACCCATGATCTCTCTGATAGTGACGGCCTGGGTGAGAGTAGCGGGGGGGCTGCGCCCAGCGATGTTGACAGCCACCACTCTGAACAGCATCTTCTCCCCTACTGGGAGACCCTTCACCCTGTACTGGTTCTTTCCCACTGGTTCCTCGTTAGCTTGCACCCACTGATCACCTGAGGAAGGAGCCGCAGCAGAAGAAGAGAAGGAACAGATCAGAAAAGCAAAAACGATCCAAAGATCTCAGGATAATGTTGAGAATCAGATATAATAATCAGATATAATCAATAATCAATGTATTTAACTTTTACAGCTTATAAACTCTCTATAATGCCTTAGTATAAAGTGCCAAACATTTTTGCACGTATTTACTTCCTTCTATGCAGTACTCAATGATGTAACCGTCGATGCCGCCTGCTCCGGTTCTCTCTGGAGGACGCCACTTGAGTGCACAGGTAGTGTCTGTCACATCATCCACCATGAGACGAATGGGCTCGCTGGTGGGGGCTGAGAGAGACAGGAGCTAATTAATACGTTAATACCCAGTGTAAATGGCATGGGAGGTAGGTTAAGCTGCCTTAAAATGAGCATTGTGTGAAAAGCCTCTGTTAATTAACCATTCTACTAATGATAAATGGCAACGCACCAATGGGCATGAAGGGCTTTGAGTTTGCACTTGGCTGAGAGACGCCAATGCCGTTGACTGCAAACACTCTCATCTCATAAAGTACACCTTCAATCATCTTCTTAGCCTCATATGTGGTGGACTCATAGACATCAAAGTTGAGCTTGGTCCATCTATTTGAGCCAACCTTCTTCCTCTCCATCAGGTATCCTGGAGGAAGCGATATAAACATACGAGGAAGTCATTAAAATATCAGTGTTCTTTAGAAAAGAGTTTAGACACTGCAATGTGATAAACAGAGTGACTTCTAAACTCAAGGGAGGGAGACATCAGATGTGAACATTAGCTGCTGTGTGTTTCAGGGGTACCTTTAATGGGAACTCCACCGTCAAATGCCGGAGGGTCCCATGTGATGGTGCCAGAGTCCTCGCCAACTGATGTGCACTTGACATTCTCAGGAGGGTTGGGCACATCTGGAGAGGCAAATTACAGTTGGAAATGGAAAAACAGGAAAGATGAAACCGAGACAGAAAGGATAGAAGGCATTAGTATGACAGAAATGTGTTTTTGTCTGGCAGTACAGTAAGTACTGTATTAAAACAGTATTCAAACCTTTTATTTCTTAGCTTTGTTTTGACCCTAATTACATTATTTAGATTTGTCTTTCATAACACTGGTCATATCCACTTTCCTGCCAAGTAATTTTGTAGTTAGAGGCCCCATATTGCTAGAAGTGAGATTTGTGATTAGCAACCAGGTCAATAATAAATACTTAAATACAGTGAAAGTATCAAAGCTCTCAATCCACAAATACATGCACCTAGTCGGTATTCAGAAACTGTCCCTTTAAACGAGCCGTCAGGACTTCCGTACGGTTGTGATGTCACAACTACAGTAGGTGCTGCTACAGTGCTGTTACAGTCAGGCTCCTCCTCCATCAGCTCCTTCTCCAGCTCCTCCCTCACACTGCATCTGTTTTTATGGATAGAAAAGGGCACAAGCCCTGAGCTACCTTCTAGGCTCAAGACCTGCTACTAATACTGTTACAGTCATTCCCCGGCTACAATGACAGTGCAGAGACTCCGAGAGCGCAGATGCAGAAGACCCAGGATGTGGTGCCAAAATGATTTCCATGGTAAATCATTATACTTTTATACTACTGCTGACCACATTCTGAGGCATAGTTTTTCAAAGCATGCAGTATTATTTTAAGTTATGTGCTTTCTATTCATTTTGAATGTTTGGAGTAGAGCCCTGAAACTCGCATTAAATTCTTGTCTACCTTTATTGGTGTCAAACTCATTCACACTTTTAACTGAATTAATGCACAAACACAATAACCTAACTTTCATAAAACTTTTCATAAAACATAATAAAAGCATCGATAATCTAACTCACGTTTGATGGCTCTAAAAGTTTATTTGTCGATTGAAATAAATGAAAAAAACAATGGCTGCCTTGAAATATTCATACATACAGTTTGGATACGCAAATTATAGTACACTGGCTACAAGATGCAAAAGTGCTGTATGGACCTAAAGTTCTGATGACATAGGGTTTTAAAAGATGGCACCAACTGTGGCAATTTTTCACTCATTTTATGTAAATATTTTCTGATCATTACCCAATTTCAGTTCAAGAGCAAAGCCCTGTAGCTCTCAGTCATCCGTGAAAAATAGAAAAGGAGCAACAATTAAAATACAAATGAGGCGAGAGGTGAAAAAGGCAAAAGAGATATAAAGCCACTGACCCACTATCCTGACAAAGAGTTCAACCTTGTCCTCTCCAGCAGGGTTAGTCACGGTGATGGAGTAGCGGCCCTCGTCCGCTTTCTCCGCCCCCTCAATTACAAAGCTGCTCTGGGTCTTCCTCGTCTCCACGCGGACCCTTCCCTCGGCCTCAGAGAACACCTACCACACAGGGCGGGACACAGCAAGAGAGACGGACAGAACAAAGGGGATTGTTGAAGAGAACGGTGTCCCATGACGACAGCACAGCTGCCACGGTGACAGGTGATTCAACCTTCCCACTCTAGCTCATGTCTCATTCTTCTTTTGTGCTGTTCAGTGACTAACGGCTGGATACTCTGATTCATGCACAAAGGTAGAGAGTATCTGGTGTATGTTTGAGAGTGTATGAGGTGAACGGTGAGAATCCTTCCTATTCATCCTCACTTCGCCTCCTTTCATCCAGCACACAGTGGGCGCAGGCTCTCCTGTGATCTCAACGTCAAGGCGAAGTTTGTTTCCAGCCACCACGGTGATGGTGTTCTTGCTGCCGGTGCCACTGGTGTCCAGGTATATTTTGGGAGGGTCTTTCATTATGAGAGAGGAGAGAGAGAGAGGTCATTCAGGTGAGAATGTTTTGAGGGAAGAACTTCTCGAAGATGACATTCTGTGCTATTAACCAGCATGTTCAATTTGATCAGAAATGTTATAAACTTGATAGAATACTGAAATGAAATGTAGCATTTACATTTGGAGCAGCGTCATGGTGAA
The DNA here is from genome assembly GCA_023631565.1 of Gymnocephalus cernua. Taxonomy (NCBI): domain Eukaryota; kingdom Metazoa; phylum Chordata; class Actinopteri; order Perciformes; family Percidae; genus Gymnocephalus; species Gymnocephalus cernua. Next base: position 21,163,543 of record CM042441.1, read on the forward strand.
CATGTTAACAAGCAAGTTGGGGCATGTGTCCACTAGTGTCCACCAAACTCCTTTGACAAAAACAATAACTTTCACTCGCAAGACAAGGGAGTTGCTAGCCTGGGAAAACCCTGACGAACTTCCGGCAAATTTGAGATTTGCTCTGCAAGTCAGTCTGGCCAAGAGCCCATTCAAGCCCTTTTCCATTTTTTTCCAAATCGAGGCACCAATCACAACCGCTGAGGCGGGCTTCACACGATGACGATAGCGCAGCGACGGCAAGCAGCTTCTTGTTTACATTCAACATGACGGCCACCGAAGCACAGCAACCCGTTGATGCCGCTGTCGCTGCTACGTCACCCGGATCGTTGGTCTGATTGGTTGAAGGACTATCCAATTTAGCCCAGAGGCATTTGAGCGGCGTCTGTTGGTGACGCCCCTTTGGAAATGGGCTGTGAATTAAGCTTGCCCAGACCCACTCTCAGTTACAACTGAGAAGGGTCTGGTGACTTTGGTGAATCCAAACTAACCTTTCAAACTCAAAAGTCAACAAACTAACTGATCAAGGTATAATTGCTGTTTATGTCAGAGGGCTATCTTATGAAAGCACATTGGTTTGAAATTGGTGGAAAGATTTTGGTTTTCCAAGATTCAACTATAAAGCTTCTACATGTATAGTCCAGTGCCTGTGAGCAGTTTTTCAGGTACTTGCACCAGCACTACTATCTTTTTATCTATCTTTTTAAAGACACATAGTGCAAACATGCCTATACCTTGAATACTGCAACACTGTTATTTAAGTATTAAGTAAGAAACATTCTGGTTAGCAGGGTGAAGGTTTCCATTCAAGTTTCACAGCGTTAGAGCATTACAGTTGTAGAGTAAAAAAGAAAAACAAAGAAGAAAAATAAGTAACCCTCTCAGTCTATTGACACTAGGTGTCCTGCCTATATCCAACTTTAGATCAACATTGGACCTATGCAGTGTATCAGCACCCTCGCATAGATCTAGCATATACATGCAAGATGATGAATCCCATTTCAGAAACATATTGTACAAAAAACAACACTTACCTTGTCTGGGAACATAGTCAATCTTGATTTCTGGGGGGTAAAATATATGAATCAGTCTTATTCAAATATGCTTAGCTCATCAAATGCTTCATAGTTGTGTTTACGTGTTGCTCTTACCCAGGAAGTTGAGTTTTGCAGAGAGAGAAAGTGCATAGCCATCAGGGACAAAGGTATAATCTCCAGCGTCCGAAGGCTTCACATCATCAATCATCAGCTTGTGGGTCCTGGGGACGTGTTACCAGATGTTACCAAGGAGACAGCACTCGTGACCCGCGATTATGCATGAGACAGTTGCCCTAGCAACATACTCCATGAGGCAATATCACAGAGTTAGAAACATACTAAATGGCTTTCACCTTGTGTGACCGCTGTTGCCTTGGCGTATTTCCTGCCATAGGCAGCTCTGATGGAGGGATTACTGAGAGAAACCCCAGGACCAAGGGGTGTGTATGATGTGTGTGTCTGTGTGTGTTAAGGGGGTAGAGCTTCACAGATTGCAGCCTATCCGAAAACTGGGTCAAATAACTAAGAAACCCCTTTGGTAATAGTTTGCCAAGCCGTGTGGCAGACTTATTGTGTGTGCTTATTGTGATAGCTGTCTGTGTCTGTGTGTGTGTGTGTGTGTGTGTGTGTGTGTGTGTGTGTGTGTGTGTGTGTGTGTGTGTGTGTGTGTGTGTGTGTGTGTGTGTGTGTGTGTGTGTGCGTGCGTGTGTGTATGTGTGTGCCTGATGGTTCAGAAAAAGAAAAAGAATAAATTGTTTTTTGACATTCAAACTTGGACCCACAACAGTCAGATCTAATACCTTCCTATGTGTGTCATTTTGATGCGATCACTGGGCACGACTTCGACGCCGTCCTTGAACCATTTCCCCGTCACTTTTTCATCAGACACTTCACACTTGAACACAGCCTGTTCAGCCGCCTTCACTGTCAGGTCAGCTATGCTCTGCAGAACCTGCAGCTCCTTATCTGAAGAAAATGACACCAACATAGATCAGTAGGTAGTTTGTTCACATAGACAATTTCTTTTAATTCTGACCAGTGCAGTGGTGGCAGATAGATAACAACACACAATAACAATAGGCAAGAAATGCATGCAGTCATGTTATTACATGGGGGAATTCAGCAAAACATTTATCTCTTCTGTTTTTATAAAAAGAAATCCCATTCACATTTTGGGATTTATATATATATTCCTGAAATAATAGCTGGATGTTCCTCCTGTTTCTAATCTTTATGCTAAGCTAACAGGCAGCATCATATTTACCATACAAGCATCGGAGTGGCATCAATATTCTCCCGGCAGGAAACAAAATTACCGTATTACCCAACATTTCTAACTGCTCCGTTAAATTACTTTTATATTTGTTGTAGTAGATCACATGTATTTATTCATTTAATTGTATTTTACTTATTTATTTAAAAGTATGTATTATTTTATATTATATTATTTATATACAGTATATATATATACATATATATATATATATATATTATTATTTATTTATTTTCTTGCCATTTTCTGCATTTGATGTACTGACTTTGCCATGTCTGCAGACAACTCAATAAAAAGATTGATAAATAAATAAATCAATTACTTTTATGTTATAATATAACAAATTTAAAAAGGGATAACTGCCTCATACTGGTGGCTAGCAGGTCATATATTTATGTATTTGAGGACTTCAAAAAAAAGGCATGGTAATTTCACTCTGAGCTATACTACTGTGGATGTCAGCTATAACGCCACATGTGGGACACAACACCTTTTTAGAGCAGTCTAGCATTCTAGGTCGCAACACCATGTCCATATTGATCACCTGGCGACTGTAGTGTCCACTGAAGAGGAAGGACACACATTTTCTCACACTCTAATCAATTTAGGAGACTCGTCTGGCGTGCAAGTATGCAGCGTCTGCGACAGTGTAATGTCTGAGGGGTAAGACGTGATCCAACCATCAATTTTGGAGGTGTAAAAGAAAATTAGCATGATGAACAGTGTGGTGAACTACTGATACAGGGGATTAATGAAGTGATATTAATTATGACTTGAGTAATGACTAATTTATTGCTTTTCATGCTTGTCAGGATGGAAGACATCAACATGTGCTGATGTGTACATTTTCTTTAAGTTCCTAATTGAGTAGCCATGTCTGAAATACTTGTTAACTTTATACTTTATGCACCAGCTGATCACCTGTAAATTGCTCCTGCTGTAGATTAGACTGTGCAGTGTAATTACTTTAATAGAGGACACTGTACCTTCAACCTCCAGTTCTGCTTTCGACTCTCCGCCGTTAGTGAACACGTAATACATTCCGATGTCCTCCGTAGTAGCTTCATTTATAACCAAAATGTGCCTCTTGCCATCCTTTTTAAACCTGTACTTTGAACCTGCTGTTTCTCTGTTCAGCTCAACTCCATCCTTCATCCTGAGGAGACAAACGCACACATGCTTCAGTGACACTTCAACACACAGAGATGGGAGGAAGAGATGGGAGGAAGAGCTGATCGATACGTCTGCAATGGTCTACATGGCTACAGGCTTCAGGGATCACAAGGCTTTGGCACAACAAACAACTCCTGGGTGCAGGAAAAGAGCTGGCAATGTCATGATTATACAATATGGTCATACAGTTTCACATATTGGCATTTGCTGTGTGAATGTTGCTGTTATTACCTCAACTGAATATACTCTGTGCTCACGGTGAATAATCTACTACTTGAGTTTTAATGAGACCTGCAAGTCTTTGTCTCAATGCACTATGTTTACTTATTTGTAAAGCGGGGTTTGTAAACCAGACAATAATATGACCACACAGATTATTAAATGATAATGCATGATATACTGGCTCACCATTTGACGTTGGCTCCCTCCTCGGACACTTCCACCTCAAACTCCACCTTTTCTCCCACCACGGTGTGAACGTCATCCAGCAGCTTGGTGATGGTGATTGGAGGCTCTAGAGACAAAACGCACAGCTTTGAGTCAAACTTTGAAACCGCAGAGAGATACTGAGTCATTAACAAACCGTACTACTGTATTATGTGAATCACTTACTGTTCTGTACACTGTACGTATCTAAATCACCGGAGTAAAACTGACAAGGAACATGAGCGGGGGATGAAAGCAGTGTGGTGGATAAACAGAGCTGGAAGGTATCAGTGCGTGAGTAAAGTGAGTAAGGCTTTTTTTGTACAGGACATGACAAAACAACAAGCATGGTAATTGTTAGAATTCTAGCACATGCAAAGTCTTAATTTCAAGCACAAAAACGTGGAAATGTACCATACTCAAATGGGATATAATTCAACATAATTTATTGTCTATCTGTGAGATTGTATCAGGACAATATTAGCATGTTATGGTTGTAGATAATTTAATTTAATTGATGACTCCGAGCATTCTGTAATTAAAAATGAACAAAATGAGATATTAAAGTGTTAAAGACTTTTGTCTGATGGAACATATAATTCATTAGACATCATCATCAATCAGAACTTCATTAATCAGAATATGAATTTGAATATTTAGGGCTGTCAGTTTAACACGTTATTAACGGCGTTAACGCAAACCCATTTTAACGCCGACAATTTTTTTAACGCACGATTAATGCATAGAGAGAGCAACGGGATCTGTTGGATCTGTTAGTCCATTTCTTTAAATGTCTATGGCCACGCCATGTCCCGCCCTACAAAGCAGCTCGATTGGTTGGGGTTAGGCATTTCACCTCGAGTGGTTAGGATAGTGGATTGGTCAGGGGATAGGACCTGAACAAATGGGGTTACGTTACCTTGGACGCTTGGCCAACAGTAGTGATTGAAGGGCGGGTTTCACAGACCGGAAACTGGCCACTGTTTGGGCTTGCTAGCCGCATAGCTAGATAGTAGGTTCGTCACGGCGATTAACTTCGCAGCGAGCGAGTAGTGACTCTACAGTCAGAGAGAGAAACAAAGTGTCTCCCCTGTTCTTTCTGACCACAGTGGGAAACCTGGAGCAGGAAAAGTTAACCCTCTCCTTGATTTTACGTTGTTTATGGAGAAGGACAACCAGGAAATGAGTCGGGGGAAACCATAGTCGCTATGACGACCAGCCACGCTTCTTCCTGGCTCAGGCGAACAAATTGAACTCTATGTATATGCCAATGTTGTTTTCAATAAAAAAAAAACATTTGCACAAAGCAAGCCGATCCACTTTTCCATGTTGATAAGAGCATTAAAATGAGAAAATACAATGGGACAAAAAGAAATCAAGGGACATTTAGAATAGATAGATATGTGCGATTAATTGCAATTAATCGTGAATTAACTATGACATTAATGCGATTAATCGAGATTAAATATTTTAATCGTTTGACAGCACTAAAAAAACATTTTTGTGACAAAACTCTGGTTTGAGTAAAATCAGTTGTAATTCAGGTGTTTTTGTACTCTTCCCTCCTCTATGAATTGGTGGTGGGTGGCATGTATATTAGTGTTCTCACACACTTAAGACCATGTGCATGCCTTTTTTTCAGCACAATATTCTCCCAAACTCCCTATAAATGCCACCAAACCCTACCGTCTTGTAGAGGTGGAAGGTACCTCAAGTCTCCTGAGGTGGTGGGAGTCACGTTGTGTAACCACGTGGTGTGATGCTCGATGCTCTGCTAGCCTCAGCTATTTGTCATCGTCAGCATCTAGTCCCTCTCTGGACCTCTCAATTCTCTTCAGCCTCAGCTGAAGAAAGAAACTCTCTGAACCACAGTCACAGCACCACAGGAACATGTGCAATGTGACTGCGGAACTCACAATCATTTGATGAGATGAGCTTGATGTCTTCAGTGTAATTTGTGGTTTCTCTGCGTAAAACCCATAGACTGTTATCCAAGAAGTGGACGAAGCCTCCGGGTCTGATAAGTAAAGCCAATGCAGAAGTGCCTTAAACCTTCATTCTATCTAATTTCCATCAGGGGGCGACTCCACTGGCTCCAAAAAGAAGTTAGATTATATAGAAGTCTATAGGAAAATAGTCTTGCATTGCCAGACTTTCCTCTACAGTGCTGTGCTGTTAACCTTAATTACAGATACACTTTGCTAACCAAGCTTGCACTTGTGTTAGCTGATAATTTAGCTCCACCCTCAAGTCCAAATATGGTCACTTCTGGCTCAAAAAAATCAAGATGGCGACGGCCAATATGTCACACTCGAGGCTTTACAACGGTAGTCCACAAAGCAATGGGTGGCGACGTTCCACTTCTTTTATACAGTCTATGGTAGTGGTTTGGTAGTCTTGTGTTTTGACTAGTTTCCTATGCTGAAACTCCTCACTGCCTTCACTATCGTCAAGATAAATCAACGACAAAAGGTACTTATGTAGATGTTTGCAAACAGCAACATAAATTATATTTTTTATGGAAACAAAGAGTTCTTGTGTCCATAGAAATCTGTGTGCGCACACACACAGTTGAGCTGCACGGGAGCAGCGTCTGTGGTGAAGAGCTTACCCTCTACATGTTATCACTATGCATTTTTTGCTTTTCGTGTGTTATTTCACGCCATTTAGCCTCCGCTGACTTATATTTTGATGTAGTATGAAGAGCGGGAAAGTCAGCGTAGGAGGGAGGGATGGGTCAAACGTTCCGTTAAAAACATACTTATTTTAAACCCAAACCATGAACTTTTATAGTTAGTCATTAGTTGGGAATGAGAACAGGGGCGTTAAATGACACTTGAAAAAAAAGATTAAAATGCATACACACGATGGGCAAAATGCTTAAAAGTTACACTTAAAAGTGGTGTGCTATTTATACGCCTTTCCATGAGGTCATATTGAAGCACCAGAGTTAGACTGAAAAAACATTATCTATAATATAGGATATAATATAATATATTATAATATAATATAATGTTTGTCTATTAAAGAGAGAAGGGATAGTAGTACTTTTGATTAGTATTATTAACAGTATAAGAAACAATTAATACTTGATTATTTTTGGGAGGTTATAAAATATAAAATTAGGATATACTGAATGCTACCACCAATTATTAATATTTTAATTGAACAGTATAAAAGTGAACTTTAAAAACACACATATCAGTCAACCTCTGATACATGTGACACATTAACACAGCACAACAACAGTGATACATGACAATAAACAAAACATCAGACTTTCAGTCGCCACATACCCATTAAAAATGAATGAGCAGACAACAGAGAGCAGCATGCTATAAAAGCATGGAAATAAACAGATTATAGATGACAAACACAGACACGAGAAGGGAACAGAGCTGTCAAGCCTCTCAACGCTCAAATGACAGCATTTGCTAAACCGAGCAGAAAAAGCTCTGCTGCTGAAAGAAGGATTCCTCCAAAGACAGTGACTCATGTACCTTTGACAAAAACCTCCGTGAAGCACTTCTCCTCCTCGACCACGCACTCGTACGCTGCGTCATCAGACAGGTTGCACTTGTTGATAGTGAGTGTCCGCTTGTTACCCACGCTCTCAAACACATACCTGGACGCACAGGGATGATGGGGGAAGATAATACGAAGGTGATAAAGAACAAACAAGGGGAGAGAGACATAGAAAGAGAGAGAGAGAGAGAGAGAGAGAGAGAGAGAGAGAGAGAGAGAGAGAGAGAGAGAATAACGAATAACTGCTTTCAGCAAATCCGGCCACAATCAGATGCAGAGAGGCCTGAAGACAACGAGAGTGACTCACAGTTATAGGCCGAGACAAAGAGCCACACATTCTTCTACAGACCTTCAGAGCACAAGTATGCTCCCCCACACACACACACACACACAAACACACACACACACACACATACACACACACACACACACACCCACCCAGACACGCACCAGAGTTGCTGTACAAATATGGTGACAGACATCAAAGGACTAGTAATGCCACGGTCTGATCATCATACGCAATGGAAGGTAGTGATGGGAAATATTCCCATGGTTACATGTGTTCACATCATCGGACAACTCAAGGTGGCGACTGCCATTCACAGTAGGCCTACGTTTAATTTGAATAGCAACAGATGAGGCATGTGAGGTACTAAAACTAAGTGTTTATGATATAAAATAGTATATTAATCCTTGTGCATCACTTTCAAAAAGTTGATCGGACGTCCATAGAGGACAAAAATCTCTGCGTCATAAAATTATATATTATATACAGGGCTTGACATTAGCACCCACCAACCTGCCAAATGCAGTTAGATTTCGGCAGTGGCGGGTAACACGGTCAACCTCACTAGCCACTTTGGCAAGTGGCATGCCTTTATATTGTAACACTGGTGGCTCGAGTACTGTGCCACCGCCCTACACAGGAACACAGCTGTGACCCAGTGTGCATCGGCAGCCCACGGCTGGAGTACGGTGGCCTGCACGGCACTCCCAGACCGGGGTCAGCCCTATGTTCCCACAGCCCAATGGTCCCACAGCCCTATGTTCCCACATTTCTAAGATTGTTCTTAAATTAGGCCCTATGTTCCCACATTTCTAGGACATTTTCAAAATGAGGTCTTGTGTTCCTACATTTCCCTTCAATTTAAGCCTTATCCTCCCACAAGATTTTTTTAGGGTTAGGGGGATAAAATCTGATACAAATTTATGAAAAAGGAAATGTGCGAACATAGGGCCTAATTTTGGAAAACAATCTTAGAAATGTGGGAACTATGGGAACATAGGGCCTAATTTTGAAACAAATCTTAGAAATGTGGGAACATAAGGCCTTGGGAACATAAGCATGCTCCCCACCAGGCACGCAAGCTGCTGCGTTTCCTTAAATTATCCCCCGGCAACAGCTGTGTCTGTACAGGGCATAGGCTGTATAAGGTATAGCAGCAGGACAATTTAGCAGGACATTTGGTCGGTGCGCTCCGCTTCCCATCAACGAGGGAGCATGCCAGCTGCTAAGTGACACGTGAGCGATCCAAATCACTTTCAACAACTTTCAACTAATCTTCTACACCCCTGCAGCACCTAGCCTATGCATAAGAAGCTACTCTTTTATGTCTGTGTCTTATTCGGTTGCATGTTTTCATTCAAAAAGGAGCTTTACACACATTATCAGAGCTGAATATTTGATGACTGCAGTGTTATATTTTATGTAGTCTTGATTTAGGTGTTTACAGTGCTCATTTAAATTTAAAAAGGCTGTAAATGTGGTTCTTCAAGTTAATAGTAGCAAACCATAGTGACCTTTATTCAAATAAAACATAATTTTCCTCAAAATAGCGGCTAGCAAAGATGCTGAGTGGCTAGTAGCTTTTGGAAAACCACTAGCCACAGTGGCTGGTGAGCAAAAAAGGCAATGTCAAGCCCTGATTATATAATGTATTACATGCTACTTCCACTGAGTTAAATTCTTTTAACATCAGTCCTGATAATAACTACCAAATAGCTATTCATTTTCAGAATTGTAATCCTTTAAATGCCAGTTAGTTTACATAATGTTGTTTTTTTTTATGAAAAACTAAATAAAAATGTAGTAGCTAGAGCTAGAGGGATTTTTTGTCACAGTGTGGGATATGTCAATAATTAGCAACAACATTGATTTTGAAAACTGCAGTGGTCCATAACACAGTATATAATACATTGAGTGTTATGTAGAAATTTAGTTTTACATTTTGTTTTTTTGTTATTCTTTTATACATTTTATATGTATATATTTTCTTTTTCTTTTAATCATTCAAAAATAAAGATGTCATTCATTCATTCAGTACCCCACCGATTCAGCATTGCACTCCTATATTATCTTTCATTTTCATCTATCAATCCTAATCAGAACATTGAGTGGTAAAATAGCAGAGCTCAACTGGGCACATAACGATCTTTGCTTTTTAGATAAATTATATACAACATAATTCTCTGTACCATATTCATATTGAATCACACTAAATGTGTGCAGTTTTGGTTTAGTTTTAGCTGTACGTCTTAACCACAGCAGTGGTTTGTTGAAATGAAACAAAGAAGACTTAGATTGACTGGAAAAGCCTTAATCCCACCGGCTCTAACTCTGTGACCCAAAACATTTGATTGGTTTAGCTCTCAATGGTCACAGTGCAGAGCCCGGAAAAAGTCCCCTTTCCCATAGTAACTGGCTTCATCAAAACAGGATAGGACTGCCTTACTTTCAATAAACAGCATTAAGCTACTCAAAATGGCAGATGGTGAAGCCATTGAAAAAACACCACTCGCAACAGCTGTACCCTCTTCAATAAAACACCAAAAGAAGCCTTTGAAGGAGGGGAAAGCGCAAAGAGGGGAGCGAGAGACACTGAGGAGAGCTCAGCAGGCTAAAGAGGCTCAAAACTAACATTTGTATATACTGTCTGTTAGTCAGAAAGTCAGAGCTCCTAAAGATTTCTTTTTTATTTCTCTATATAGAGCATTGTTGCGACTGATCTCAGTGGGCTTTCAGTCCATATGCAATGGCAGGTGTAGTAATAATCATCAAGTCTAGCTAATTAAAAAGCTACTAATTATGTTAGCTAGTCCAACTATTTACAAGTTACTCTTAATGCTAGTGGCTTTGGACAGCTGCTAGGTGACATTACCTAGCGACTACCTGACATAACAACCAAACACTCCAGTGAACATGAAAATACAGTTTTACATGAAGCACACATGTATTGACTGTATAGGAATGGTTACTATCCAACTCCACCTGCAATGACGTGACTGAAACAACTTTTAACCTCTCTGAAATGCAGTCGTAACAAATGTTACTACCTCTGAAGTGTGTTATCGTGATAATATTTTGTATTAACAATGGAAGAAATAGCAAAAGGGTCGCTTGTAGCTAGGAACCCTCAGATAATTTATCAACCAACTCTGCAGGTTTACTACAAAAGCGTTTTAGTGTCTTCTAGTTCAAGGGTGGTAATTTTGTTTTGTTCCACAACTTTATTGTTTAATTCTAATTTCACCAATTTCATAAAAGTTATTTCCAGCCGTGGTAGCTCTAATAATCTTGTTACCCCGCACCAAGTGGCACACAGACAAAGTTAACTACTAGCTGGTTACAGGGGCGAATCTACTGGTTGACCCCCCACTGTAGGGCCTTGCACCCCCCAGCTGCCCCCCTAACTTTGGTGTTAAAAAAAAACTGTGCTTGTAAAAACAAACTGCCACTATGTCCACAAGCTTCTTAAAACATTGAAACAAACAATGAATATTATATATTAATTAATAATATTTATAATAATTGTAGATGTAATCTTAGCCCCCTGCCCCTCAAATACTTAGCTACGTCCCTGCATTAAATGTGTAGAGCGGCGTTCGCATAATTCATACAGAGGGTCGCCGTTTCGGTGGTTACGTTACGTTACGTAGTGTACAGCACTTTGTGATTTTATCTGTGAAAAGCGCTTTATAAATAAATTTTACTTACTTACTTACTTACTTACTTACAACACACTACACAGCCCTGCTGAGACCGATCATTTGTATGTCATTAGTTAAGGAGTACTATACAATCCACTTCCTCTCACATATCACAGCAATAAGGCTGCACACATTAAACTAGTTGACATCCTTTACTGTCAAACTGGGAAAACAACAAATACAATGGGATTAAGAAGGCTAGTCTAAGCATAACTGTTGTGTACATGTAATAAATCTCTTCTGATTTTATATTTGTTAGGCTACTTATTAGCTACAGGGCCCTACAGTGTGATGTAATACAAGGATAACCAGAGCTTTTCACATCTTGACTTTTGCAGGCCAGAGTAGCTGGAGATATTAGCTGAAGCCTAAAAGTGGGGATATTGCCAGCCAAGAAAATTCTGAGTAGTGCACAGGAGGAAGAGAAGGAGGGAAATGAAGAAGGAGAAGGCAGAAAACTGGAGATACCAGGCGGGTCAGAGCAGGAGAAGACCACTGGAGATGCAGAAATAAGTGAAAGGATAGAGGGAAAGGAAGAATTGACTGTGAGGGATGAAGAGGAGGCTGCATATTCAGAGAGAGGGACAGAGGCAGGGAGTGATCAGGAGGAGGCAGATGAAGATGACAGGGAGGAAGAGGCCTGCAGTTACCCCTGGACCATATGGTATGTTTTTATTCTCCTTCCATATAAATTGCAGTACAGTAGCATAACATGTCATGTAACTCAGTGACATGACATGTTTTCAGTTTTGGGCTATTTCCATTCGGTTGTAGATGTTATAGGGTTAGATATGTAAACATTTACATATATGCATAGATTATCTAATTATGTTTTACAGTTTCTCTATCATAGCATTTATTTGACCTTTTGTTTGATTATAATCACTGGTAAAATAAGACACATTCTGTTCTATTTTCTGTTTTATTTGTCTGTATCAGTAAATATGATCAACCCATTTAATTCAATTTCAGCTAAATTCAATTTTATTTATAGTATCAAATCGTAGCAAGAGTTCACTCTTCTCAAGACAGATAGACAGAGTAGGTATAGACCACACTCTATAATTTACAAAGACCCAACAATTCCCCCAAAAGCAAGCATTTGGTGCAACAGTGGTGAGGAAAAACTTCCTTTTGGGTAGAACAGACTCAGGCTCTCGTGGGCGGTGATCTGCTGCTGCCGGTTGGGACACAGAGACACTGATATAGATATACAGATATGGAGAATTATAATTCATAATAATTATAGCAGTTGGTATGATAAACTGTGGCAATTATAGTCACAATAAAGATAATGGAACTATGACTAGAACTAGCAGTTGTAGCAGTTCAGGGCGTAGCAGGGTGTTGCGGGGCATAGTAGGGCATAGCACATATGGGGGTTCCCATGTATCGTCTTCCCCTGCCACCCTACCAAAATCTCTCGCTACCCCTTTGCCACCCCATGTAAAATTTTCTAGATCTGCCACTGGCTGGTTAACATAATGAGGCACTGTAGCAAAAGCCAGATATTTCCTATCTTTCCAAAACAGATCTAAAAGGAGAGTAAATATTGGTGTTTGGTGTTTTAAGCCCACAATGTCGTCTTCCAGGCAGCGCAGCCTGGACGTCACTAGAATTAGGCAATGGGGTTAGGGTTAAGGTTAGGGTTAGGTGGTATTGCTAATGTTGCGTCAGGGGGTCTGGATGTGTAAATTGGCAATTGTTTGCTAACACATTAGCCATAACAACTTGAAGTTGTCAATGTTTACAGCTTGTTGCAATTATTTATTTTATTTAGTTTTTTTAATTTGCTTTATATGTGTGATTATATAATATTAAATACCATTTTTAATTCTTTCCTATAAATGGAAATAAGCATTGACGCAACAATATACTGCGTATAATCTTCTTTGGCTCAATAAAAATATTTGAGATACAGCCTGTTGCGATGCCCCCAAGAGGCCAAAACACCATGTTACCTGATTGATGGGAGTCTCAGCCCATCATCCTCAGTTATGGAGACGTCTCTGTGTGCTCTGTCTGTGTCTAAATTATTGGGTTTTTTTTCTGGTTGATGGAGTGGTAAACCTCCATCAACACATCAGCAATGAACATGAAAACCTACAGGTAACGTCATAGACACATGTCCATGATTTTGAGTTTGTAGTTTAAAGTATAGCTAGCACTCAAGGGCCCTCAAAAAAATATTACAGTTTAACGGTCCACAACTTTTCACCACAACCGTCCTCACTTTGCAGTCAGACCTCAAAATTAAGTGTACTACTGTAGTATATTCTTTAACATAATCAGGGTTTAGTGCAATGCCACAATCACACAGACACATATACCGTTCAGTGCACCCCCTAAAATGGTAATTTGCTCACTTGGCTGATGGTTTGATTTCCTGTCCGTTTTTGAGCCACTTGATTGGAGCGTTGGGGTCAGCTAGTTCCACTGACAGCTGAATCTTCTTGCCCTTGTCCACTGAGTAGGCTGAATCCAGCTTCCTCAGGAAAGCTGACAAGAACGTATCCAGTTAGTATAGTTCAACCACTGCTTTAACAGCCAGAAGTGCCAACCAGCAGCAAGTTTATGCTAACACACATTCCACTTGTTGTCCATGCAATAACCCCTCCCCCCCCCCCCCCTCCCGAGGCCTTTAAACGTCGCTGGTATTTACGGCTTCCCGCATTTAAGAGCTCTTGTTTCCTGCCAGCCGCCTCACCCCTACTGCACTAGTATTCCTTTTGCCTCGTAACACCTGTCCTGTCTCTTCCATCGCTCCTCACCATCACTCTTCTTGGGCTCCACCTTCTTCTTCATATTCTTCAGCCTCTTCAGCATGCCCCTCAGGTCTGTGATGCCATACTCAAAGGCAATCTTCTCATAGTCGCATGGCTTAGCCTCCTTCAAGATATCCCACACGTCTACTTCTTCTACAACAACCTCCTTGTGTTTCTTCTCCCTTTTTGGAAGATAACCAAATTTAAGAGACCCAAATGTAAGTGATGATGTATGCCTGTGACTGTTGTACTTTGTAGATGCTGTTACCTTTTCTTCAGCAGGGCACTGAAGTCTAGATCACCAGCATCCTCACCTGCATCTCCACTGGAATTAAAAGAAAAGAGATTCGGGATTATCTTGGTACAGTATGTTTATAAACCTGAGCTATTTACAACACCAGTGAATTGGTTAGTGGAAAAAAGAGCATTAGGAGATAAACATTTATAATAATACATCCCCCTTTTTATTCCACGTTACACAGACCTATAAATACACACAGAAATTAAAAGACAATTAAAAACCCAAGAAAGACAACACAAGCAAATACAACAGCAGAGGTCTAATGAATTAGTGGCTGTAGTTAAAGCTTACCCTTTTTTCATCCTGTGTTCGGCTAGATGCAATAATAGGATGAGTGAGAACATAGAGCAGAGCTTTGATGAGGACTACAAGCTACCATCATGCCCTAAATTCAAAAGACAGACAAAAATCACAACAGACATGCACATATAAGCAGCAGACATGACAGAAATGAGCAATAAGCAAAATACATAGCCTACCGGTCAAACACAAACATTGCATACTGTAAATCACGGGAAGCACAAGTGCATTAATGAGCTGATTGCACAAGTTCTGAAGCAAGGCTAACATGTTGTTAGTACAGATGTGGCTCAAGGTGATGTTATAGGGAAGTCTGAGACATCAGTGAATGGACGCACACACTCGAGGCATTTTCATGCAGAATTGTATGTTGAGAACTTCACAGAGGCGGAAACTAGGGCTGTGTTCCACTGCATAAACCCTTTATTACCCCCCCACCCCCCTCACGTGCTCATTTCCAAGTGATGGGAACCAACCACATGGTCTCGAGTCATCAGTCACCTTCTTGTGCTCAACAAGGTGACAAAACTGTGTGTGGCACACGCCAATAAATGTCTACAAACTCGAGTGCTTGTTGTTTTCCACTTGGAACAGTTTTCCTGGCATTGTTGAGGCTCATTGAACCCCTCAGAGACAAAGGTAAATGGCAATAAATTCAAAGCCATTCCGAGCAATCGTGTTCATCCTATGGATGAACGGTTCATCCAAGGATAACATCCATCCAAGTTGTCCTTGCCATGCTGTAAGCCAGGGAATTCTCCCAGGGTGATAATGCCCTCATTCGCGCGGCGCACGTGATCACCAAATGATCGGGTGAGCATAAAAACGATGTTAGCAGTGTACTGCAATTGCAACAATTGCTACATTTCAACTTACTTGAGCATTTTTGAGAGATAGCACCATCAAATGATGGAAGAAGGGTGCACCAGGAAGCTTTTACACTAAGTTTGTTCACCAACAGATTTTCCAAATCTGTTGTGGTGAAGTCAGTTGGACTAGAGTTCACATCAAAATGGGACTCAGGGGATGAGCTCTCTTTCATGTGCATTGAGAGCAAAGCACAAAATGCTCATCTCTCTCACATTAGCCGATGTCATCAGAAGCACTTCATAAAGCTGCTGCAGCAGGAACGTGACGCTCAAATACTGAAATGTGTTTTTTCAGTGACACACACAAACTGATGCTGATGTAGAGTGATGGACAAACATACCATGTTTCAGAAGAATTTCTATGCTATTGAATCTTAAAGTGTGCATAACAAAGTCATTGGCCGAAGTGAGAAAATGTCATTATGGCTGAAATGCTTTGACTGTTTAAGACTAAAGCCACCTTATTTAGTTATGAGTCCAGTACAGCAGAACAGCGAGAGTCAATGCAGGGTCGTCTGGAAAAAAAGTTGAACCGGTCTCAACGTTTGGCACAACCCAACATCACATACATGGAAGCGCACATTCCTGGTGCCTTACACTGTAACGTGAATGCTGTAATTTTGCGACCATAGTGTTGCGACCAAAAATAAAATCTTTTGTGATCATTTTCTAGGGTTGTAAGATCCTGTCTCTTGGGTATTATTAACTATTGTGCAGTGTCTGATAAGCTTTCAACCCCATGGATCTGTTACTCCCAAAGACAGTATATAAATTGGACCAACAGATCCCGTTGCTCTGGACGGAGACGAGTGTAGTCTGTTAGAAGCACTTTTCCGGTGATAGCTGAGCGTTACTGCGCAGCTGCAAACTGAGCTTACCGCCGTAGATGCGACGTGAGCAACGTGTCTGAAAGTTGTAAGTCTTCTGGTAGCTGTGCCAAGAGAAATCTCAATCATTCCCAACCTATCAGAGACGGAGAGTGTAGGTATATGTAAGGAGACGACATAGGCACAGGCTAATTATTGCTAACTAAAATGCTAGTTAACATTACCATTTAAACTTAAACAGCTAATGTAAGTCCAAACTGCCTGCGAGCTTATCCTGTACTATACGGTAATTCATCTACTATGCGACAGTAAGTCGCGTGGTTATGACGCAATCGTTAGCCTATTTTTACAAAAACGTCTGCTACGGAGCCATAACGTGAGATACAAGGAAATGGGGCCTTTTATACATTGTCGTGTTTCTTTAGAAATAAACAATGGACAAATGAAATCTTTAAATGCTTCAGATGTAAAGTTATTGGCTGTCAAAGTGACACCAAAATGAATGGCAGTCAATGGGATGCTAACGGGGGGGTGATGGTTTGGGTAGCATAAAATGGCGCCATTGCGGCTTCGCTCTGAGGAGGCAGGCTTGCCCCCTTGGTTACTCCAACTGGACTTCCTGGATCATTTTTAATGTCTTACCCACCAAAGCAGTCAATCACATTGGTTAATGCAAGGCTGTTTTCTGTCCAAACCCCCGCTAAGTGTTAAACCTTTATTTACTCCCATTCTAAAATCAAAAAAACACTGAACCACTTTGACTTCCATACTTGTGGCTGGAACATATATCCACATTCTTTTTTTCTTGTGTTGTGTTAAAGCAATCAATCTAGCCAATCATGGCCCACCCTGAAACAAACCAAGTGGCAACCTCCAGGGTTAAAAAAATAAATAAATTAGGTGCCAAAAACTGCAATGGCCACTTGAGGCTGTCTCCAAAAGGGAGTCAATCCCCATAGACCCCCATATTAAAATGTCCAACTTTACAGCAGAAATAAGCATGTTTACACCCTGGTACAAGAAAAACGGTTTTAGCTAGTTTTTTCCTTCATGACAATTATACGGGGGGTGAATTTCTTTTATAACTCACCCGTTTAAATGATATTCATGTTCTGCATAATTAAGAGCGTGCCGCTCTGAGTGGCAGGAGGCGAGCTAGACTGTAGGCTTCATTCAGCCTGCCTCAGCTCCATCCACGCTTCACCTCTTTGGACATTTTTGGATTAGCTGCTCGGGTACTGCCAAGATGGCAACTGCAGCTACCGGGAGCCGCTCACTTTAAGCTTCATTTTTGCTCTTCAGAAACCTATGGGCAACATGAAGAAAACTGCCTCTTATTTTTAGCGACCTTTGAATTTGATTGATTTGCAATTTGGTGCGTGTTTTAGCTACATGTAGCACCCACATGATCCCCACTTGATGTTTTCTTTATTTTGGCATTTATCTGTGTGTAGCGTTGTCATGACATCCAGTACAAATACTGTATTTTTGCTGACATGCTTATACACTTTGCCCCATCAAGAATAAACATACTGTGGCATAATATGATAGCAAGAAAAGCTGTTCCTCACACAATGTGAGGAACTCTCACGGACTGCTGTGTCAGCGTACAGTATGTATTCAACGGAATATGTTCTGTTTCCCTTTGTAGCCTTTTCAGCTGACCAACCAGTCAGCCAAGCAACAACATGAAGAAGAGGAAATAGCCTGAAATGCCCGGGGCATACCTTTGATTGAAAGTTTGCGCTATTTCAGACATGAAACACAAGACACAGAGTTAAAAAAAAAAAAAAACTCCACAGACATAAGCAGTGAACAGAGGTGAATATCCTAAAGAATAGAGTCAGACAGTAATACATGTTAAGAGAAGCACACAGAGGACCTTATTGGAGACAGTACTCTCCATGCTTACCTTTTGGAGGTTGAGCTGCATGACCTCCACACAACAAGGTGTTTCATTCATTATCTCTTCAGCAACATATTTGAGTTTTAACCAACTTTTCACTTCCCATTCATCACACCAACCTCTCCCCTTGCCCTCTCTCTCCTTCATATCAGCATTCTGCAAATAAGCACACTGACATCCTGTCTAAACCACAATATGATTCTGTCTTTTAGCCTGCTGTGTTTCCCATCATACCTGCGCCTTTCTGCTCGCGCTCTAACAAGGGAGGGAAATTATGTTTTTAAACAGATTACAAACATGTCGAGATGTCAGTGCGAAAGTGTCGGCTGATTTACGATCACACAGGACGCATACAGCATACAGGCTGGGAACAGCTGAAATAAAAAGTAAAAAAAAAGCTACACAGTAACAGAATACACACTACGATTCACACATGCAGATGCAGAGACAGAAATAGACAGTGAGGGAAAGAGATACATATATACAGTATATACTGTATATTGTATATAAAGTCTCTTCATCGAGACATGTAAGGAAGTACATAAGATGCTAAACCATGAGGGACTCCAGGTGAAGCAAGCAACACCAAGGCGGCAGACGCAAATTTGACGTGACAGAAAGAGAGAGGAAGGCAGACACACCGACTTGTACAAAGTCAGCTACAACTGAGGGAAAGACAGACACACAGGTAGAGACACTCCTTGAGACTGACAGATGCCCAGAGGCAGCGATCTACAGAGCAGCATATGGGAGACAGTGTGACGGGTGACATGTTGAGTAGACCCTCGCCAACCCTGACACTCACGATCGTTTAAACGACTCCAAGATGTTGTCCTGCTGCTCCTCTTGCACAGCTGAAAGCAGACAGTAGGAGAAAGACTGGTGAGAGCCCGGCTAGGTTAATTCATTACACAGCGGGCTTTGAGCAGCAAAGGAATAATGGACTGATGACCTCCCTAGGCCACTAAATGATAGGACCTAATGCATATCGCACTCACTGAGTTATTGGCTGACAAAGCCGGTTATATAGTAATGGTGGATACGCAGAATGGAGGATGACAATAATGAGATTGTCTGTCTCCAGACCTACCCTGCACGGAGACTTCGAATGTGCAGCTGTCGCACTTGTCTTTGGAGGTGACCTCGCAGCGGTAGCCACCTGCGTCTCCATCCACTACTTTGATGATGCTCATCTCGTAAGTGTAGATCTGACAGAGAGAGAGAGGGGGGATGATGTGCTAGAAACATATGCAATGAAACGCCCGTGCACACACACACATGCATGCAGGACGTGCTCACAAGCTCAGAGTACACATAACACAGTTTGACCGATATCGGTTTGCTGATAAAGCCATCGAGCCGATATTGGTTTTTATTAGCTGGTTGGTCAGTGCCGTTTGTTTGATTACACACTCATCATTCCCTCCAGTTTGTTAATGTACCTATGTCACAGAAAGTATCTGTGTCACAGAAGTGGGAAATCCATTGAATGAGGAAGTTGTGATATAAAATACAGTTAGTGATAGTATGCAAACCTACAGTCCTGCTGTCTCAGATTCATTTTCAAGTTGAGAGGCAGCATGAGACACATTCTCTCTCTCTCTCTCTCTCTCTCTCTCTCTCTCTCTCTCTCTCTCTCTCTCTCTCTCTCTCTCTCTTACACACAGACACACACACAAACTAAACTAAATAGTTGGAATATCTTAGAATATCTTTTGGTTTAGTTCAAGATTTCAATGTTGAAGCTGCAGCTATGACATAAAACAAGATGGTAAGAGGTGGCAAGATGGTGGAGGAAACAATTTATAAAACCTGATTATACAGAAAATGTTTTTGTATGCACAAATATAAAAATATATCTTTTCAACAGCGGCTCTATGAGGCTGTACCTAGGCACAGTGGTGCTTAATGTTAGCATCAGCATGCTATACTGTACTCACAGTGTCAATGTTAATGTGCTATGTTTAGTAGGTAATATTTACCAGGTTCATTATCTTATTTAGCCGGTTAGCATGCTAGCATTGCTAATTAGCAGTAAACACTGTGGCTGCCCGATACGTAACTATCTGTCCAATCTGAGTTTTGTGTTAAGTGACTAAAACAACTTTTAAACGTACTCATACTTCCCGGTGCTTAGCACCGCCCAAGACGATTGTAATTGGTTTAAAGAAATGCCAATAAACCAGAGCCCGTTTTCCTCCCATCCCCGAATGCTATGTGGAGTAGCCAGACCCTCCTCCACTGTGCTTTGGAGAAGGCAAAGCGAGACTACTTAGTGACAAACACAAACTACAGCTAAGGCTGACGATAATGGCATTAGTATGCAGGTATTTGCTCATGGACTAAAGTGTTTGGCAAGTTAAAATGTTGACCTCAAGATGGCACTAGATGAAAAGTCAGAGGATCACCAAAGTCAGTTAGCTTTGCAAAACTTCATGACAATCCATCCAATAGCTGTTGAGATATTTCAGTCTGGACCAAAGTAGGCGACCAACCAACCAACCAACCAACAATGTATGTGAGACCTTGTACAGACAGTGGCAACACATCTCCTTGATAAAGGACAATCTACTTATCAATCTATTGCTCTGCTTAGAGCCACAGTGTTAGCACGGCTACTAACCTCTGTAACTATGAGGTTACGATGTTATGATGTGTTCATATACAAAGGTTATATGAACACATACAGTATGAACACACACACCTTGGTGTTCCTGTCATAGACCTCTTTGAACTGCAGGTGCTTTCCAGCTTTGCTGCCCAGGTCCAGCCACTTCCCCTTCAGCCATTTCATGTTCGGCTTCCTCAGCAGACTTGAGGAGTCAACTTTAGCCACAAACGTGATGTCCTTGCCTGCCACGAACAAGAATTAGACACAATAATTAATTCAAATAGATTAGCTGTCTGTATTCCAGAGGGAATTTGGCACTAAGTGGGCAACTCCTTTCATTTGGGATATAATTCAAGGTTTTTATGGCGGATCGTCTTGCCAGACCTTTTGTTGCTGTGACACTCTCCGGCTTCAGGACAAACATGCCGCTCAGCTCGGACATCTGAGGATCCTCCCCTGCTACATGTTCTGTGACAGGTAGTGAATAGATGAATCACAGAAGACAAATTAAAGCTGGAAATCATGATCTGGGCACGACTCACATAAAGACACAACAAACGGATGACAACAGGAGACAAGTCGACCAAGCAAACCACCTAATCAGCAGTCTTGTTAATTATCATCAATTTGTTGATGAGCTGTCTTAAACCAATAAATTCCACCCGTTGAGCTCAGAAGCTATTCCTTTTATACGGTTATCTGGCAGTCTTTCCATGAGGCAAAAATATTCAGCAAGTAATGCCTTTGCTGTTACACTGCATAAACCATTTGGGACCCTCTGATAAATGACAGGCTACCAAGGAGTCCCCTGGAACAGAATGGCCCCAGGGAATAAAGAAAAACTCCTCAGATCACCTCTGAAGACATCACATTAGGGTTGACTCTGCAATCTGCTGCCACCCTGATTGAACATAAGCTGAGGCTGTACACTCTTATCTTGGTGATAAAAAAAAAACGAGCTGCTCTTTTATCCGTTCACTTGTTTCTTTTGCAGGTAAATTGATGAAACCTCTGTAAGGTGTTTGCTTGTCAGTTGATTTGCTTTACAGATACGCTAATGTGTTCATTTCTCTTACCATCAGGAGGCAACTCTGCATCAGATGGGGGGGAAAGAAAGAGAGAGCGGGGAACACGTCAGTCTGTACAGTGTCTGTGCTGTTTAACACAAGCGTTAACAGGCCCAATGATAATCTTGACTTCAGGTGAGGAACACTCACACGTTAAATCGACGTGCTTTCACATTCCAAAAAAAAAACACATCTTTCTTCCTCTGAGTCTAATTAACAAATCCTGTTTTTTTCTTTTACAAAAAAAACAGACAACTGTTAATGAGTTATGTCTTCAGCAATCAAGTTCAAAAATCACTTTGACTGTGCTAAAGTCAGGAGGATTGTTAACTGTACGTAATATGCATAAACTCTTGTTTCTCTCACTTCCTGAGTCGAGGCCTTGATCACACTTGGTTTTAAAATGCGTTTCAATGATCCGAACACAAGTGGACAGCCAAGACCACCCAACACTTCATCCAACTCGTCGTAAAATGGGTAAGTTATAGAGTGTTGGCACACTGTCACCAAAACAACCACCACGTCCTGCACTGATGAGGTATTTTCCTGTTACATCCTTGACAGGGATCAGGACATATTAGCGTTAACCCTACAAAAGATATGTGGTCAAATGCGTCCTAGACCACCTCGGCAAGTGGTTTGAGTGATCAGATCACAATGTGTGCTGTTGGTCATTTACACTTCTAAATTATTTTGCACTGTCCACTTGTGATCCAATCGCCCTAGACACATTTTAAAACCAAGTGTAAACTGGGTCAGACATACTGTAAAGGCTATTTATGCTCAACGTTATATACGGACGGACACTTCTGTCCATACTCTGCGCTCGTATTGTCTGTATTTCTGCATGTTTTCTGAAAGCTTACAGATACGGACAAAACGGAGCACCACCACTGGAAATTGTGGGGGCATTGTAGGCAATGTAGCCAATAGTTCAAGCGAGACACAACCATAGGCAACAACGATATTTTACAAACTTTTTGAGGAGAGGCTGGGCAAGTCGGTCAGAAATTTAAACATCTCTACTTACTTTGCCTGGGCACATGGACTACAGAACAGCTGGGAGGAGATTGGACGGGACTTAAATGTGAGCTGGACAGTAACAAAGGAAAAGTGGAGGTCCGTGCGAGACCAATTTGTCCGAGCCTCCTCTAGTGGATGTACTGTATTGCTTATTAACATCAATGCCAACATAAAAGACATATGGAAGTATGTGGGCAGTGACGGTTACATCATTTGAAATAGAGGTATATGTGTTTTTGTAAGGGAGCATAAATGAGCCTTAAGTGTTACAGGAAAAGAGGGTTTATGGAAAAGCATCAGGTAAAGAAAACATCGGACCACCAATCACGTAGAGTGAGTAGGGCCCTGGCTGGACATCTATTGGACGAGAGCAGTTGCTGAGAGAATGGAGCCAGGGTCATGTGTCAAATAAGGTCATGCGCCTCCATAAATTCAGAAAGCTACACCGTCGGCGCCTCTTCCTCTCTCTCTCTCTCTGCTTTTATGGGCTCAGTTAATTTGATCTTTTAATCAAAAGTGCCCCTGAGGACAGATCCAAGTTCAGATGTTCAGGATGATTTAAAAGGTTTCAGTTAGAATGCTAAATGGGTAAAGCTCATCCAGGAATGGCAACCAGGGGACACTTTTGAATGTTTACGCTCTTACAGTAAGGGTTGCATGGTGAAATTATCTCCAGACACTGTCCTCGGTTCTGAGAAGGGAAGTTTTGAAATTTTGGATGAGGACAGCAAACTTTAACCCACATTAAAGTGCTCATATTATGCTTGTTGGCTTTTTCCCTTTCCTTTATCGTGTTATATATCTTTTTTGTGCATGTAATAGGTTTACAAAGTGAAAAAGCCCAAAGGGACTTACCATCTCCCACAGAAAACACTGTTAACGAACTGCTCAAAACAGCTCCATTGTAGTCCAGCCTTTGCGTCACCTTGTAACACGATATAACGCTCGCCTAGCTGCTAATGTGGCACGCCCTCAAACCAAGCTAGTTAGAGCAGAGGCCCGAAGAGTTCAGACAGCTGTATCTCCATGTCCAGGAGACGTTACGTATGTTAACATTTCAATAACTTAACACTCTGAAACGTCTTGCTCCAGTCTAGGTTGCAAAGCTGGTTCGGTTTGTTCTGCCTGTGTTTCAGGATCAGACTCGGGTTCGAACATAAACGGCTGAGCCAAAGCCATGGTTACCGGCTGAAGCAGGTTTGTTGTGGATCACACTAGCTTGCTTGTCAGGGCCCGCCCTACTCTGCTTCTGACTGACTAGTAGTCCTTACCTAGGTACTGCGCATGTGCGACTCCCAACAAAGATGGTAAAGAAGTGAGATGTCTCACTCTGTAGTTAAGACAGAGAGCTCAACACACAGGGTAAAAAGAGGAGCCACAGCAATGTGCAGTACAACAAAAATATTGAAAATGTTGAAAATTAAGCCATGTAAACCTATTCTGATATAACCTCTAAATACAATTATGAACCTGAAAATGAGCATAATATGAGCACTTTAAAGTATTCAGTAACACTTCATTTTACAGGCCCAGAATTTCCTCATAACTTCCTTATCATTTCTAGAAACTTTTCTGGAAATCATAAATGCTATTTGGAACTTATTTTAGGAAAAATAGAGACAGAGTTTGGGACTAGTTTAGTTTAAGACTGTCCTCCCAAGAAGAACAAATGTTGTTTCTGTTAAGGTGACAAATCCCTTTAGTGACTCTTTAATCCATTTGGCAAAGAGCGGAAGTCAGGTTAAATCATTACAGCAGCAAAGTTCACATCGAGAGGAGTTCAGGAGGACAGATGGGTCAAGATGTCGGACTTTAACACGGGCGACTGCTGATCGTTTCCTGTTTCAACAGTCAACCTTGGTTTCTTTTAGCCATGACAACGATTGCTCCCTAATAATAACCGAGTGGTTGCTATTTTAACCATGACAATTGCTTGTTTATTTACATTTTTATTGTTTTTACATACATATGTTTTATGGCCCCTGTAATACTTGCTTTGCTACTTTGCCTATCGACAAATTGCACATTGTTCAGCTTTACCTGCTACTCACTGACTAAAAGCATTCATTTGGAATTGATGATTTAATTATAATTAATGCCAAATTGCATAGTTCTTTCTAAGAACCTTCCTAGAGAATTATTAGGAAATGATTAGGAATTTATGGACCCGTAAAATCAGAGATTATTAAATATTCTATCCCTGACTGGGAATTACTGCACTAAAATAGTAACATATCTATCCATTCCGTCCATAAAATATACTCTATTCATAGAACGTATAGTAGTGTAATTTAACAGTCATTACTTATTCAGTATATTCTCCATTTATGATCAGAGCACCACCAGATCTCAAACTCCTTCAATCTCATGTTGTACATACATCATATTACCAGTGTGGTTACCAGCAGTTATATCAGTCAGTAGTAGTATATTGTAGTATATCCACATATCACACACACATTTGATATATACCCAGCATAAGTATAGGTAGGATATATCACTTTTTATAAACCAGACCTTATCAGTTCATTTCACATTGAAAACACTCTCAAACGTTCTCTCGGATGCTTTGGTGGAAGCAATCTGACCACTTTAATCACTTTGGTTTTATTGCTGTCATAAACTTCTCTGTTGTCTGTTATATTTTATTTGTATTTAATTGCTTCATCTGACAGTTTATCTGATGGCTCCAGCTGCTTTCAAGTTGTGTCTTTGCATTGTTTTCCTCCTTTTCTTCTACGTCCCTTTATCTATTTACTTTGTCACATTTGTTTGCTACATAAATAAAGTTATTACTGTGATCATTATTATACTCAATGTCCAGAAATCTTCAAGGCTATATCTCTGCAAAAAGGAATTATCACATTCATAAGCAATAATGAATCCATCTGCTGTGAGAAATCATTCGATCTTAACCACCAATGATGGCCGTCACCAGAGCAGTCCCAGGCTTCTGGGAGCAACACTTTCAGTCTGTCACACTCAGTAACAGATATACATGTTACAAAGTGGTTGACACAAAACAAGCAGAGAAAGGGAAAGCACAAGCAGGCTGGGAAGTAGTTTTCTGTGTTCCTTACCATCCCTAGGCTCATTGTTCGCTGAATGAAAAAAAACAGTTGGTACATGGAAATTAGTAGTGTGGACAGTGAAGGGTTAAAATACTTCCTACAGATCACCTCAGACTGTGATGTGTGTGTGTGTGTGTGTGTGTGTGTGTGTGTGTGTGTGTGTGTGTGTGTGTGTGTGTGTGTGTGTGTGTGTGTGTGTGTGTGTGTGTTCAAAGCTGTTCAAAGCTGTTCATCAAAGATTGGATTAAAGACAATACAGTATGAGCCTATTCACTGAGACAACTACAATATCTTCAGACTGGAACTCTATACACACACACACACACACACACACACACACACACACACACACACACACACACACACACACACACACACACTAATATACAGACAAACAAGACAAAGCAAAGCGCTTACCTACAGCAGACTGGACATCTGTTAATGAAGAATAGGCACAGGTTAAGCAGATTAGAGGACCAAATGAGTGGAAATGTAGATATAATGTAATGTAAGTATTCCATACATATACAGACCGAACATAAACACACACACAACTATGACAGAATAATGCTTAGCAATGGTTCTGTAAATTATATTGGTCATTTTAGAGATAAATCAATGTGTTTAATTTAGCAGATGAGTGCACACACACACACACACACACACACACACACACACAGACAGAACACACGCACACAATTATTCAGACAGGACAGTGCAAATCAGGCCAAACAACATAATGACCTCTTGAAATCACTCCAAACTAATGAGGTTTTACACATGTGTTCAAATGTGAGTTATGTTTTTTTTCATGCAGACTTACTGTTCTATTAAGATATGAGCAATTTATAATCCTTAACCTTGTTTATATTTTGGCTTTTGTCCACTGGTTATTGATATTTTTATACTTGTACTATTTCCTACTTTGTCCTGCAACTGCTGCACAACACTTTCCCTCGGGACAAAGGCAGTTCCTATCTTATCTTTTCTCTAGACTGCTGCACTGACTGCAGTTTGTTCCTGGTATTTGATACTCGATCTGGGACCCCGAGTCAGACTGGATCCAAATTATATTCAGGTAATTGGGTAGGGTCACATTGTATTGCCACAGTTCAGTTCATCTTCTGGCTTTAATATTGTAGTATTCTATTCATACTATCCTCCCTTCTAGAAGTTCAGAAGATAACCTGAAGAAGAAGAAAGTCTGAGATGTTATGTACTCACATGTTCAAGTAAGTTCCCCCTGGTCAATTACATATAGCCCAAAATGTAGCTCTGCTAACTGCAGCTGATTTACACTTGCTAATTTAGAAACCAGCTAACACCATAATCTGCCGTGTAGCCCTTTGATTGGTGGTCAAGTAGCCCTGACCGTTTGAAGCCAACACTTACACTATATCATAAACGTCTTGCTCTGGTATATAAATGGTAAATGGCTGCATTTTTATAGCGCTTTTTTCCAAAGCATAATTTGCTCTACACTCGCCCATTAACACTCACCCAGCGATGGCAACAAGCCATCATGCAAGGTGCTGGCTGACCATTGGGAGCAATTCAGGGTTCAGTGTCTTGCCCAAGGACACTTTAACATGTGGACAGGAGGAGCTGGCGATCGAACCGCCAACCCCGTGTGTATATCACTATGAGCTAATGTCTTGGATCTATGTTACGCCTCCAGGGCTACCAGTAACAAGACGGCAGAACAGGTTGTAGATTTGATCAGAGGGAGGTGGTGGCAGCAGGTTGTTGCAACACAGTGGACACAACCCAGTGGAGGATTAAGGGGGACATGTTAGCTGTTTAGGACTTCACTGGAATATGAAATGGGCTGTGAATACGCTACAGCATGTTAAACAAAAGGTCAGGGTGTTAAAAGCAAAACTAAAGTTGTGTCAACCATATTCTCTCAAGTCGAATGTTATTTTAGCTCAATGATTTTAGCTCATTTGTCTCTTTGTTTGTTTTTTGGGATATTACTATTGGCCAGTGTTCCCCTTCCTTCAAGGACAGGGACTGTGCAAAAAAAATGAGTAGCAGTGTTAGTATAACTCAATGCTCTACCTCGTCACTGCACCTGCACACTCACACTCTCAGCGAGCCACTTAAAGTTCATGTAATAATTCATCTTGAATGGAAGCGTCTGCTCATACACTAAAATACACACACACAGAAACGTGTGTTCATCTTTCTTGCACGTACCGTATTGCTATTGCTCCATAATATGAATTGACATTTAATCCAACAAGGTGAACTGAAACTGTACACAAATAGGCTCTAAATGTACAACAAAGTATGTCTTACTCTATCTCAGGGGACTCATTACTTATTACTGAATGTGTGCCACTGGCAGAGGAAATCTCCATAAACATACTCTGTATCCTATAAAAGAGTGCAGTGTTGCAGCTGTAGCACACTGATCTATAGTGTATATATTCACGTATCACGTAGCTACTCGCTGTGGGCTACTACCCCCACACACAATTATTTCACACATTTAGCTGAATGCATTACCCTCAATTTTGATTGGGCAGGATTTTTAGGAACACAGGGAAGAGAAATGCAAGGAACAATCTGCCATTCTGAATCTATCTCAGACTTCTTTCTCACACATACAAAACAGTGTCATCGTGCGACCTACTGCAGGTTGTGAAAATATTGACACTCCGATTATGAAGTGACCGCAGTTAGAAACACACAACAAAGGTCCAGACAACAACAAATCTCTGGCGAATGTCTCAAAAAACTAGCCAGTACTCCCATGTCAGTTATCCTGTATGTCAGGCATTGCGTTGACTGTAGGATAATTGTGTGGAGAGAAGCTGCCAAAAAAACAATGTACGAAAAATATTTTTAAAAAATGTATTAATTAATTATTTGATAAAATGGGACATAAATTGATATTAAGTTTTAAAATGTAGTTATTTAACCTTGCATTTATTTTATATTTATTTGAAAAAGTATTTATTTTTAAATGCATTTACTCATGTATTATTTTCCCTTTGCATTTTCCCCTTTATTTTTTCCCCAAACTTATTTATTTCTGTATGGATTTGTTTTTATACATTTTGGCAGCATCCATCCTCCGTACCATTAGAGCTGCAGCTATGGTCCCACATCATCAAAATGACCCATTGATTGGTTCATTCTACAAGTCTGTAAATTCTCAATACCATATTTTCCTAGGAGTTTCCTGGAAAGAACTATGTAATTTGGTACTAATTACTTACCTTGCACGGCAGCTGGATTCTCTCGCGATATTATGAGATCACGCGAGAATCACACGATCACGAATTACACAAAAATCCATCTTGTCAAGCTCCAATCTAATGCGTTTGTGTCTGAACAGCCAGCGTACCACACCAATCAGTGCTACGCACGCCTGATCGGTAAAGAGGTTAAAAACAACAATGGCGGATGTGATAGACAGATGGTTTATCCATTCACCTGGCAGGTATTTTTTGAAAGTGCCTGCCCTTTGCCAAACAGTTTCCAATGACGGCTTCTCAGAAGGTTCTGTGTTATGAGTATCTGGCATGTCAGATGAACTAATTACAGGGAAATGAGACAAATCTCTTTTAGTTCAATGATTACTGATGTTTCAGATAAAAATTTAAAGTCAGATTTTAATATCATGATTAAAAGATTTGTCTTTCAAGACAAGGATTTAAATAAAGACAGTTTTTCACTCGACGCAAACTTTAATTTTGGTCATAAAGCGGGTAATGTGGGTAAATAAATAGGTGTTTAAACAGAGTTTTTTTTCCTCCAGTACATAACTCGCTGTCTCAATGTGATGAGCAACTTTTTTGAAATTGCACTTTGTTGTAACTAAGAATTGGCCAAAAAACATGATCTGTAGTCAGCACCCATAAGGTTTAAATGAGGAAAGCTAACACTGCTAACAAGACATTTTTACAATGATAGCTGAAGGACAAATGTGAAAAATGTATTTGCATGGACTGTGTGTATGTGAAGATTAAAGTATACCCAAGCTAAAATAGGAAAGTCAAATACACGCACATACATCATATATCATACAGTGCATACATACATGTACTTGCACACAGTGTGATGCTTACCCATAAATTAAACACCTTCCATTTTGCTCCTACCTAATTATCATCTCTGGTGCTCAAAATAAACCCATAACATGTCCTCAGCGCTAATAAAAGAATGTCGGAGAAACACTCCGTGTGCGTGTGCGTGTGCGTGTGTGTGTAGCATCATGCATATCCCCACACTCAGTCCCATCACCACAGAAGTTTACTGCTTCTGTGTTTATTTTTCATCAAATCTTACCCTTCTCTTCCACTGGCTTCTCTGAATGAGGGGAAACACACATTATTTTGTGGATGAGGATGACAGTGATGATGATGATGATGATGATGATGATGATGATGATGATGATGATGATGATGATGATGATGATGATGATGATGATGACAGTCACAGACACACAGACATACAAACACTGAATGCAGTGTTTTCCTTACCCTTTTTGTCTGAAAAAGAGAGAAAGAAGAACCATTTATTAGAACATTAAACGCTCTTTATAAGAAGCTTTTATTAAAGTATTAGTATTTCAGTGGTTATTGTAGTTCAACTGTATAATAGCTGATTACTCTATGCGTAACTCAGGATTAAATTGGATTTCTGGAGCACAGTTTGTGGGCTCAGATTAGATGTCATGAAGGCACTTACCAGCAGGGGCTGCTGCAGCCTTATCGCCCTTGGCTGCTGCAATTAAACAACAATTATGTAAAATAATTTGTACATCCTCATTATTTCATATCATACAACACCAGCAGCACAGTGTTTGGATAGTCAAGGCTTCCAGAGCTGAGTCTTGGTAAACTGTTTGAAGGGCCGCATCTTGTGATCTGAATCCTCAGGAGATAATAAGTAAGGGTTAATGCCCGACGAGGTGTCCATTGTCAGGTATTAATGGCGTGAACCGTCCGATACCTGACAATGGACACCTCGAAGGGCATTAACCCGCTTATACCATGGTCACTTGCCAAATAACATATTTTTAAAACTTTATTTCACATTTTAATTAGTTTTACAATCGAAATCTAAAGTTTTTACAAACAATAACTCTGTTTCCCTGGTTACGCCTGGCGGTTTGACTAATACCTGGAACAATCATTCCCATCCATCAGGTTCTAATGCAATGCAAACGTTGTTCACTCCTCCAAGAAATAGGAAAACCTTAGATACGACTTCGCCACCCTTAGCAACCGGAGATGTTTATAGTCCGCTCAGCTGATAGAATCCTTCAGCTCAGCTACGAGCCAGAAAGCTAACGCTATGCTAGCAAGATACAAAGTCAATAACATTGTGTACAGTTGGCAATCAGTAAAAATTATTTGACATTATGTTAAACAACAAGACAAGCTAGCTATCCAGCCATGTCATTGTCCCCGAAACAATATAACGACTTTTACGAACAATTTGATCCGTGATGTGTAACGTTACTGTCGGCCGCAGCGGCGCAGCCTGGAGCAGCGACCTGAACAGTGAACGGGATGTGAGATAACGTTATTCTCTGTGAAACAAAATCAGTCCAGAGGGGAAATATAACTTACTTCTTGCAGCGTGTGTGTTAGCGCCATCCTGTGGTGTTCAGAGGACGAGTTGGAAATAACAGATCCACATTTTCTTTTTGATTTAATGTAGCGCATTGATTTAGTTATTGATTTAACGGTAAACAGTCCGTTTCACCGGGACACCTTTACTAGGTGTCCTACATCACTTTTTAATGGACACCCAGCAGCCAATCAGAATCGAGTATTCACCCAGACCATGGTATAACTAATAATAATTTCTATACACAAGTGAGGGCACTCTATTTATTTATCTGCATTACTATGCATATATATATATATATATATATATATATATATATATATATATATATATATATATATATATATATATATATATATATATATATATATATATATATATATATATATATATATACGAGGAAGCACACAACATATAGACAATCTGCATTTCTACAAATAGAAATCCGGCACCTTTATAAATATACAACATTGTACAAAATACAAAACTGCACAAAATATATAAACACACATTGACAAGTACCCGCACAGGGAAGCTACATTGAGGCAACCTTGCTTTATGCATCTCTTCTTGATTTCTGTAGGGTTTGCCTCTGGCAAAAGAGAGAATAGTGGATTTCAGCAGGGGAATCGTGCATGACTCAAATGAGGCAAGGTTTACAGAAACAGTGGGGCTGAGATAAATATAAGTACGTTTTTCAGAGATCATGAGAAATAATTAGGCTTAAAAAAAATTCTGAAAGGGGCAGCCTCAAGACAAAAATGCTTTTGATAGGATAAGTATATCAAAGTTCCAGGATCCCAGATCTAGGTTACTTTAGGCACTCAAGGGTGTCTAATGAGATGGCAGATTAGGCATGACTTTCTGTCTGCCAGACAAACTAAAGCACGCAGCTGTTGAGTAATAATTCAACTTTGGCAGCATTCACATCTTAACCATCTAATTCAATAATTTCACAGGCCTGTGACCTCGTTAGGGCCGCTGTTTAAATGTTGAAGAAGGTTTTAGTGCCTTTATCCCTCCCTTTTTTGGAACGTTCTGTAGAGGAAAGCAAAACGTACATCAAAGGGCTGAGCCACATAATATGACGGAGGGCATCATTTTTTTAGCTATCATCTCTCCAAACCACAGACAACAAGCCACAACTGTAGAGCAAGAGTTAACAGCGGGTCTAAGATATCAAGGCCCGGCCTTGGCACTCTGCATGGGTTCCAGACTGGCACACTGTCTGGCATACTGGAGGGGGGGGCAACACTTCTATTTTGGATAAGGTTTGTTTTTCAGGGCGCAATCTGTTAATGCCTCTGTCAGCACTTCAATCCAAGAGGGGATCCGTGACGCACCAGGCAGTAAAAACTTTCTTTAGGTTCCTGCTGAAGCATCGATCCCGCCCCTCTACTGAAAACAACCCTCATCCTGAGACCACTGGGCCATTAAGCTAATGTCACAAACTGCTTCTATAAAGCTTTTTTCAATGTCAAAGTCCCAATTGTCATGAATACCGAGTCAGGGCCTCATTTATTTTGAGTGGAGCGGCTGCACATCAATATAAGATCTCAAATGAGAGTTTTGGTTTGTCAGTGTCAAGATTTGAGAGAAAGTTATTGACGCTCAGAAACTCTCTCTTCAACCTTAGGAATGGTGTATGTGGTGTGTGATATTTGAAACTATTTTAACAGAAAGAACAAATTTGTTCCCCTGTCAATACCTCGGCTGAATCAACACCGGAGGGTAAAGAAGTGATAGTTGCCCCCCACTTTCATCTATATATTTATGGCTATTTAAGATATTTCTTGCAGGGCAGGGGCCCCCTCATATTAATCACTTATCTATGTATGTTTTTATTTTTTTTATGCCTATATGTTTTTAGCTTTTTGTTTAAAGTTGTGTTATAATTGTTGGAGCTTGTATTGCAAGACAAATTTCCGTGTCTACGGACAATAAAGTGCTATCTATCTATCTATCTATCTATCTATCTATCTATCTATCTATCTATCTAACAGTGCTGATTTAAGCGGTCACTGTGTCTGATGTCAAAATCCTGCAGTCTCAAAAACCAGTGCAAGCTCTCCTAAACATACATAAATAAAACAAATATTTTTTGTTCACACGATAAACTGGAAAAACACCTTAAAGAGATTAGATGTGCAAATTTGGGAAAAAAAAGCTTAATTCATATTCCAACTGACAACCTTTTTCTTTACATCCTAATTTAAAAAATAATAAAATATATGATGAGAAAACATCACAAACATAAGATACAAGATCTTTCTACCATGCCTCGGGGCGCTGTCTCACTGTAAAGAGGTACGATAAATAAGGTGAGATTCTCGGCAATTACTGTGCAGTACTTCCAGCAATAGGTTGTGTGCAGTACATTGAGTTTCCACAAAATACTTTTTAGAACGTCAATGTTGCTGCTACCTCCTCTGCAGGTGATAACACATGGATTTTATAGATGTTATCAGGATCATCCTTTCATATATAATTTATAAAATTTCCACTGCACAGTCTTGTCTATTTTTTCTGGTTTAAATAGTTTACAGCGTGAGGTTCTGTATGTCCCAGGTGAAAGATTTTATGCAGATGACAAGAGAAAATAAAATGCAAATGAATAAGCAACATCAAAAATACCACACAGAGAAAATATTTAAAGTCGTTCAAGGCACATTTTTATGTTGGCAGTTCCAAGTGTGTGAAAAAAAAGTGAATTTAAATATCCAGAAATAACAAGGACATTGATGAGTCCGTCTTGCTCTGAACAGAGCACTGGTTTTCTGCTGTGTACGAGAAAGTTTGCGTTGGTGCTCATTAGTTAATATGTTGAAAATGACATGCTTTGGCTGCTTTTGGTTTTTGAACTTAGGACAGTGTGTTGGTGTTTTGTGCTCGTACTTCAGCTAAATTCTAATGTGAGCATGCTAACATGCTAACATGTCAGTTAACAAACGTAATTACTTGAACCCTAACCACAATCTTTTCCTAAACCTAAACAAGTAGTTTTGTTGCCTAAACGGGTTCTGCACTGTAGGGGCTGGCGAAGGCAAAATTGTGCATCACTTTTCGTAAGATGTCATACCAACCGCTGTATGAGGATACGTCGGGTATGTTAGAATGCTAACAATGGATATCTGTACTGAATTGCATGCCAATCCATCCAAATTTCTGCACGATATTTCACTCAAGATCACAAATGTTAACCTGCTGGTGGTGCTAGAGGAAAGGTCGTGAGATCACCAAACATGAATGTGTGTAGAAAACTTCATCACGATCCACCCAATAGTTGTCAAGATAATTCAGTAAGTTGGACCAAAGTGATGGACCAATAGGAAAGGAAATGATAAAAAGTTATGATCCGGATCACAAAAGGGCTGAACGTTTTGTTTTATGTTTCATCAGTTCCATAATCGACGCTCATATTTAATTTGGGCAGATAGGGCAAATCTACAGCATCTCAATTAGTGAAGGTTGTTCTCTACTGAAGCTCCACTTGATAGGTCGATAAGATGTATTTCAAAAATGTATTTTTTCCTGTAATTATCCACAAGTGACCTGTTTCTCCTTCAGCCCACTTTATGAGGTCCTCTCTCTAAAGTCTTCCTCTATCACAGGCCTGTCTGTCTGTCCTGCTTTGTGAGACAAGCTGTAAGCAACTGCTAAGTCACAACCAGGACAACTGTGCCCCTTCAACCCCTTGGCGCTAATGCTGAAGGTAATGCACAGCTGATGAACACGGCGTCTGAGCGGATCCATCTCCTTTCTTATTACCATCCACGCTTCATCGACAGTCCTCCCTGGCCTAGATCATTTCACTCTTCAGCCGTTTGTCTCCCTGTCTTCTAGGTATCTGTTAAATGGATAATGTCTCTTGCAGTCTCCATTCCTTCTTCCTTTTCACTTAATGCAAATCCCTACTCTCAGCACTTTTTCGACCCACCGCTTCTTTGTCCTACTTTAATCTGATTCCACTTACTTCTGAAGAGAAGGAAAAAAAAACAAAAAAAAAACACAGGAGTTAAGTAAGATGGTGAGCCAAGAGGTGGGAACTAAAAAGGGGGAGACAGAAGAAGAATGAGCCAGGCCAACAGGGGTCAAGGATGGTGTGAGGTCTCACGTTAGGAGCCTGAGGATTGGGTTCTTAAGTGGGCAAGATGAGACCGTTTATATTTAACAAATATGTGAGATGATTTTATTTACTCAGTTTTCGCTGACCCCGCCACTGTCAATACCGTACTTGATGCTCTCTGCATCGTAATTATAGACCGTTTTTATTTCCAAAAGCTTATCACTAATATCATTTTAAACTTGAGGGTTTTAATGCCTTGCAACATGACTCTGGCCATAAACTGATGAAGATAAAGTGACAATACCAAAGTAGAGACATAGGGGGAATTTTCTTGTATGAAATAAGTATGTGTTGGTTTTTAAAACACTGCCTGGGTTGAGGATTAGTTTCTGACCTATAGCTGAAAGACCTTATACAAAGCTGCGTAGATTTGTTGATATAAAAAATATTGATTATAGCCGCT
Source organism: Gymnocephalus cernua (assembly GCA_023631565.1). Classification (NCBI taxonomy): domain Eukaryota; kingdom Metazoa; phylum Chordata; class Actinopteri; order Perciformes; family Percidae; genus Gymnocephalus; species Gymnocephalus cernua. The sequence continues at coordinate 21,199,840 of CM042441.1, forward strand.
TTAGGAATCCCTGACATTCGCTGAGCTGTTATTATAGTTGGTACACTTGGAAACCAACACATCCTCCGTTATTTATGATGCTATAATGGTGTTTGACAGAATGCATTTTTCATTCTAACCAGATTCTCTCAAAATGTTTTCTAATTATAGTGTGTAACTGTCACAAATATGGAAATAGATTGAAGTTACTTCCAGCTGTGGCCTACCACATAAAAACCCATCACCCCAAAACCAACATATTGAAGTGCTGTTCAAGTGTTCATTGTTTCCCAAAATGCACCTGTCAGTACCAGGCACAAAGTCTCTCCAGCCAACATTCATTTATCACTATTTCTTCTATCATGTTATAATCATAAACACATCATATTATATACTGTACAGCTCAACAGACATGTATTCGTGAATTAACATGCCAGAGATTTTTACAATGAGAACCGACGACCTGTATCGTGTTGCTTTTGGACTATCTTACCAGAAAACAAACATCAGCAACACAAATACTGAAAAACAAAGAGTAGATTTACGTTTGTGTGCTCATCGTCTCCACAGTCTCTCTCTCTCCCTCTCTCTCTCTCTACCTCCCTTGCTCTCTCTCCGGTTTGCTTTTGAAGGGTAACCTCTGTGGAATGTGCTTCGTTAATCTCTCTTGACATTTCCCAGTCTTCCTTTGCTGCGTACGTCTCCTGCTTGTTCAGTCGGTTAAGCCAAAGGAGTCAGGCCAAACATTAGAAACTTGAAATCTTTCTCTCTCATCGCTGAATGAGGCCAAAAAAGGGCACAATATCCGCATATGCATTAGTTTGAATGTGTGTTTTGATACCGAGCACCTGTGTCTTTAAAGGACGTCTAATGCTGCTGCTGAGGAATGCACCACTGAAGTGGTTTTGTTTCTGCTGGAGCTTGATGTTGGAGTATTGCTGAATAAATTAAGTCACTTAAGCGTGTCTAGAACCGTAAGCTATGGCAGCAGCAGACGTGTTAACTAGAGAGTGGGGCCAGCGCGGCCTCCTCTCTGGCTGAGCACAACGCCAATTGGTGGCAACATATTCGCACGGCTCACACTCTGTTAATGCAGCCCGCAGGGTGCCATTTTACACAGCAACCCAGTTGCACCCCTCTAAACTGAACTGAAGTGTGACAGTCACAGGTGAAACTATAAGCTCATGTTACCATGTGTAGCTGTATAGATGCAGACCCAACAAGTAGCAGATCGCAGTTTAAAGTTACTTCTAGGAGTCCGATCTTGGCCGGAGGCAAAAATGTTTGAGGTAAACCTCAAACTGCAGAGCCAAAGAACCAATATTAATATTTCCTTTAGATGCTAAAAGTTTATTTGTCGGCAGATGGCAACTCAGAAAAGCCGAATGAAGAGAAGCCAGAGATACAGTATATCAGAAAAAAAAAAGGTTTCTCTTTTTCAACCACGCAAGAACATCTGTGCCTCTTAACTGATTACACAACATCAAGCTGAAAGCATCTCACATACACATGTCGGTCCGCGCTTATGTTCTATAAAAGTTAGTTCTCTCCAGAATCGATACCTAGCTGCTCCTTTTCTTTTTCACATTAAAGTAAACTGAAGCCCAATGAAAAAGAATAAATTGTAAGAGAGGATTATTTTTAAAGGGGGCACTCCACAAATCAAGATTAACAGCTCGTATAACATGGTTGTAAAATATCTTTGATTTCTCTGGAGCAAGCATTCAAAAGTTAGTAAAAATAACCCCAATGGTATCATCAGGATCATCTTAGCTTGGAGACTGCTATCAAGTTGTATTGTGGGAGGTGTGGTTTTTGGAGCTTACCTAGGGACTGCATTGGTTTTAATATTTCTATCCCCGAACTTTACAGAAGTACAATACTAAATTGCTTGAAAGCCCCTTTCAGCCTAGCTGTCTTGGTACACATAATTTGGCCATTAACTGGTTAGATTTCAGAATTTGATTTCAAACTTAATAGTGAACTTCAGAGCTGAAAACTGTCTCCACCACCTACTTAGATTGAATTCAACCAATCAGATTGCTCCGCATTATGAGCAGCTCTGCTTCTGAGTGATATTTTAAGTAACAAAACATCCACTCCAATTTCTACGCACATTTAGCAGCGCTATTCAACAGGGAATCCCTCAATGCCTTAAAAGCACCTTAATCCCACTTTAAAGGCAACTCATTTCATTATTATACCCCATGATCATATGTGGCCAAGCTGCTGCTACTGTACTTAAACCACGCGATGACTGAGATGTGTTTTTGTATTTGCATAATATTTAAATATACATAAAAATGGGGACTATTGGCAGTAGAGCATAAAGAGAAGATTAATATTCAAATCTATTTATAAGCCAGAGCGTGTGGATGAGTATCAATGGTATTATTGGCACTTGGCTGGCATCCATGCTGGGGGCAGGCGTGACTGATGGAGTTTCACCATTTTATGATGAGGATGAAGAGCGATGCTGTCGGCAGAATCGGGTACACTTAAGCCTCTGCCCTCTCTATCACTCAATCATTTGCCAAGTTAATTTGACAGTCTTGATGATCTGACTTACATCATGTCACTGCCTGCAGGAGGAGGAGGTAAGGGGATACGTTCAGAGTCACGATTAAATAGTAGCTTGACATGCAGATTCGTAATGGTTGTTGTAAAACCAGATATTTCAGTAATTCCTGGTAAATATCAAAAATAATCACCACCTGCAAGTAAAAGTGTCAGGGAGCTGCTTACAGTGTAAGAGCTCCCAGCTTTAAACACACTGACCAGGAATGGAACAGGAGAAGTGTTTGCATAGTTGGATGATGAAGGGGGGGGGGGGGGGGACGATGACCTCAACGTCATCGTTCCCAACCTCCATTAAAACTTGTTGGTAAAGCTGGACAAATGTAGACCACTCTGATCCAAATTGTCTATTCTATCCTGCGTGGATTTTTATTGACAATAGAATTAACAGAGATATTGTTTATACAGTTTATAATTATAATTTTTTTCATGACAAATGACTGGTCAAATGTGTCACTCTAGACCACTTTTTTGGAAGGATTTATTTGGTTGAGAAGATAAAATGTGAGGAACTGTCAGACAAACAAGCTCATATCATAATTGCTGTTTATGAAAATGCTTTGAATTTCTTCAGTCTGCCTCCAAATGTGACAAATGGGACTATTTGCTGTTTCTATGGTAGCAAACTGAGTATCTGTAGACTTTGACTAGACTAGACTGTTGGTTCAACATAACAAGCATTCTGAAGACATTTTGTAGACCAAACGATACATCAATTAATCCAGAACATAATTGAAAAGATGAATTAATAATAGAAAAATGTGTTTGTTGCAGCCCTTACACTGAAGGACACCAAACTGTCAAGATTTCATTGGAGGTTCAGCCGTCAGATTATTGTTCTGCTGTCTTTTTCATAGAACTGATATCTTTATTTTGTGTTTATTTTATTGTCGCAGGAGGGATAGAATCCAAAACATATATGACACTATACTACTCTGTTTCATGTTGATCTCAGAAGAATACACTGAGCTCTGCAGATACCTCTCGAAGAAAAAAGTCATTAATAATGTTTGTCCCACTGAGACAAGTTGATACACTTTTAAAGGTGTTGACATTGCTGTTATTTAATGTATACATGCTGTTACTGTCATGCAATAAGCCTGTTGTGGCTGATGACTGAGGGATTAGACACGCGCGCCCGTCGAGGCAATGTGAGGGATTGGACAGCTGTATATAACACTGGTTATAGTGATGATGATAAGAATTATGGCTTGTTTGGATTCCACCAGTGATGTCTCCCTTCCCTCCCCTCCCCTCCCTCTCCTCTCTGCCACACGTGAGGAGGAAGATTTATGGATGAACCGGGGAGGAGAAAAGAAAAGGATTTGGTAATAGGGTTGATAAAAGGGTTGCGAAACTGAAGATTGGATTTTATGGCACTGCTGTAAACTTTCCTGGCGATTTGAATGAATTGTTATTATGTGAATAGAGCAGTCTAAACATGAGAAAAACAATTGCTAAATGCAACTCTGATTTAGGGATGAGGAAACTGTGGTGTTCGGTAAACAAAGGCGGCTTTAAATACCGTATTAAGCTTTCCATTCATTTCCTATTGTCTTCCAACTCGCATTAACGCAGCCTGCACTCCAAATAGGCCAAGGCCTCTCTCAAATCACAGAGGAAGCTTTTGGAATAAGGAATTCACTCCGGCTGTGTATCTGCTGCACAACACACTACTTGAGCTGTGTTTAGTGAGACTTTGTTAATGATATATCAGGGTTCACTTTTCACCCTCTCTTTGTGGGACCTCATAGCGCAGTCGCTTGACTCTGCATCTGTCTGTAATCCATCAAGTAGCGGGTGCATACCTGTGGGAACTTGATGATAGCCTCGGTATAAGGTAATGCAACACTGGAACAGTTGTGAGATGGTGGTTTTGGGGGGGTTAAACGGTTGGTCCCTAACAGACTCGCGTACATTTCATTTGTACAGAGAGTCTGGCCACTCGCCATTGACAAGTGTTAACTTCCTTGAAAGCGGTTGAATTCTGTTGACGGTTTAAAACTATTGGATCTGCCCAGAGCCACTTTGGATCTGCCATAACCAATCGCTAACGTTTGGTCGTGACGTCGGCTTGGCATCGCTAGCGTTCGCCTTAGCCAACTCCTTCACCGCTAACGGAGCAAGCTGGAAAATCAAACTTTTCCCGAACCCCGTGAGGAGGAGGGCCACGACACCATGGCCACCAACAAAACTCAGCAAAGATTGTTCTTGCTCGGGCTTTAACTTCTGGATATTCGGCAGCATTGCTACAATGGTCCGAATGGCTTCGCTCGCATCTTTCTCCGCCGCCATTACAGAACTACAACTCAAATTAGCACACAACCTCAACGTCATCGTTCATAGCCACTCCCTCTGTTCGCTGATTGGACAGGTAAAGATTGGCCAGAGAAAACCCAAGAATATACCGCAAACCCAGACGACGTACTGAAGGAAAATGAAAATTGAGCGGAAGTACGTAGAAGGGCGGAGCCAGGCTAGGGGGTTATAGGATGTCTCTTTCTAGCCTGCAGCCAATAGGGTGACAGGACAGGAGGATTAACCTTCCACTGAACAACTGCTATTCTCCAAAAACAAGATGATAGACTCGTAGATGTTTCACAGTGGGCTCAGTTTTACAAACATACTGTATTTTAGACGGGTCTATAGTGAGTCACAGAGATAGATTCACTCCAGGTCGACGTCTAGATTCATCTGTTGGAAACTAATTTGCCATAAAGTCTGTGTAAATGAAGACTCTTTTTAAACTAAAAAACATTGCTGACGGAGTAAGCCGCTCAGCTCTGTTCACTCCAGCAGAAAATGTTCACCTTTTGGAAGAATTCAACACATACAAGAACATTTTACTGGTAAAACTCATTGAAGACTGTGACAATACAAAAAACATCTGGTAGTATAAAATCTCAGAGCAGTGCAGACGTGTAGCAGACCTGCTGTTGCTTCTTAATGTGGCAGGACTTCTGTTAACTCCTCCCACTCAGATAGACAGGTTACTGTGGCCTCTAAAAACTCTTTCCCTTCTGATTACTCCACAACATTGTTAGAAAATCACAAATCATGAGCTATGTTTTTGTCTTTTTTCGACATTTGGTGCAGCTGTTGGTCAGCAGGTGTCTCTGATTGTTGATTGTTCAAATTAATGAGTAGTTGTTAACTAACCCAAGTCTACTGCCAGCAGGTCAGTAATCCTCTGTATCTCCGTTCGTGGAAAAAAAAAGCTATGTATTAATTAAAATCATCATAGATATCCAAGGGGTGTAATCTATCGCGGAGAACGCAAAACAGCCGGTCACTCATCCTTCAAGTTATGCCATTCTCTAAAACGATGCGCCATGGAAACCATTTCAGCTGGTGCAACGCTGAACATGTTAGTAGCACTTAAACTCCGACCTAAGTCAAACAATTGAACTTACACATCTGGTGCTGGTTAGTCTGGCTATCAACAGACCAAGCTCTATATTTAAGATTGAACATTGGTCTGGGGAGTCTGCTCTGTATTTTCTCTGCACAAGAGGCGTGACCAACGGGCATAGTTCAAATGACTCTGTACGCAATTGGATAGTCCGTCACCCAATCAGACACCGATCCGGGTGACATGGCAGCGACAGCAGCATCAACGGGTTGCTGCGCTTCGGGGGCCGGCTTGTTGAATGTAAACAAGAAGATGCTTGCCGTTGCTTCTCTATCACCATCGTGTTTAACCCGCCAATAGCGCGCAAGGTGGATAAGCCAGTTTGTGATTGGTTCCCGCAAAATTGTGAACGGAAGCAGGATAGATAAACGTGCAGGTTTCCAGACTGAGCTGCAAGGCGAAATCAAATCGCCGGCAGAGTGGTTGGGGTTTACCCAGTCTAGGTGCTGGTGCAACCCAGTGCTGAAATCTAATCTAAGGGAAAAGACTGGTCTAACACTACAGACCAGTCTTCTTTGTAACCAGCCTCAGTCTTACTTTCAGAACTTGTAACCATTACATTAGTCTAGACCAGGGGTCTTCATCGTGTTTTTAGGCCAAGGACCCCTTACCTGAAAGAGAGATGGAGCAGGGACCTCCTACTACATATATTGTATAAAATTGAGTTGCATATTAAACTGGGCCTACAATAATGTGTAGGGCGGCCTAAAGCCTTTACACATATCCTTTTTACGGTGCCCTACAATACTAAGCTATTAAAATAATAATTATTGACATATTCATATATATTTATACATCATGTTTTAATGTTAATCATACATACATATATAGCTTAACTGTATCTGTGGATGGCTACCTTAACTACAGGCTAGTAAGCCTGTCATCAATACTGTGTAAATAAAAATAAATCACAAATAGGCCGATTTTGCTATTAATATGTTGGACTTATGTTTGTGTAGCCTATATTTTCAGGCATATTTTAAGTTTGGACATCACTTCGTGGCCCCCCCTGCAGTAACTCTGAAGACCCCCTAGGGGTCCCGGACCCCCTGTTGAAGATCTCTGGTCTAGACAAACAATACTGACTTATTTTAAGCCTTAGAAGTTAGCCAACCTCAGAACTAAGAGCCATGCTTTCACGGTAACAATTTGTGATAATATACTTTAACTACATTTTCCTAATTACACACTCTTACTTAAAGGAAAACTCCAGCCAATTGTTACGGTAATCTTGCTAAATATAACTATGCAAGACCTATTTATAGAAAAAAAAAACGAGCTGAATTGTTGCTAGCAACACGAAGCTGCTGCAGCTAATGCCCACTGCTCCCACTTAGCTAAAACGGCAGTTATGGGGGCATAAGATAAATAGTGCCTTTGTATCTTAACAGACACAAAATGCAATTAAAATGTCTGTGTAACATGAACAGGGCACTTACATGACAACAAGATGTGTTTTCAACATTCACCTAACCTGTTAGCTGCTAGCTAGCTAGCTGTCCTCTGGGATGACTGAGAGTGTTCAGTCAGGCTTCGTTAATAATCATCATGCAGCAGTCCCGTGTGTATTTGTAGCATATATATGGATATATATGATATATATCCATTTTGTGTGCAATCCATCTGGCGTCAGAGAGTAGGATTCTTTGCTGTGGGGATCGGTGTGGTAGTTTCCGACCGGCGTCCTTGCTTCTGCTTTCTCCCCACCCTCCTCACTTTCCGCAGCCGACAACAATCACCCGAGCGCCCGACAACAATCACCCGAGCGCCCGCTGGTCTGGTGGCTGTCCTCCAGAGGACCGGTGATGCCTTCACGGTGAAATTTTTGTGTTTATTCCCCCTCAAAAATAGGTAATTGAGCGCTGTAGTGGTTATGAATGAAACATTTTCACTGCAGGACTTTTACTTGTAGTGCAGTATTTTCACAGCGTCGTAGTACTTTTACTTAAGTAAAGGATCTGAGTATTTCCATCACCGCCTGCTGACCAGCGGCACCAAACGACAAAAAAAAAAAATTTAAAAACATGGCTCATAATTTGTGGTTTGCCAACATGTTGCCTAAAGAAACGTCTTAATCACTGTTTGATCTGAGCCATAGTTAAAGTCCGTCTTTGTGCAACTGGCTCCTGCTCCGCCCAGTCCTAAGAGGGGAGTGAGGGAGGGCGGTGTGTTTTGGATAGAGATGCTGCGCCTCTAGCAGTATTACTGGTAATTAAAAATTGGGTTGTTATTTCCGCACACGCTCAGCAATGGAGCAGCGCCATACCCTGGCACCCTGCAACTATCAGCATCAACACTGGTGCATGAGGTCTAATTATTGTGCATCTGGCTCGTTCCAAAGAGCCCACTGGTTCATCACAAAAAAACAAGTCAATAATCCATAGCTGTTGTGAGAAACAATGATTTTGCTGCGCTGTTTGTTTTTTTCTGTTTTATTGGGTCAATTTGCCACTAACCAAGTAGACACACACCCTCATACCCGGAGGCGTCTTTTCCTTCGCGGATCCAAAAGGCCACAGCCCCTTACACTTGAGAACTATTCTTGTGACTGTTTATTTGGGATGCATGCTTCTTCTTGATCCTTACGTCCCAGGGCGGCCTTAACCAGGGACAGCAAGACGCCATGGGAGGGAGTCACATGAGACTGTAACCAGCTGATAGACAGGGGCAGAGGGGCTCCAAAGTGTGATGAAGTTCAAGAGAGGGGCAACGATTTGGGATGGGTGGAAACACAAGAACAAGAGGAGCCTGAGAGAAGGTACTAATGTGCTGTTGGAAATATGATATGTGTGATGTCAGGACGCTGGATTGGCGACACATTGGTAAGATATAATGAAATGTAGGGATGGAATTACTGCATGATGGAAAATAAAAAGGCAAAGGGTATAAAGTGCTCTGGAGGGGAAAGATTTCAGGTCTATCAAATGGACGTCTTTTATCACAGGTCAAAAATGACGTGTGTCTCCAACGTGAAGGTTTAAGGAACTAAGAAAGACACCTTTTTGTTTTCAGCAAAAATATACTTTTGATTTTATCCGGTGGAGTTTGAAATTGCTCCCTAAGCAGAAAAAGATCAGTGCATTTCTTTCAGCCCATGACAGAGAATGTGACATCTCGACTGAAATCCACAAGAAAAAAAAAAAAAGTTCTGACTTTTTCCACACAATAACAGTGATACGGTAAACTTCCTGCAGATTGGCAAGGGGAGATGGATGCCAGCGGAGGAGACAGCGTAACAGAATGAGGGAGGCAATCGGGGTCAGATAGATTAGGTGTCTGAGGTGCAGAGATACGACGCAAGGTAGTTACACCTGACTTGGCAGAGGTCCCTCTAACAAATCATGCTGCTCATCTCTCCGCTTCTATCTGTTACCTCCTCGCTGCCTTCATTCCCACCTCTCCTCATGCATGCATTTGTTTCTCGGGTTTCAAGCGAACAGCTGATTTACGGTGCTTTGAGGTCAGTGTTTACAAAGGCAGCAGAGCATATTTCAGACTGACACAAACATTACGACATGCACTACAGCCTGTACAGTTTAATGCCACATATCACGGTGTTGTATTAATGGCACATACAGTATATGGTTAGGTTATTATGCTATGCTGCTGGAAGTGCAATGACAGGGCGTATCAGTGACGAAACAAGGCGTTTACTTACTTCATTACTTCATTTTATCAAATTGGAATCCTCCAATTTCATTCAATTGAACTGTTTCATCACTTTAGGAAACTAAAAACTACATGCATAAATCAGCAAAATGGCTTTTTCCAACTGTTGGGTCATTGGGTTCATTTTGCATCATTGGGTTATTCATACATGTTCAGGCCTTTGTACAAGATATAAACACAAATAATAACTATGTTTCTATCACATACAGCTAATTCATTTCTTCAGTTATAACCTTAACCTTTCGTCAGACATTACAATAGGCATGCCGACTTTTGCCCCTTCACCATTCCTGCTTTCCTCAGCTTAACGAACCACGAGGACCTGAGAGGATTCCCCCTCACACAACACATTTGTCCCTATATGAGCCTACAAGATCCATTATCGTTACCATTCAGTGGCTCCCTTTCCGAGCGATCCATACTTTCTGATGAACGTTTAATTAAATGAAACAAAATACAGAGTAAACACTGAAAACAATCACATCCTCTTTTTACTCTCTTAACGTTATAAAGATTTGTCAAATATTCATTTGTTCACACGCTGCTTTCATCCTTTTGCATTTATGGCTTCATTACTTGAAAGACAGCTTAAGAGTTTGTCCCCCTAAAAGACAACTTGAGCAACATACAGTAGTAGGTGAGTTTACGAAGACATGGGCTCGTCACTAACTACTGAAAGCTAAAACTCATACCACAGAGTAATGCTCGTGCTTGACAGCTTTGATTCACATGCCAACAAATGAATTTTATGTAAGACATATCTTGACTATAGTAGAGGTAGTAAAAGTCAAACGGCATCTTGGCTTCATGTCTGTATTACAAGTGAACTATAGACTAAATAATTACTAATGATCTTATAAAAACTTGTTTAAAGTGTCATGATGCAATTTCAGTCTCATTTTGTCAGCATTTCTTATCAAGAATAAGTTAAAATGATGGATTCAAATTGCTTTGTTGTTTTCTTTTTGACTCATCTGAACGTTTCACAGCATCGTCAGCTTACACTTTTGAGTTTTTTCCCGCAGTGGGTTTTCGGTTATAATCCTACAGGTTGGACCATCTTACCTGGCTTCTGGGGCTCAGGCATGTCTTTGTCTGTTTATAGCGATTCCTCTGATAGTGTCTTCCTCCCTCCTTGTCTGTTGATCTGCCTGCATTTCCTCCTTCATCCCTTTTTATCACTGCAACACCCCCCACCCCCCAACACACACACACACACACACACACACACACACACACACACACACACACACACACACACACACACTACCACTGTCAGTGACTTCATCCTCCCCTCCAACAAGTGAAACAAGGAAGGAAGAGAGTGACAGAGTGACTGTCACTTGAAACCTTGGCAGGAGCTGCAGAGCTTTGAGGAGCAGAAGGAAGACACCATGAGGGGTAAAAGCGGCCCAGAGCCATAAAAAAAAAAAAAAGCCCAGCCCTCAAGGAAACCTGCCAACTGATTAACTCATTTGGCCCCGGAGCCAGAACATTAACAAACTGACTGATGCTAATCACCACTGACTGACAATTTGATGGAGTGATGCAGCAGCGGCTGAAAGTGCTCCGATATGTTTCGCGTTTCACTCAGGCAGAAAAAAACTGACATGTTAAATCTCTTTAGTGAACTGCGCAGACATTGTTAGAAAGGAAAGTGGCCTCAGAGTTATTGTGGGTATTTTTGTTGCTGCTGAAGTGACGGTAATCTGATTTTTTTTTGTTTTTGATTTCTTTTATTTATCCTTTTCTAGGGCTGAAGGGTTGAATAGATGCATTAACCTTTTTGTGCATCATGGATCAGATGCAGAAGAAAACAATCACGTCTCTGCATTAGGGCTTTATTTCCTTGTTTGTAGTCAAGCCCAAACGCTGAAGATGTAGGCTATTCATTAATGTGCATTGTCCTCATGAATAAATAATTCTTAAAAATAAATATTGAAACACATATTAAATCAGGGTTGAGTAGAGAAACTGGTGGAAATTGTGTTGCAACATTTTTTCATGTCCAAACCAACTATCGATAACCCTGAGGAGGGTAAAAGTAAAAGTTAAATAAGGTCCCAACCCCAATAACTTTGTACAGTCCATTTCTGAAGATGATGAGATAGAAAGAAAAAAAACTCAGAAATAAAAATGAGAGCAAAGCAGCAGCAGCCTCGCGTTCCATTAGGCTCTGACAATCCCATTTGTTCTCCAGAAGCCGTAGCTGTCAACAGGGAGTATTTTATATGGGACCCAAAGCCCTCTGCGGCAATGTGAGGAACACCGTCAAAGACAGTAGAAGTAGGTCGCTGACCTTATGAATTCCTGGAGAGGTACAATACAAACTCCCTAACCCACAGACATGACTATAGACAACAGACATGACTATAGACACACACATGCATGCTTATTTGCCATATATAATATGTGTTGTGGAATAAATAAACATAACATAATTAGTATCGTAAAACAAGTGATAGATGGACGACTATGGCCTTTATCCTCCTTCCTTTGACTCCGAATGACAAGGCAGAGCCACAATGGGTATTATAAACATCAGTGTTAAATTATGCATTTAAGCAGCTTTTTACTTTCCGTTCATTCGTCTGTATACAGCCGTCCCTATTTTTTTATTCTGCGCTCGTCTTCTTGCGGCACAAATTGCCCGGTCTGCCATAACCTTGGCGACAACAATAAACATTCTTTGAGACTTTAATTTGGCAGAGTGAAGTTAAGTCAGAAAGAGCGGCAGAGATTGAAGAACGGCTATTTAAGGCAAGTGTAACTTGAGATTCAGATGTTCAAGGAGAACAAAATACCCTCAAGGATGATTATGGAGGGCTTTTTGAATAGGACATAAAATGTCCTTGAGTCTGTTAGACTTACTGTATATTCTAACCTTACATTACACTGAATTGTCTTTAAAGGAACATGCCGACTTATTGGGACATTAGCTTATTCACCGTAAACCCCGACATATCACTCCGCCCAAGTAGCACTCAGCAGAGCTGCAAGCGTATTACTCCGCCCAAGTAGCACTGCTTACCTTTCTGAGAATATAGTTCCCAGTTTATATACGGTTAGAAGATGGCTGTGTCTCAAGTGACGTTGTTATTTGTACATGCTGTGACTATACAAATCACAACATTTAAATAGGAACATGTTGCAGTTATTTTGTCACAGTAGGAGCAGTAGGCTAGTTGGAGCCGGTTACCTCCAGGACGTGTGCTAGGCTAAGCTAACGGTGGAGCCGTCAGAGTTACGACACGCACGGAGACGAGAAGGGTATGTATCGACTTGTCTTACTGTCGGGGTTACGGTGAATAAGCTAATGTCCCAATAAGTCGGCGTGTTCCTTTAATAAGTCCTTTTGATGCAATCACAGCTCATCTGTGGTGATGTATACTGCGACTCTTTGGAAATGTTGAAATCCTGCATATTCTGTGGCTTTAAAGTGGATATAGGAGATTAACCATAGGTTGTACTACACGAGCCAGTGATCCGCTGTCCGATGACACCAGAGTTATTTAACGCTTGCATTGGTTAAGCTTCACTGCAGTACACGTTAAGCCAACTGAAGCAGGTCCTCTCCATCACATCGCTTTGACTTACACACCAGTTTAGAGATGAAAGCAGTCAGTCGACAGCATTTTGTGTCGAAAGCCAACATTTTAAAGCATTTTTTTTTAGACTTAATTAAATTCAGCATTCAAACTGATTTGTTTTTATAGATTGTGGTTGTTAAAAGGAAGATAACAAATCAAAATGGTGCATCAACTTTTGTGCAAAAACCGAGGAAAACTTTTTCAATAATAGGGTTGATTTGGGACAGGTCCATGCAACAGTACAGTTTATTTATGTAGCACTTTCCTCAATAAGACGTTACACAGTGCTTCACAATAAATGATTTTTTTAAAAAGACGAAAAATAGAGACACAGTCAGAAAGCAATTAATAAGAAATAAATGAAGTCTAAACAGGTGGTTCTTGAGTTGCTTTTTAAAGGTGTCCACAGATCTTAAGTTCAAGAGTGTACTGTAAAGGAGCCACGACTTCAAAAGTACAGTCTCCTTACGTCTGGAACAAGCACCCTGATCACAGGACCTTACAGACTTGTGGTAGGTGCCAGACCATGCAGAGCTCTAAAACTGGTCTTCAATAGGATTCTGAATTAGATGTGGAGCCAGTTTAAATGGATCAAGATTAGGGATGTCTTGCTAAGACAGGTGAAGCGGGAGTTACAATATGGGATGAAATTAAAGGATGAATTATCATCTCCATCTCTGCTTAATACACAACAGGCCTGAGGTCAGTAATAGTCCTCAGCTGGGAAAAAGAAAAAAACAGGAGCAAATGAAACAATTTACTTGTCAAGAGATAGCGCCTGGTCCAAAGTGACACATACATTTCAGAGTTTAATTTAACAGATGAGGCAAAGGAACCAAGACTTTTCTGCACCATGGGGACTGCTGTTATATCAGCTATAAAGCTGCAGTGGGTAGAAAGCAAAGAAACACAAGGATTTAAAGATGCCATATTATGCTCATTTTCAGGTTCATAATTGTATTTTAAGGTTGTAACAGAATAGGTTTACATGGTTTAATTTTTAAAAAACACCATATTTTTGTTGTACAGCACAGCTCTCTCTCACTACTGCAGCTCCTCTTTTCACCTTGTGTTCAGGTCTCTGTTTTAGCTGACAGAGTGAATCATCTTTTCTTCTGTACTCTTTGATTCCACTCGCACATGCTCAGTAGCTCAGATCGTAGATCATGTCAGTTAGCTCCATACACAGTAAAAGAAAGGTTGTTTCTCCAACTTTGGTCAGTTAGTTACAAGGCAGGATTAGCCGGGAGACTTCTTCTAAACGAGGGCGCACATGTAAGTAGTTTTTTTTGTAGATTATGGTGAACTTGTGTGTGTTGTAGCAGTGCTTTGCCATTGAGAATGAGCTAGCATGCTAACGCTAGCACTAGCATGCTAACTGTTGTGTTTAGCCTGTCGTTTCGGCTAGTTACGTAACAAGCCCTGCAGATTTTCAACAGCGCACCCAGAGACTGAAGGCAGGACACATTCAGAAACCTGTATCTCACTCAAAACAGCATGGATATTTTTTTCAAAGTTTGTATGCGTGTGGAAGCACCAGAAACACAAAATAACACCCCACATCCCAGAAAAAGTGATTTTTTCATAATATGGGCACTTTAAAGAAGAGTGAGACCTCTTCCTCTCCCCTCTTTGTTGCACGGGCGTATGCATGCACAGAACCGCTAAGAGGAACACACTCTGGCTGTGTTCGAAACCGTTCCCTATCACGGAAATAGTCCACCATGTTGTGTGTTTGCCATTTTGTATTGATGTTCGAATTCTCCGTGGTGAATTTCATTCACTATATATCCATCCATCATCGTCTGCTTATCCGGTGTCGGGTCGCGGGGGGAGCAGCTCCAGCACTATATAGTCACTATAAAATGCACAGCTAATTTGAGTGTACACAGGATCAAAGATCCTTTATACTAAAGATAGCACATTTCAAGCAGCGCCAATGGCATGAAACAGTACACACTTCCTGTCTCCTAAAGAGGCGTGGCCTCGTTTGAACGTGTAGTGAACGTCATGTGAATGAAAACTCATATTTTAATAATTTATTAATATGTTCTTTTGCTAACGTTAGATATTTACACAGCTAAAAGACATATTTAGCATCTCTACAACTACCTCGAGTTGGGGCGTCTCGGTTCTAAACAAGGGGGCAGGCTTCTCTCCACAGCGCAAAGCTCCTATGGCGCCATTTTAATGCTACCAGACTCTCACCCCCCCGTTAGCATTCCATTGACTGCCATTCATTTTGGCGTCACTTTGACAGCGAATAACTTTACATCTGAAGCGTTTAAAGACTTTATTTGTCCATTGTTTATTTCTAAAGAAACACGACAATGTAAATGGCTCCATTACCTTGTGCCTCACGTTATGGCTCCGTAGCAGACGTTTTTATAAAAATAGGCTAACGATTGTGTCATAACCACGCGAATTACTGTCGCATAGTAGAGGAATTACCGTATAGTACAGGAGAAGCTCGCAGGCAGTTTCGACGTATATTAGCTGTTTAAGTTTAATTACTAATGTTAACTAGCATTTTAGTTAGCAATAATTAGCCTGTGCCTATGTTATCTCCTTACATATACCTACACTCTCCGTCTCCGCAAGATTGGGAATGATTGAGATTTCTCTTGGCACAGCTACCAGAAGACTTACAACTTTCAGACACGTTGCTCACGTCACATCTACGGCGGGAAGCTCAGTTTGCAGCTGCGCAGTAACGCTCGGCTATCACCAGAAAAGTGCTTCTAATAGCCTTCACTGGTCTCCGTCCTGAGCAACGGGATCTGTAAGTCCGCTTCTTTAACTGTCTATGGTTCTAAACCGTCTCTTATATGATGTAGCCTTCCCTACATTTTAATCCCATATCCCACAATGCAACGTGGCCGTGTTTTCCCGGAGGAGGAGAAGAAGAAGCAGAAATTACCACGAAAACTGAAAAGGAAAAATGGAGTGGGCTTTCGTTTCTAAAGAGTGGAAATATAACATATGACATATATATACAACCTTTTACTATTCTCCTGAATGTTGTGTTTGTTTCATGGACGTATTAGAAGTATTTTAGTTTGTTTACATGATGCTGGGCACGCCAGACTCCGTCACAACACAAACAACGGGCGCATCTCCTGACGCAAGTCACACAACGATGTGTCTGAAATCTCTTTTAGTCTTTCCCTATATAGTTCACTATTTAATAAACACTATATAAGGGATAGTGAGTAAGTGAATGAGGGAACGGTTTCGAATACAGCATCTCTCTCTCTCTGAAATGACCTGTGATTGGCCAAAGTTTCCCAGCACAGGATAGAAAAGCCTGAAAACAGAGCCAAGGGCAGATGCAGCAGTCTAGATTTCTCTCAGATCACTTGAATTACAATATGCTGATAGGTTATTATGGAATTTTTGCCCAACAATGTCAAAAATAAAGTGTCTACATTTTACATTTTGGGAGTAAAAAGAGATGTAGAATTAAATATCATCTGCATAGCATTGAGTAGATATAGGCTACCGTTAAAACTCCTTATTATCGGTGAGCAAAGGTATTTTTGCTGTAGCCTTATTTCACGAAATTTGAAGTTTGATATATTTTTTATAAAACTATATATATATAAAAGTTTATATCAAGCCAACAACTACGATCGGATTATTGAAGGTGCTTAAAAATGATCATGTACAAAAAGGCAAGTATTCAGACGGATGACAGTTTGTGTATTAGGGGTTACATATGACCTAAAATGTTCAGTTTGTCCCTCCTACTGTAATTGAGGTCATTATGGTAAAAAAAATAAAAAATAAAATAAAATGGGATATATAAGACAGTGCTGGCTCAGTTTGAATTAAACTTTTAAGGATGAGCCATTTTTGCCAGTTTTGATCAGTTGTCGACACTACAGCTTGACATGTATTAACAAAGACCTCTGTCTATACAGGCTGAGGAGAAAATGATTTTTCAGTGATTAACCCCAAACTTATTTAAACTTCAGGACGTGAACGTTTGACAATATTTTGTTGACTTTCTGTCTCATTTTTCAGAATGCTCCATTTTAAGCAGCACACAGGCAGACATGGCATGACAGTGTCTTCCTTCAAAGTGAAAGTTCTGTTGCCGTTTCACATAAATATACATGCTTTCATATTTGACTAAGAATAGTAAGGTGACACTGTTGTTTAGGGCGATGACAGAGACTAATGGGCTGTCCCAGTAAGGGGGAATACATACTGTATAGGCCTGCATATAGTTTCAAAGGCAGCGCCCTGGGGAATCACATGCCACAGTCACCATATGCTCCATGCAGAGCACCCCCACCTTCAAGAGAGACACACTGTTTCATACAGACAGTATCATGATAACAATGATGTGCATCAAAAACAAAAGATATATCCATGCAAGTGTAATTGAATGTTTAAAATAAAAGAAAAACTGGTGTTTTTTGTTTCATATAATCAGTTGTTGTCTTCTTTTAGTTTCTAATTTGTTTTATTATTGTTGACAGAGTCTCAAGAGGAGATGGGGCTTGAACTTGTGTAATGGAGATGGAATGGACATTTTTTAAGAATATCTTTTGTAGTTTAAAGGGACAGTTCACCCCAAAATCAAAAATACATATTTATCCTTTTACCTGTTTTTCCCTTTTTACCTGCTATTTATCAATCTAGATTGTTTTGGTGTGAGTTGTCTAGTGTTGGAGATATCGGACTTAGAGATGTCTGCCTTCTCTCAAATATGATGAAACTAGATGGCATTCGGTTGTGGTGCTTCTGGTCTATATCTATATGTTCCACTTCTGGGAATTCCACCGTATTTCACTCTTTTCAGCCAGATGTACGGTACCTTCCGCTTTCTTTGTGTTTGAATTCTAAACTCCGGCGGATTTCTGAGGACTATGGTTAACTGCTCCTCAGATCTCTGCAGGGTAAATCCAGACAGCTAGGTAGACTATCTGTCCAATCTGAGTTTTCTCTCGCACGACTAAAAAAAATTTGAACGTACACGTTCCACCAAAACAAGTTCCTTCCCGAGGCTATTTTGCAGCGGCACCGTGGCTTAGCCCTGTGCTTGGCACTGCCCATGACGATTGTGATTGGTTTAAAGAAATTCCAATAAACCATAGCACGTTTTTCTCCCAACCACGGAATGCTGTGTGGACGAGCCAGACCCTCCTCCGCACCGCTGTGGAGGAAGGTCTGGCAATGCGAGACTATGGTGCTCCAAGCGCAAACAAATACATCAAACTCAACAGCAATGTCTCTTACCAGAAATCATGACGCAGTTACTTATTCATGACCTGGTTAGATAATTCACAGACCCGGCTGTGAGCAGTTTCATGTAGAAACGACTTTCTTTCTACCAAACTACACCCACCAACCATACCACCACACAGAAGGGAGTGTAATCATGGCCAAGAAGCTCGTGATTTGGGGGTGAACTGTCTCTTTAAGCTAGATCTAGTCAAGCAAGAACTTTAGGACATGTGGAAAGGTGTACATTTTGTTTAACTCATCGAGGACATTCCTCATTGCCAAATATATTAAATGTTGGGAAAGAAGTTAGTGGAGAAGGTGCAACACCCTCCAACAAAGTAGTTTTGCACATTAAGTCTTGACTTCTTGATACTCTAAACTTTAAAGGATTAAAACTGGATTCAAAACTTCTTTTCAGCACTTTGATGGATAAATGTTGAAGTTTAAAATGATGGATGCTTTTCACTTGTATCCACAGAGGTTTTCTTGCATGTCAGCAGATCTCCTCAGCCAGGAATAAGCATTGAGAAATAAATCACATCAATCACATTTGGCAGAAACCTGCAGCTGCTGCTTCTCTTTTCTCTCTCGGTTGATACGTCTAAGTTTTGGGGCTCTTCTGGCCACCACCCCAGATAAGTGGAGTCACAGACATTCTGCCCCTTAGTTGACCCTTGGACCGTTAAACAGGGATTTGGCACCTGGAAACTTAGCTAAATTAGTAACTGGAGCCAGGATCCATTGCACAGGCCCAGAGAAACAACGATCCATAGATTCTGGTCCGGAGGTGCAAAATATTGGAGCCATGTTCACTGAACCTGTTGAGCTCAGGGAACGCTGCAAACAAACAAGGCCTGAGTCGCTGCCATATAACGAGGAGAAAACGTGTCCGTGCAACCCAGAGTTGTGAATGCTATGCCTATTCTAACGATGTTTGGTACATTCACATTGTCAAAACGGATTGTCTAGTTTAGTACTAAAATGCGTCTTGATCTGACCACATGTAGGCAGCTCTAAATACCCCATAACCACTGGGAACACATTGGGTTCCTGTCTGCTTCTCCAAACTAACCATCCATATGACTAAGTACCTCATACAACCCCACTTCAAAATATTCAGACTATCCCTTTAATGCTTTATTATTTCAGAGATACATCACTAAATAAGTGTTCCTCCCATTGATAGCAAACATATCAATACATCTTTTTTTTTTTCCTTTTTCTGCTATTTTTTATTTAACGTGGATAGCAGTGAAACAACAAGAAATGAGCAGAGAAGCCCTGTCTGGATTCAGACAGGGAAAATTGTGATTACATGGTCAGCATCTAAAGCCCTAGGCCACCAGGAGGTTCCTGCTTACATTACAAGCTTCTCGGACACACTTGGTTACGGTAGATGTGCCTCTGTTAAACAACTCAGACAAGTTTTTGTAGAGTCAGAGGCAAGAGATCAAACAGCCACTGCAATCCTCCTCTCCAGTTTTACAGCCTGTATTAACCGAGTATTTTCTCTGCTCAGTAGCGGCCAGTTTCCCACAGATAGCAAACAGCATTTGAGCAGGGAAGTCAAATCTGATCACAAGAGGTCATCTTTGTAGCGACAGTGCATCCCAGCTGGGTGGAATATAAGACGCTGATCTTGTGAGAAGTGCAACTGCAGTTTTTTTTTTGCTCTGTGTGACTCAGATTTAGGACATTTAGGTAAATAAACACAGGCTAAGGTAGAACATAGAATGCTGACTTTAAGAATTTAAAAACACAAACAACATTTCTTCTAAATATGTATTATTCATCTGATAAAAGGCACTTTTAGAGGCATTTGGAGAGGGGTGGGTGGAGAGGAAGGTTGAGGGTCTTTTCTGGTCTGTTAGCAGCCTCTGCTGGCCCTGGATGTGTCAGTGCATCCATCAAGAGGAGAGATCAGTAGATATTCACAACATGTCTGCATTATGTTCAGTTCAGCTTGTAATGTCCAGAGGGCTATTTCACAAAACCTAGATAGCGGATTAAGCCGGGATTTCCCAGTTATCCTGGCTCAATTTAGCCTTGACTCGGTTTCACAAAAGCAGAGGCGCCTAAGTTACCATGGAGATTTATTCTGTGCAGCTAGCCTGCTCCTGACCAGGCTAACAGCCAGGATTTATTAATCCTGCTGCCTTTTCTGCTCACTCAGCAGTGGTTTTACCTTATTATTATCAGCCTGCATTAAAATACAACAGGTGCATATTGCTGTTCAGTTAAGTACTGTTATTATTTAAAGTTGTGACCATTATTTTTTATAATTATTCATTTGACAGTCATCATTACTGTTATATTGCTGTATGAAAACTGTTGTTCACATGTTGTTAGAAGTTTGATGAATATTTTATGGCAGTTGTTGAGATAATTAGAAAAGACTGATGAAGTTGCAAATGTGTTTTAAATGAAGTCTGTTACTAAGGGCAATACATAAAGTGCTGTACATGTGTGTTTCTATAGTGGACCAATGCACCTTCAATTCATTTTTTTGTATTCTTTAACAATAAAGGATCATAGTATTGTATTTGGCACATAGTATTGTATTTAGCACACGATTTGTGTTGTTTGTGTTGAGGATTGTACAATTTTAAGAACATATCCTAATTGTACAATCCTCCCAAATTATAGTCTTAGTTCACTGGACCAGTAACTATATAGTGGTGTAGGCTAATGTACATTCATGTAACAACATGTTTATAGTGTGCATGGAATTTATCACTTAATTATCTTTATAGTTTCTAGATTTCAGAGTCCAATTTCTTCAGTGTCTTTCTTTGCTATGTCCATATATACACAGCAGGCCTGCACGATAAATCGTTATAAAATCGTGATCTCCATTCACCCCCGTTCGCAATTTAATCAAATTACTTTTTTTTTCTCCTTCAATTAATTTATTGAAAGCATTTGACATTGACATTAACATGTTTTAATTATGTAAATACATGTTCACGGAGTTCAGATAGAGCCTGTATCAGGGCCATATTTAGTTCAGTGTGTTATATGTCACTATTTTTGGTAGCCTACTGCACTTAAAGGGCCAGTGTGTACTTTATTTTCTTTATTCATTGAAGCCTCTATGTTTACAGGCTTGTGGTGATGTGCAATGTGCTATAGGTGCCAAAGAAATCTATGTTTGGTACTGCCAATTTGTTTTGTGTTGCAACAAACATTACACTTCTTGAGAAAAAAATCATAGCAGAGAATCGTGATATCAATTCTATATAAGCTAAACAATCGTGATTCATATTTTTCCCCGAATCGTGCAAGCCTAATACACAGTCGGTTTGCGATCGTCTGCCACGCTTTCTCTCGCTGTTTCATTACAGCAGCTGTGTTTCTTTTTTATTTTATTTTATTTATTTTTTTTACAAATAATGTGTTTCACATTATCATACTTAACACAATAAGCTGCTGCTCACTCTGTATAAAGTATGAACATCGCTGCACAGATTAGACTAGGCCAAGCCTCGCTTTCTCAGTTATCCTGGATCTATAATTCTGCTTTTGTGAAACAGAGAGAGTGAAATGGTGTGTTTGACGTATTTTGTTTTGGCTGACTGACATTAACCACCAATACTGAACTATAAATCCTATACTGACATATTGCTCTAAATATAAAGGGATAGTTAAATAGCTGTCCAAAAACAAAATGATCATATTAGCACATTAGCGGTGTGGGCATTCAACAACTCATTATGTGTTTTTAACATACTTTGTTATGGCTAAAAATTAAGACAACCCAAATTAGATATTAGAACCTCTTCAATTCACCAAGAAAAAATGCACAAGACTTTGCTGCTGACACGTTACAAGAACGCAGCACACATACAGTGGTTCAGTAGTTACATTCTGTCAACTGACAAGGAAACTAAATGCTAAAAATACTAATTCAAGAACTATGATGGTTCCTGTGCAGAAGCACTGGCAATAGCAGATGACAACATTGATATGTTCAGAAACAGACAGAAGTGAAAAGTAAAGTAAGTTGATAGATATTGAGAGGTATGCATAAACAATGCACACAAGTAGGTCAGCACACAGCATAAATAGCTCAGGATGCACAAATGAACTGTGTGTGTGTGTGTGTGTGTGTGTGTGTGTGTGTGTGTGTGTGTGTGTGTGTGTGTGTGTGTGTGTGTGTGTGTGTGTGTGTGCGTGCGTGCCTTTTAGTTTAAAATAAAAATGTTTGTTCAAAATCTAAAAATGATGATGCATATCTTAAAATTGTAGGTAACATTTTTAAGGGGAATTAATAATTAATAATATAATTTGTATAATTTGGTGTTGTACTACCTACAAAGCTCCTGAATGAGCATTTTAAAAACAAAGAAAAAAGAAAAGACGATTTACATATCATGTATTTTAGAGACTTTTGAGCCTTTTGTTGTGAAAACACTCCGGAAGTGCTAATGTTGTTGTAGAACGCTTGACTGTCTTTGCTGTCTATTTCTGTCAAAATGGCTCGTCCACTACCATTTAAAATCGCCGTTGTTTCCAGTGTTTTGTTTATCGTATGCACGAATTTTGTATGTTGTAATAACGGCAGAAAGGTAAGTGGGAAACTATTAAATTAACCCTACCATTTCACTGCGGTAAAGCAGAAGCTGCACCTGTTAGCCAAGCAATTAGCATTAGCTTTGACTCGGTGAAGGCTAACAATATGTTCTCTATTCCATTCCTATTCTTTTTGTTGTCAGGTTGGCGATGTCATGGACACTGAATTCAGTGGTTTCTCCGTACCTCTTGAACACTCGTTTGAAGTCGGTGAGGAAGTGTTATTATTATTGTATTATGTTGTAAGACAGTATTGCTGTGCTAGCTAACTAAGCAGGCTTGTGCTACCAGCGCTGACGCCATATCCGAATGGAGAAACCTAGCTACACACCAGACTTCATTCAAAAAATGTGTCCGTTGAATCTTTTTGGATATATCGAGAAGTTAATTTACCTGTTTCAACATAAGTGGACATCTTCAGAACTGCCAACGTGTTCTTTGACACTCGGCATGTAGCTAACTAGAGTAAACGGCAACATTATTTAATTTACATTACATAGTTTTGTTCTGTCTGTTGTCCTTGTTTCAGATGATGTAGCAAAGTTTCGAGTGCGCGGAGCACTGGTGTTAAAAGCTGGAAGGGAGCCCAGCGTCTCGCTAACTCAGAGCCAGCTATCAGAGGAAGACAGAACCAAACTGAAGGCAAGATGATATGATACGATTTACAGGATGTGGACCACTAGTCGTTACCATTAGTTGTGTCCAAAATAAATACTACCAAACCCACACAGAGATGGTGTTTTTCCTCCTTTTTCAACATATTTTGCTCACAGACAACCACAGACCAAAAGGCTGCAGCAAAAAGTTGTTTCCAATTTTGAAATGAGCACTGATAAGCAGGTTTGAGTAACAGACATAAAATCCTTGGTGTGAGAGCCAGAGGATTCGAGTGTGATCAGCGTGGTGTTATGGTGTGGTGTGATCCAACCTGCATCTCTAACATCTGTTTGTTTTGAACTTCAGGAAGTGGCTGCAGTGGACGGTCTGTACAGAGTCCGAGTGCCTCGTGTTTTCCTGCAGGCAGACAGACAGACAGAGCGGCAGATGGAAGGTTACCTCACAGCATTTGTCAGAGCCGTATGTATTTCTTACCTTCGCCATGAAATAATGTTCACTAAAATACTGACTTCAAATTGCTCAATCAGACTGTGTTAGGGAACTGAGAGAGTATTAGTACATGAAGAGTTTCATCAGTATTTTTTGAAATCTCTGTTGTAAGATATGTGCCATTAATGGGACTAATTGAAATTGAAAAAAAGGGGCCTGAGCTGCCTTGGCCTGTTGTGTCAAGTAAAAGAAAGTTTAGCCTGCAGCTTGGTTTAACAGCTGTCTCTCATTTTGTGATTGTGTTTTGATTTACACTGCATTTTTAATGGATTTTGTTTTGACTTTAACTATTGTATAACTAATATTAAATTAATAGTGTTGGGGGGGTGGGGGGGTTGTGTTAGTTTCCAAGTTTGTACTTGTCTTAGTACCTTAACTATACAATCATTGGTTATTACAAAACCAAGTGTCTTATTGGTAAAGACAGAAGTTCTTTAAATGACTGGATCCTCTACATTTTTCAGCTATTAAAGCAGAACTTTAGGCCTCTAGAGTTCATCGAGGGGACATTTAAAATTGTTCTCTTGTTTATGAACCATAGAATGATTGAACGATGAACATTTTTTTGAAATGAAGCTACCAGCTTTTATGTTTTGGTAAACCAAAGACAATAACGTTGTATTCTATTATATAGCCAGCCAATTGTTATTTTGTGTTACCTTTTTTTCCAATTATTTATATATATATATATATATATATATATATATATATATATATATATATATATATATATATATATATATATATATATATATATACACTCCACTTAAGTTACGGTTATTTAAGGATAAAAATCATTCAGAATTGTGTGAAATCTGAAATATCTAGTTAATGTCTTGAATTAATTCAGATTAAGCAGCATCATATCCATCATGTAAGATGAATGTGCGTGCTACTAACTGGCTAATGCCGGTGTAACTCTAACATGTGCCTTCGTTGTGCTGTGATTCTCAGTGTGCCATGGTTGAGTCCCATCTGAGCGATGTCATCTCCCTCCACACTGACGTCTCTGGCTACCTCATCGGTGTCTCCATAGTGACGTTACCCGGAGCCTGCAGGGGCACTGAGGTTGAGGATGAAGTTGATCTCGAGGTTTTCAACACCACACTCAGCATCATGGCTCCTGTCAATGCACCAGGGTCAGTCCTAAATCTAGATTTTGTTATTATTATTATTATTATTATTTTTCATTCTTCTTGCTGCTTTTCAGTTTGTCGTTTTTGGTTTTCTTCCTTCCAATCTCAACTGCTTGATAAAGCTTTATGGTAGCACATTGCTAGCATCCATATCTGTAGCTGTCTGTGCATTAGTGGAATCCTCTTGGGTAGCTTTTTTCAGATGTCTTTGATTCAGTTCTGTTTGCCTTGGCTTGGCGTAGCAGCTTTACATACTTTCCCCATAGGTAGAACAAGTCTCTCTGCACTGTTCTGCCTTTCAGATACACTTTTTGGGGGTTTCTTTGAATACTAATTGCCAACTTTCTTCCAGACCTGAGACAGCTCTGTTCCTTGAGCGAATGGAAATGGAAACTGAGAAGAAAGGGAAGAATCCACAAGAGCAGAAATCTTTCTTTGCTAAATATGTAAGTACTCATACGGATAAGGCCAGCAGGCTGTGTCTAAACTCAGATATACGCTCTCTGCTTTCGGTAATTGGGCTCTGATGTTGCAATGGCCCATATACATAATGGATACATGAAAATGCATATTAAACTCATCATTTTCTTTTGCTCCACCAGACCTACCTTCACTTTTTCTATGCTTGCGGCACGTGTTAAAATATAGTGTACAGGGCACATCAGTACTGTGGTGCAAATGTTTTTTGTTTTTTTTTCCTTCTGCCAATATTTTTGGAAGAAAAAGAGGAATGTCTTCAAAAAAGTCAAAACGGTTGCATTTTTGTTTTTTGTTCTCCTCCTTTTCACTTTCTGGTTTATTATGGAAAATCCTCACACTCATGTGTGTAATGTATATTGGTGGTTACCAAACAGGCTATAAGTCGCTTATACAGATCAGGAGATCGCTTTCAATTCATGCTAAAATCATATACACACACACACACACAAAAGTTTGGGGTCACTTCGAAATTTCCATTCCACTCCATTATAGACAGAATACCAGCTGATCTGAGTGGGTGGCTAATTTTTAATGCAACATCTATACTGCCCATTATCAGCAACCATGCATCCAACGTTCCAAAGGCACATTCTGTTTACCAATCTGATATCATTTTAAAAGGCGAACTGAGAAAACATTGGAGAACCCTTTTGTAATCTGAAAACTGCTGCCCTGGTTTAAAAAAAACTCAGCTGGTATTCTGTGTATAATGGAGTGGAATGGAAATTTCTAAGTGACCCCAAACTTTTGACCGGTAGTATATATATAATATATATATATTAGGGCTGTCAAAATAACGCGTTCATTTCGATTATCCATCCATCTTCTTCCGCTTATCCGGTGTCGCGGGGGGGAGCAGCTCCAGCAGGGGACCCCAAACTTCCCTTTCCCGAGCCACATCAAACAGCTCCGACTGGGGGATCCTGAGGCGTTCCCAGGCCAGGTTGGAGATATAATCCCTCCACCTAGTCCTGGGTCTTCCTCGAGGCCTCCTCCCAGCTGGACGTGCCTGGAACACCTCCCTAGGGGAAAAAAACGCAGATTAATCCATTCTATATTGACCTTTCACCCGGAGCCGTTCTAGCCACCATTCGACTGTAAAATGAAGGAGGGACAGGCAACAGAAACATCGCTGCACGTGACGCTAGTTAACACTACACTCATCAGCAGGTAACGTTAGCCTACCGCTAGCTAGTAGCTGGATTAAACACGGTTAAAATGCTGACAGCTAACGCTAAACGGTGTAAAGTTTGACTGTGTTTCTGCCGTTGTCGGAAAAATACAGACGGAGACGGTGCATTCAATGAAACTGGTAACTTACAGCCTCGCGGTGCATTCGTAGTTATTGTAAAATACCCGTTTGAATTTATTTCCTCAGCATATTAGGTCATATTGTTGATTGTTATGGTCATTACTTGAACAGTGAAAATAATAAGTTTTTTTTAACTTTAATGTCACTAATGCTGATTATGCATGGATTCATTTGAATTGAAATATTTAAAATACTTTCACAGCAAAAATGATGTCTGTAGAGTCTGTAATTAATTTGATTACATGTTTTCATCGATTGACAGCCCTAATATAGATACTGGTCTGCTTTGCTTTCACACCATAAACCAATTGCATCAGAGTCCGTTTGGAACTGGTGCCAGACCACCCTTTTAAGGTGGCCTTGGGCTCAAAAGGGGGGGGGGCACCAGAGGTTGTTTGACAGCTGTCACACCAGCCCAAGCCCAGCTCTGTACTGCCATGCTGTCATAGTCATCCAAGATTATTTTGCCCACAAAGTTAAAGAGATTTTGTTTGTCTTTTGACATTTGGAGCTGTCAGTCGGAGTGAGCTCCATGTTTTGAAACATTCCCACAGAGAACCCGGGCCTTTAGTCCTATCGCTTGGCTCGTCTGAGCCCTTTTTTTTATGATCTCTGTGTACCTTTGCTGTGTTCAGTGACCTGTGGTGACTTGTGCTGTGCTGCTTCCAGTGACAGTGTGTTGACTTGGTGCTGTGCTGTGTTCCAGTGGTATTTGATTCTGGGAGGTGCAATCTTCCTCATGGTCACCAACTCAGCACAGCCCCCAGCAGGGGGAGGCAGAGAGCAGAGCTGATTCCCGCTGAAGTACTGTTTTCTTACTTGTGGCTTGTTCTGTCCTATTTAGTTAACTTCTAAGCAACATGACTAACTGAAACCCACCACCTTGTTTCCCCTCTTGTTCCTTCTTTTTCAGTCTTTGATGGGTTTTTTTTCCCAGGTTCAATGCCAAATACATTTCAGACTGATAAATGACTGTCAAAGCTCAAATTGTCTAAATTCAAAGTACTTTGTATGAGAGAGCCTCCATGCTAAACCATCAATCAATCCTAAATCTTAATTCTTGGTGTGGATATGTTGAGCATGTGTTTGGTGTTGACCCTGAGAATTTTCTTCTGCATTTACCCTCTCACCCACTTCTAACTTTTCTTCTCTGTTCAGAAAATAAATATAACATAATCTGGAATGAGGCAATCTGGGACTGATCTCTGTGATTTGTTGTCTTGTAAATCAAATATTGTCGTATTTACTTCCATTGTTTTCTTGTCCTCTCCAGTGGATGTACATCGTGCCTCTCGTTCTCTTCCTCATGATGTCTGGGGCTCAGGACCAATCAGGTGGAGGAGCCGGGGGCGGAGCAGCCAATGGAGGCGGCCGTTGATCAACACGCAACAGCTTCTTATTCTCTTTTTTTTTTGGTGAACATTTCCTGAACAGTTATTCTCTTGAACAGATTTTAATTGCTGTACATAATGCTATTTAAGTAGTATACATGTCTGAGACACACACACACACACACACACACACACACTTAAACTTGTACAGCATAGAGGAGATATTGTGCCCTGCAGATGACTGCATTTTTAATACTAATATGAAAATAAAGTATTTATTACTTGAACTGTTTTTTGTATGTCACTCAGACTGAAGAGTTTCAGACTCTCAGTTCTCAGCCACAGTTCCTGCTGTACTTTGATGCTCTGATTTAGTTGTAACACCAGTACAGTAATATAAAACTCTAAATGAAATATACATACCCATTCCACCCCGGACTCCTTAATGTGTGCATAAGTCTTCCCTCCTTGGAAAAAAAAGAATTAAACCATGTACAAAATGAGTAGATTTGCTTATATTGCAAATGGAGAAAGTATGAAGACAAGATTTAAAAACAACACATACTGTATTCATTATTCATACAATGAATTGGTGTTAACAGGTTAATAATGGTGGCACATTTTTAGAGAGGTGGCCCAACTCAAGGAAGTCTGGGATATGAACAAGATAAACATTTATTTTAAGAACATTTAATGTAATTCAAGTCAAAGTGAAATAAAAAGGCCTCTAGTCTTCCGGGGTCCGTGTACTTTTTCGTTCATTTGATTTTCATTTCATATACAGACATTAAAAAACAAAAAACGAATGGTTATTTGATTTTCGTTTTAAAATACAAAATTAGAAATTGAAATACAAGGCGTTTTTCCTTTTCATGGTCAAACGGGGATGAAAGAAATTTTAGAGAAGTTTTTTTTCATATTCAGAGACCGGATGTTGTCATTTCCAAGGCAACAGCGCCAGTGAGTGTACGATGTGATTTTAGACATGGCGAAAAAAAGTGTGTAGAAATCTCTGTGCGCATATCACAGGGAAGTGGGGGTGCAAGAGGATTTTCTGCAAGAAATGTGAGGAGTTTTTGCGCTGAAAATGGCTCCAACATGATGTGACCATAGACTGTATGGACTCATCTGACTCCACGCTGAAGTTAGCTTCCGCTTCGCAGCGTTATCTGCAGTTGAATGAAACCTACCCCAACTTCCTGAGCGACTGATGCTCCGATTTTTTGCACCTCTTTACATAAATATACATAAATATGGCTATGAAATACATCTTGAAATGAATAAATGAGGCAATACAAATATATAAATTAGTCAATATAGCCTAGTTCAATAGCCTAAATACATATGTTTTACTTTTATTTATTTCAGGGGACTTCATTTAGCCTACGTGTATAACGTTACATATTTATTTCCCTATTTGCACGTTAAATTTAAATTAAGTTTGGTTATCTTACAGACTCAGACTAAAAGGAAAGCAATTAGCTAGCCTGGCATAGTGCATCAAACCATATCACTTTATATCTGTCAAAGGAAATAAAACCATGAAAACCAAAGCCATGAATAAAACAAGCTGGGCTGAGTCGTCTGATACCAGCTAATGTTAGCTAGTGCAGGTCACACTAGCTTCGCACACGGACCAGAATCAGTCAGTACCGGGGACCCGGGTCACAACCTGTGGTCACAACCATAGACATAATAAATGTCAAGTTTGAGTTATTAACCAAGCCTTGTTTCTGGTGCATCTTAGGTGATTGTGTTTGGAAAATCACACATTATTGATTGGGAAGTGGATCACATACAAATACACATGTTATCTTAGTTATGTTAAGTTAAATGTTAGAGAAGTGAATGTTGCAGGCTGTCACGAGCAGACCGGGCGGGCACCAGGGTACTGCAGAGAGTCGAGACCGAATGTAACCGTTAACAATTGCACGAGTCTATGTAATCAAACGGTTGTCTAACGGTTCTCGGCAAGTTTGATCCAAGAAACCTTTATTTCTCGTGCATCTTAACAAATACACGCCATGTTATCTTGGTAGTTATGTATAAATCCCTCCCCTCCCGCCGCAGCCACGTGAACCGGTGACCGAATCTATAGACTCGGTTCGCCAACCAACAACCGTCCGGTTGAACCGACTGGCGTAAAAGAGCCGGTTGTCATATCACTAATTAGACCCAGAGCACCGGAGGTCTGATGATTCCAGCCGGCGCTCTTGCAGTGGAAATGACAAAATCCGGTCTCTGAATATGAAAAAAACAGGCCTTTTTTCGTTTCTATTTGACTGATTTTATATTTTGTTATATGAAATAGAAAATGAAAATGAAAGCATAATTTAAATTTCTCTCATCCCCTTTTGACCATGAAAAGGAAAAAACGCTTTTGTATTTTAAAAGGAAAATCAAATAACCATTTGTTTCTTGCTTTTTAATTTCTGTATATGAAATGAAAATCGAATGAACGAAGAAGTACACGGACGTTCCGGACTCACTGATGAAGGAAACCTGAACCACTGCTGTGTCACTTTGTCACATTTGAACTGGAAAGACTCCACTCAGCTGTTTAATCCTTTTTTAATACAGCCACAAGGTTTACCCCGTTGGGATAAGAGCAGCTGCTCCCCCCCCCCCCCCCCAAACAAGTGTCAACTGTTGAGGCAGTCAGTATTCAGTAAATACTGTTTATATCAACAGAAATGTCCTAATATTCCTCCAAATGCTTCATATCATCATGTGTATATATAGATTGTTTCTACTTTCCTGTATTAAAGTGCTGTGGTCTCTCCCATCCTTCCTTTATTCAGCATCATCTGATGGTTTTGGAATTCCTTGAATACAATAATGAGATTTTGAAAGTGTATTCCATATGTACTTGATTATACATTTGATTTTGTAAAATTACTTCTAGAAAATACAAAACGTTTCAAAAGAGAATTATTGAAACACAGTAGACTAGATCACAGTCTCAAGGGGAAATCTGTTATTGTTATTAATATTTTTATTTATTTTTTCAAGCCAGGAGCCTCTCAGGACCACGCCATCTGCTTGTCGGCATCACCGTCTTCACTCTTGGGTTTTCTGCACAGAAAAAAAGCACCGTCTTTAACACGGGAATGCACATATACGGTACATGTAAAAACACCTTTAAGTCGACAACCGTTGTTTATATTGATTTAAATGCAAGGTGATAAAGGCAAACACTTAACATTTTCAATCCTAAAAAGGCAAGCTGACAGTCCAAACTGAAGGGCAGCTACCGGCCTGCCTGGGATCCTGACTACAGCCTTTTTGGGGAGCCAATGTGAACATCCGTGTCTCCGCTGCATCCTCCTGCCACCTATCTGTGTATTTATAATCATGAGTCAGGAAGAGGGATCACAGATTCAAAACAGCACGGCTTTAGAAACAGAATGTCCCAAAGTCCCTGTGTCAACATCGCCTATCCTCTTCCTCATGTCAGTCAGTCAGTCTGGCTGTTTTTAGTCGCCGTGTCAAACTGTGAGGAAAATCCTCTTATTTTAGGAGGCTCAGCACTGAGCTTCAACACTGGAGTGCCCTCTGGCCCCGACCGATCGCCAGCCAGGCCTTTCTCAGAATGACCCACCGAGTCCCACGCTCTGGGACTGCTCTTCAATCGCCTCCTCTCGCTGCTTCGCTGTACAATGTGAGAAATAAGGTGATAACAACAGCTGAGGGAAACGGGAGAGTTAGACTGAAGTGAGCCGGACGACAAAAGTCATCAGTGTGTAAAGAGATCTGTCACGTCGGGGCAGAGGTTAAGCCGCGAGAGGACTCTGTGTGTTTTCATGTGATATCATCAGAGTAACACGATGAGCCACGAGAACATGTTCTCAAAGGTTTCCTAGACACCAGCTCCTTATTCCACTTGACAAACCTCAACCATCTCAGCTATTCTACTTTCAGCGCAAACTATGAGTCATGGGAGGCCTCTCAGCAGAGAATGTGATGTATGTTCTTCTACCAGGAAGCCAGGATACTGACACTGGAATCCCGTGTGTCATGTGCAGTTTTAACAAGTGTATGACAGACTGCAGGCTAAAATTATCATTCACCTAAAAAATAAAGTTATAGCCAAGTAAAATGGACCCGGTGACAAATGATAGTATTAGAATGGCATGCAATGTGATAAAAAAACAAACATGAATTCAACAAATTAGTAAATATAAATCCCCACTGATGATCGGCTTACTATAGGCAGTCACTAAGGAAGCCATTCACATACAGCTAATCCTAAGGATTCACTGTGCCACGTGTATGTTTACATTAAAAGATGATTTATAAAATCAAGCCATCAATTATTATTTTAGTAGCTTAGTATTCTATGCAAAGGCTTTAGGCCGCCCTACATGTTATTGTAAGCCCAGTTTAATATATTTAATACTTCATTTTATACAACATATGTAGTAGGGGGTCCCTGCTTCGTCTCTTTCAGGGGTCCTTGGCTTAAAAAAAATGTTAAAAACCCCTGTTCTAATGGACAGGATTGCTGTTTTTTTCAGTTGTTTTTAAATGTTGTTTTATATCATTTAGGAAGAACCTCTCCAGTATCAAGAATCCCACCACTCTGCCACAGCTTCTCATTGTGCTTTAACACTTCAGCCTAAAAAAACAACATTAATCTTTTTTTGACATGTCTGTTCTACAGAAAATAGAGGATGAAAACCGTGCTACCTATGCAGGTTTACTGACTTTACTTCTACACATATCTTTGAAGCAAGTCATTTACACATCGATTGGAGTTCTGTATTTTTAACATCCTGATGAATGCAAGGTATGAAAGGTAGGCTATGCGCCAACCAAAGTTCCTGTCTTCACGGATGGTCGTGCCGAAGAGAACCAAACGGAGATCTCCGAGCTTGTAACTTTGAGCTCGGTTATGGTAACAACCGACTAGCTTTGAGAAATAGAATGAGCGTAAAACTGACATTCCCATTCAAATCAACATAGCAGGATGGTCAGAGCGGCGGCCATTTTTATGTGTAGTCTACTGTAGAACCCCAACTTCCGCATAAACTTCCATATAAACCAACTTGCGGCAAGTCACGGACTCACTGAGGTGAGATTTTGCGTCAAATGAGCAGTGGAGTAGTACGAAGCATGGAGAGGCGCATTTTGTGCACTATGTCTGTTTAATGCTGCTAGAGAGGAATTGAGGATTGCTGGGTTTAATTGCTTTATACTTCTATTGATATGTCATCAAACCCTATTCATTAAATAATAGGCCAAAACACGAGCCTGGAAATCCAGACCCAAATCCGAAAGACTAAGGGTCTATGAGTAATGAAAATGGCCCAACTCGAGGGGCGGCACCAAGCATTGCATTTGAAAATATCACTGCACGCAATTGGATAATACTACAACCAATGTTTACTGACTGATTCCGGACTCCGACGTCGCAGCGCTGTCGTCATGTTTAGCTCGCCTCTGGCCCGCCTTTATCAGATACACTGATGTGATTGGTGCAGCTCGGCTCCAAGGGCATGGGTAATGAGCATCATTACTCATTGCCAGAGTGACTCGCTGAGCAAATTCAAATTGTGCTCCCACGAGAACTCCAGGGTATCAAAACACAGTTCTCACACTAGTGACTGTGGGTGTGACACACTGTACAGCCCACTGACGTGTGTTGTTATAACTAACTGCAATCGCCCTTTTCTCTTGAACTAGTCAAATGACCACGGCCGACAGTTCAACGTCTGTTCTACTCACATTGTATTTCTTTGCACCAACTCTTGGGAAAAGTTGTCTAGCCTCTTCAGACGCTAAATGTTCCTCTTTCTTCATCAGTCTGCAGAGATGGCTGTTGATTCTCAGTGGGTTCAGTACTATGGAACTAACTGAAAACCTTTACCAGAACACATTTGGTGGATGGATGTAAAAAAAAAAAAAAAAAAAGCCATTTAATTTGGCTTTAAGTCATTGTGCAACCGTTTAATCACTGTAAATAAATGACATTGTGGTTAAAGTGGACTAGATCTAGGCAAATTATCTCCTAAAATCCAGAGCATATCGCTTCATTATCACAATTTGAGGATGTTTCCACCTGGTCACTTCTATCCAAGATCTCCTTTTATTCCTTTTTTTTTTTTTTAACTGAACTTGAATTTATTTTATTTTGAATTTAGTTACATACTTTTGTTCATACCAGCAGAATTATTATTGGTAAGTCTTTTTCCTCCTCTTACAAAGCAAATGAAACTGTGTCTCTCCTTCCTGCCGTTGCATCCTTGGCTTCACTGAAGAAAAACGTTAAATGATGCGTTTCCCTTCACTCCAGTCACACGCCAGCGGTAGGTACACCAGTGTCTTAAGAACACACTTCCTGTTGTGTCATAAAGGAATGCAGAAAGTGTGATGAGACAAAGTAAAATGCAGAAGAGCCCAGCAGAGGCTGTAAATCATTTCAAATGTAATGCACACAAAACACATGTAGTTTATAAAATATGATGTTTTAATATAAATTAAACTACCCAATAATACACAGGCCTTCAAGTCCAGCTGAAAAGATTAGAGGACTAATCACTTAGTTGATTGAAAGAACTTTTTGGATCGTTTCCAGTTTCTAAAATGTGAGGACTTTTCTGCTCCTAGTACTTTTACTTTTAATACTTTAAGTACATTTTTCTGATGATACTTACATACTTTTACTTAAGTAACATTTTCAATGCAGGACTTTTACTTGTAATGGAGTATTTTTACAGTGTGGTATTAGTACTTTTACTTGAAGTGCTTATATTATGCTTATTTTCAGGTTCATAATTGTATTTAGAGGTTGTACCAGAATAGGTTTGCATAGTTTCATTTTCAAATGTAATGTACTGTACATCATTTGAAATGATTTATTGATATGATGTAACAGTTAACTGACAAGAAATCCACCTGCTCACGTGGTTTTAACAACACGGAGAGAGGATAAAAGGTAAATGATGTAATGCAGAGAAATATTGCAGAAGAAAACATGATGGCAGAAAGTGTGTGTGTGGGGGGGGGGGGGCTGAGGAGAAGAGGGGAGGTTACACATCAAACAAGCTGCCGCTTGCATAGCAGCAGTTACTCATATATCTCATGGCTCTCTGTCGCTTGGAGACCAATGTCATGGCATGACACTCTGAAAGGCAGGACAGCCCCCCCCCCATGACATCTCGTGATTTAGGAGCAGTTACGAGGTTTGTGTTGCACTAAAGCGGTGGGGGCCCAGTTGATTTTAGCCTGTCGTTATCACACTGTAAATCTGGAACTTTAACTACCCACGCTTTATTAAAGATGATTTATAATCAGTCATTTGCTTTATGAAATTAATGAATCCAAATGACAAATGCTGCTTCTTAGAGCTGCTGTGGTTTAATAAAGAGAGGAACTTTTTTTACTCAAATATAATTTTGAGGTACTTGTACTTTACTTTAGTATCTCCATTTTCTGCTTTCTACTTCGACTCCACTACAATTCAGAGGGAAGTATTGCACTTTTTACTCCACTACATTAATTTACAGTTATAGTTATTTACCTTCAGATAAATATTTTACATAAAATATACATGATAAGCTTCTAAAATACAACACATTGTTAATGATTAAATCATTGGTTCCCAACACTTTTAACTTGTGACCAATGGTGGAATTTACTCATTTACATTTACTCAAGTACTGTACAAATGTGAGGTACCTGTACTTTACTTGAGTCTTTTCTTGTCATGCTCTCCTCTCCATTTCAGAGAGAAATATTGTACTTTTTACTCCACTACATTAATCTAACAGCTTTAGTTACTAGTTACTTTACACATTAATATTTTTGCACACAAAACACAAGTAGTTTATAAAATATGATGTTTTAATATAAATTAAACTACCCAATAATACACAGGCCTTCAAGTCCAGCTGAAAAGATTAGAGGACTAATCACTTAGTTGATTGAAATAACTTTTTGGATTGTTTCCAGTTTCTAAAATGTGAGGACTTTTCTGCTCCTAGTACTTTTAATACTTTAAGTACATTTTTCTGATGATACTTACATACTTTTACTTAAGTAACATTTTCAATGCAGGACTTTTACATGTAATGGAGTATTTTTACAGTGTGGTATTAGTACTTTTACTTGAAGTGCTCATATTATGCTCATTTTCAGGTTCATAATTGTATTTAGAGGTTGTACCAGAATAGGTTTACATGGTTTCATTTTCAAAACACCATATTTTTGTTGTACAGCACATTGCTGCAGCTCCTCTTTTCACCCTGTGTGCTGAGCTCTCTGTTTTAGACATCTCACTTCTGTTCCATCTTTGTTGGGAGTCACACATGTGCAGTAGCTGGGTAAGGACTACTAGCCAGTCAGAAGCAGAGTATGAGAGTGCGCCACGCTAGCAGCTAGGCGAGCATTATAACGTGTTACAAAGTGACACGTGGTTGTCACTGAAGTAAAGGCTGTTTGGAGCAGTTTGTGAACAGTGTTTTCTGTTGGAGATGGTAAGTGCCTTTGGGGTGGACTTTGGGCTAAACCTGTTTGAGTCATGATTCACTCAGATCTTTAACCCAAGTCTTTAAATTAACTCGGATCAGTTGAGTCCCACTACAATTCAATCTAAAATGATAACAGCGCCTCACACAAACCTCTTACAACATCAGCTACTACTGTTCCTAGCCATCTTAGCTGCAGAAACTTTATAACCGTCAGGGTGTAGAGAAGGCTTGGACCCAAATGCAGTTCCACAAGATTTATTGCAACAACAAAAAAAAAACACTTACAAAAGAATCGTCCACAGGGCAGCACACGACATGAAACAAACTGACAGGAAGTAACACAAGAATCCGACAAGACACAAATGAAACACAGAGACTAAATACACAGGGTAACAAGCAAACAAGGAACAGGTGATACAAACAGGTGGAACAAATCAGGGCAGGGCAGACAATCAAACAGGCGGGAAAAACAACAGACAGGAAGTAAATAAGACAAGACAGGGGCAAAACAGACTACTACAAAATAAAACAGGAAACACATACAGCAAAGAGTCACAATCGTGACAATAACTTACAATTTCGTAGGCAACAACAACTCCATAAGTCAACTCAAGCGACTGAGTGAGCCGAGAGACAGTCCGAGACAGGTTATAGTAACTTCCAGACCCGCAGACTCGGAGCCGGAAGCTCGCAGACCATGGGATTCATTCGAGAACTCATGAGCCTTCAATGACTCGTGAGTCGCCGAGGACTCGTGAGTTGTCGATGCTCAGGCGAGTCAGTCGATGCTCGCGCGAGTCAGTCGATGCTCGCGCGAGTCAGTCGATGCTCGCGAATCAGCCAGCTAGACGTTGTCATGAGTGGATCTGATTCAGACGAGCGAGTGAGCGAGCTCAGAGTAAAGCAAATTAATCAAAAGCCATTCTTTCACTTCTGAAATAACATACAATGTTCTGCACGTAGCTTAGCTAGGCTTACTGTAGGTTTGGTGTATAAATGTAGTATGTTAAAATGCAATTTGGTCGTGCAGACAGTCCAAAACATTGCAAGCTCACCTCGGCTCGCCTCGCAGACAACTCACGAGCCCTCGATGACTCGTGAGTCCTCGATGACTCGTGACGTGAGTTGTCAATGCTCGTGCAAGTCAGTTAATCCAGCGAATCAGCCGGCTACGTTGTCATGAGTGGATCTGATTCAGACGAGCGAGTGAAGTCTCTCCTCGAGCTCAGGGTAAAGCAAATCAACAACAAAAGCCATTCTTTCACTTCTGAAATAACATACAATGTTCTGCACATAGCTTAGCTAGGCTTACTGTAGGTTTGGTGTATAAATGTAGTATGTTAAAACGCAATTAGGTCGAGCAGACAGTCCAAAACATTGCAAGCTCGCCTCGGCAAAAGGAAAGAAAAAAAGCCAAAAAGCATAATATGAGCACTTTAAGAATCATCCTGTGGAACGTTTTTTAACAGTGGAAACACTTTTTGGCTGGTATAACAGGACCTAACACAACCGTGTACATAAACACACTCGACAGCGTTCATACTGAGAGCCAGTGAACAGGACAAAACCAGTGAGAGGGGAGTGAGAAGCAGGAAGCACCTGCCTTGTCAATCAGAGGAGAGCCCGGCAAACTCCAAGGACAAGTCCCTGAAAAGCATCCCAGCAGGCCTTCACAGATTACAGCCTCACACCTATTGTACCCCCCGCGCCCAATCATGCTATACATGTCACCATAGCACCACCATGTTAACATGTAATGAAGTAACACAATAGGACATCTGATGGCCAAACTGGGAGGTAATGTACACTTGAATATTACATAGAGATGGTTGACTGTATAATGATATGCTTAGCGCCCCTAAACACACCCAAAGGTCAGGCTACAATACTATGTAAGCTCTCTCACTGAGAGCAGTAAGCAGCAGGTGTTGAAATTTGTTTCATGCCTCACACAGAGCATATCTGGTATTATAAGAGCCGGCGCTAAGCAGGTAGTTACACTTCATTAAAATTCTTCTTCTAATAACAGTGAGACAGTGTCTCGTGACAGGCAGTTATTTTTCTATTAACTTGTATCAATCAAGACGCACCAGTAAAGGAAACCCTCCAAACGTTATCTTATTCTTTATTGCTTTTCATTTGGTGAACATGTATTACTGCCTGTGGTTGCTGATAACAAGGGAACGAGACATTTATTCA
Source organism: Gymnocephalus cernua (assembly GCA_023631565.1). Lineage (NCBI taxonomy): Eukaryota > Metazoa > Chordata > Actinopteri > Perciformes > Percidae > Gymnocephalus > Gymnocephalus cernua. The sequence goes on from CM042441.1 coordinate 21,238,910, forward strand.
AGTACCGTACTTAAGTACAATGTTGACATATTTGTACGTTATTTGTGTACTTCCGCTTATTATTTCTGCTCCACTACATTTACCTGATAGTTAATAATAACTTTGCAGATTAAGATTTTGCATAAACATATATATATATATATATATATATATATATATATATATATATATATATATATATATATATATATATATATAGGGCTGTCAATCAATTAAAAAATGTAATCAAATTAATTACAGACTGTGATTAATTAATCTAAATGAATTGCATACATAATTTTTGCTGTGAAAGTATTTTAAATGAAACAATGAATAATCAGCATTAGTAACATTAAAGTAAAAAAAACCTCTTTTTATTATTTATATATATATATTTATATATATATATATATATATATATATATATATATATATATATATATATATATAACAATCAACAATATGACTTAATATGCTGAGGAAATAAATTCAAAAGGGTATTTTACAATAACTACGAATGCACCGCAAGGCTGTAGATTACCAGTTTCAATGAACGCACCGTCTCCGTCTGTGTTTTTCCGACAACGGCAGAAACAGTCAAACTTTACACCGTTTACCGTTAGCTGTCAGCATTTTAACCGTGTTTAATCCAGCTACTAGCTAGCGGAAGGCTAACGTTACCTGCTGATGAGTGTTGTGTTAACCATAGACAGTTAAAGAAACTAGCGTCACGACTAGCGTCACGTGCAGCAACAATGTTTCTGTTGCGCATTCTCTCGTCTTCTTCCCTCATTTTACAGTCAGAACGGCTCTGGGTGAAAGGTCAATATGGAATGGATTAATTTGCGTTATTTTTTTTAACGCACTATTTTTTCTCAGATTAATTAATCAAAATGAACGTGTTACTTTGACAGCCCTAATATATATATATATATATATATATATATATATATATATATATATATATATATATATATATATATATATATATATAGCCTGTGGCTAGCTCTGGTACAATCCATTAAATGGTAACATGCATGTTTAAAATTGTAGCCTTTAGCTATCAGGCTCCACTCCTGTGGAACCAGCTCCCAGTCTGGGTCCGGGAGGCTGATACTGTCACCACATTTAAGAGTAAACTTAAGACTCTCCTCTTTGATAAAGCTTATAGTTAGGGAGGAGTTGCAGCATCTGCCTAGCCCGGCCCACCTGCTTCTCTGTCCCAGAAATGCTTGTTACTAACCTAGCTCTGGGGAGCTTGCTCCCCGGAGTCTTTCTGTTTCTTTTTCACCCAGGATGAAATCCCGGGATTAGGATGGCACCAAAATCATGGTTCCAGCTGTTGCCGTGGTTCTGCTGAAATACCCTGCTATGCCGTGCTACTCCCTGCGCTACTACAACCACTATTTCTAGCCACTGTTTATTAACTATACTGTGATGCACCCCAACGGCACGTCAGACACCACCTACCAAGAGCCTGGGTCTGTCCGAGGTTTCTTCCTAAAAGGGAGTTTTTCCTCGCCACTGTTGCATTGAGTGCTTGCTCTTGGGGGATTTGTTGGGTTTTTTGTAAATTATAGAGTGTGGTCTAGACCTACTCTATCTGTAAAGTGTCTTGAGATAACTCCTGTTATGATTTGACACTATAAATAAAATTGAATTGAATTGAATTACATGCCCCTGATAAATAAATAAAATAAAATATATATATTTTTGTAAATGAATGTCCTGATTTAAATAAACTAAAATAAATAAAGAATAGTGAACTACAAAGACGTGCATTATTATAAATAAACATTTTAAATGTGCGACATAAAAGCCAAAATGATGCGCTCATTAAAAATGAATCTGAGCTCAATCAATTATTTAGAGTACACGAGAATGGTTATCTTACATTTACATTTAACTATGTAAAGGACAAAGGGACAAAGTACTCTACTGAAGTAGAATGACTTTGCTGGGGTTTATCTTGTTAAGTTACTTGTGTTGAGAGCAGTAACTTCAAATATTTCAGCTGGATAGGATGCAATTCCTTCACTTCATGTATTTTTTGTTCTTTTTATTATATGACAAAAAAAAATGTATGATATATACACTACCGGTCAAAAGTTTGGGGTCACTTAGAAATTTCCATTCCACTCCATTACAGACAAAATACCAGCTGAGATCAGTTGCATTGTTTTTTTAACCAGGGCAGCAGTTTTCAGATTACATGATGTGCTTACATAATTGCAAAAGGGTTCTCCAATGTTTTCTCAGTTAGCCTTCTAAAATGATATCAGATGAGTAAACAGAATGTGCCTTTGGAACGTTGGATGAATGGTTGTTGATAATGGGCAATGTAGATGTTGCATTAAAAATCAGCCACTTCTTTCTACAACAGTCGAGGGAGAGGGAGGGGTTGTGCATATAGTAGGGTAGGGCGCACCCTTGCATTAGATTAAGTAAATAAATGAAATTAAAGAAAGATTTAGCACTCATCAAAACCAGAGATAAAGTGCTTTGCAAGGAAAAAAGCAAATGCAAAATCATGAAGCTGAGTGAAAGTTCATTCAGGAAGAATCCCTTTACTTACTTATTACCCAGGGGGAAATATCCTGAGCTAGATGGATGGATGGATGGATGGATGGATGGATGGATGGATGGATGGATGGATGGATGGATGGATGGATGGATGGATGGATGGATGGATGGATGGATGGATGGATGGATGGATGGATGGATGGATGGATGGATACTTTATTCATCCCAAGAGAAATGTTAGGCATCCAGTGGCTTAGACAAACATAACACAACAAACACACATACACACATATATCTCACATACATAAAAATCACTCATAGAAATGTAATTAATTAATTAATTATGAATTAATTAAATAATGTATTACATTTATATAGCGCTTTATCATAGACACTCAAAGCGCTTCTCTAACACCACCAATGTAAAGAGTTAACAATTTGTGAAATGATTACAAAGGTCTGGTATGGACTGACCATCACGGCATCACTACCCCCCTAAATATATCAAGTCACGACGGGGTCCAGTCGCCATAAGACTCTTCTCTAATTCTTTTTGCCATGCAGTTGAATACAAATTGATTGTTCACCCTGCTATTTCTGTAAGATCTACCAGAATAGCTTCTATTTCTGACTGCAAAATACCTTTTTCCGTTCAATTTTTAGACAATCTGCCTTTTCTTTATTTGTATATTTGTTTTTTATTGCCTGTGGCTAGCTCTGGTACAATGCATCAAATGGTAACATGCATGTTTAAAAGTGTACATGTCCCTAATAAATAAATAATATAAACAATGAATGTCCTGATTTAAATAAACTAAAATAAATAAAGAATAGTGAACCACAAAGACGTGCATTATTATAAGACATAAATCAAACTATTGACATGCATAACTGTTTTCCGACAAGATTTAAGAATAGCTCCTTTTTTTTATGTAAGTATGAAATGTGCGACATGAAAGCCAAAATAATGACGCAAATGAATCTGTGCTCAATTAAAAAGTAGTTACTTGAGATGACTGAAAATGTCAGCAACATACATACTTACACAGACAGACTGGTTACAGGCTGTTATTTTCATGCTCTGACCACACCAGCACTTGGGTACACTTTACCCCAACCTCTCTGCCAAGGTGCACTCCCCGCAGCTGCTGATTGATGGGATCTGATGATTGACGACAGCTCTCTGGTGAGTAGCTGGTCGCCATCTTAAATACTGACCGCTCCCCAATGCGCTCTCGACACAGACACAAACACCTATAGCTTGTGTCAGGGTCACTTTAAGTTGCGGTTTTAAAATCAGTGGCCGTTCATTCTTGGAGGGGGTCATCCTGTTGCTGAGGTGACAAAAACACCTACTGCACATGTGTCAATTCAGTCGCCAAAATGTATGAATCTAAATATTCCAGACATGTGGGCACCAACTTCGACCCCCGCCCCCACATGGCTGCAAAATCATCTTTCCCTTAAAGGGATACGCCAGCGTTTGTTGAAATAGGGCTTATCACGGTCTCCCCTAGCTGTAGATAGGTGGGCCAACGCATTTTTGGTCTCAGCGCATGTCATTAGGTTGTTTTTTAGTCTGTTGTTGGCTCACCTTTACTCACAACATGCTAACCAGCAACATAGGATTCCATTCACTAAGCTAAGCTAACTAGCGGCGGCGTTGCCAGTGTTGCACCGGACTAAAACAATGCATGCACCAAAAATGCGTTGGCCCACCTATCTACAGCTAGGGGAGACCGTGATAAGCCCTATTTCAACAAACGCTGGCGTATCCCTTTAATGACTCAAATTAGTTGATGTCATTTCACATGAATGTGTTGCTCAGATCTGGGGTGTGTGCATCAGGCACATGCTCGGTCCATGTGTATGCAAATGAGCATGCATACTTGGGATATACCGGGTATTTGCTTGTCTCCAACTATCTGATCCCTAGAAAGGAACTGGAGTGTCATGTGACAGGACCATCCCTTTGGGTGGCCGTTGCATCCAACCAAAACACATATGCACCCCCCCCCCCCCCCCCCCCCCCAAGCCCCCCCAATGGGTTAGAGAGAGTCCATAAGAGAGAGCCTCCAGAGACGCACAGGCACAGTATCACAAGACCTCCCCATCTGATGCCAATCACACCCGTGAGCACCAAGGGAATCATGCCTGTGCCCAAGAAAGCAGGTAAGAAACCACTCGCCTGAGTCTCTATGGGGACCTGTTACATGTGACCATTGCATCCTGTGCCATGAGAGTGAAAGCATCACCTGTTTGTCATTTATCATTGGAACTATATTATAATTTGCCTTTGCTACTACATCAAACACAGTACAGCTAAGCTGTACTGATATTTCTTGAATTAAAAATATATTACACATTGTTATAATTTAAAGATATATGTGTTGTTTATTTTATAATTCTGTGATTCAAATTTGGCAATTTCAATCTGAGAAAGATTGGTGCTATTTTCTGCTTTTGATCACTCAGCACCATGTGGCCTCTAAACTTTAATTTTAGTCGCCTTTCAGAACTTTTTCTCCTTCTCTTCTGCACTGAAATGCATTTACAAATTAGAACCTCACTATTAGCAGCATTAAAGCGTTTTCATATTCAAAATCACAATCATTATTTATTTTGTTCTCTATTTTGTTCTCTATTTTGTCCAAATGTCACATTAAGATCACATCAATCGTGCAATAACTACAGGGCGCAGAGACGTACCACACTGCTATTTTAGCCATTTTTACTGTATTTAAAGTGCATCATTTTGCATCATCGGAGGCTTTTTTGGCCAGAGGCTAGAGACTACAGCCAAAAAATAAAATAAAAAAAATATATATAAAAAAATAAATAAATAAAAAAAGCCTCCGATGACGCAAAATGACGATTTTTGCATCATCAGAAGTTTTTTTTCCAGACACACAATACAGCTATCTCTCGTATCAGGGGGACATGAGGGAGGGAAGCACGGTCATTCGAAAATACTACCGGGTTTCTACTGATACAAAGCTTAATGCTAATCCGTGAAGTATCCCTTTAAGCAGATGTTGTTATTAATAAATGTTATTTATTGATTGTCACAGTGTTTTACAATCAATTTATTATATGTTACACATGTCGCTGATGTGATGTTGTTAAGCTACCTCATGCTAACCATCTCCGTAAGTCGGCACAGAGCCAAACCTCTGTCCTCACCTTGGATTCTGCCAGTTTTCTCTGGATCATTACTCATGTCAACAAAGTGCATGAATGATTATCTCCCGGGGTGGTTATGGTTTCGTCTGCACTTGTGCTGTCGCTTACCGAATTCCCCTTGATGTCGAAGCCAGCTGCAATTTCAGAGCTCGTATTTCTGCCTGTCTGCTCAACATGACACACCTGTCTCAGCTCTGTCACTACTGCAGGTAGCTCTTCATATGAACATCTATCATCCCTCTCCTGCTTCTTTTGGATATTTCTAATCCACACTCAGTGTTCCTATTCCATAAAAGCTTCTCTAACTCAGACCCTGTCCCCCACTCCCAGCCCAAACTATATGAATCTCTCCTCTGGCAGTCACAGTAATAAAGTGTGAAATGCTGCACAGCAATTCAAGTCACAAAGTGCAAAAGCCCTGGCTGTTTGATTCCGCCATTATGTAACATACGGCACTGGTTCTCTGCACTTTGATGTCTCAAAAGTTTACTTTGTCACCATTACTGAAAGATAGTCTAATAAACTAATGTGATTAGCTAGTTAGCACAAAATACACTAAACATTATTGAATGACGTTAATTTAACGTGGCGACTCTGTGCAGAAGCCCACAGGAGAGTTCATAGAGTTCGTACCAGGGCCTTTAAAAGGCTTTTCCTCTTGAATTCTTCCTTTTGCCAAGAATCCTTCATCCATCTGTCTATCCATGTGTTTTATTCCCTTCCCATCTCCGACCTCACATGTGCGCAGTGCTTCCAGCCAGGGAGACCTGACAGGAACCAGAGGGATGAGCCTGGGCCTATTAGCCTCGTGAGACCATCCTGATCTCGCGAGCTCCAGTTTTCTGCTCGCAGATCAGTCTGGCATCTTGAGGCAGAGAAAATTTGGAGCCGTTCGCCAAACGACCGGGCCAATCAGCATTGGTTTTGAGGCGGGTTTAGGTGTGATGCAACGAGGAGCTCGCGAGATCAGGATGGTCTCACGAGGCTCAGCAAGCGGAAGCAACGCATGCAAATTTGACCTGGTCTAGACACATTTTCAGAGAGCGGTAGCCCTAATGCTGTTAGCCGCTCGCTAATGCTATTTTCTCTTGGATCCTTCATTTGGAATATGGACCGGGAACCTGAAATGGGGCCTTTTATTCCTAAATTCTCGATACACAAACGGCATGTTGCTTGCTTGCTGAGCTAACGAGCTGTGCTTTCCCTGCAGCAGCAGGGGGTAGCCTGGCTTCGTCGTTGCTCTGTTGGTACGTCATACACTTCGTTGATCTGATTGGTTGATTTGGTTGTATGGTTTATCCAATCAGCTAACCAGTATTTTCGCCCCTTCCCAAACGTTCTCCAACGGAAAGTTCCCAGATGGATATGCTGAGCAAATGCGAAGCAATCCATCTGGCAGAGTCAGGTTATGGGCCTATGCCAACCATGCTCATCTCTCCCCCTCCACCTCCTCTCACTGTCTTCTGATCGTGCTGTCTCAGTGGGATGTTTCGAACCTGATCTGCACAGATAGTGTAACTCTGTCCCACTGTGTGCGGAATGTGGGAAAGGAAAAAATCTAAAATGGCCATCCAAAACAAACAGATCCAACATTGACCTTTCGACAGGGTACTGCTGAGCTGTTGCCTCCTTTAAACATGTCCTCAGGAGGACAAAAGTCATGTTTTGTGTCTTGTCATTGGTGTGAATTCATACCAAAATCCAACCCACTTTCCTCCTTTTGAAGTTAAAACACAACTCAAGCTCAGTTAGTTTTTGCTCAAACTCCAACAGCTTCATCACAAAAATTCATTCAATATTCCCGACTTGATTCATGAGGTGTCTTTTTTATGGTCCCTCTGCCCTGACATAATTTCAGTGCCTCACACCTCACACTTGCATCCCCATCCGTCTACTCCGTGTCTCTATTGCCGTGATGTCAAGTCATCAATCTTTTTGACGGTTCTGTTTATCTCAGCGGGGCTTTCCTGTTGATCCCGCTGAGCGTGGACCGAGGTTTAACCTCCACAGAGCAGCCGCAGAGCTCACATATCTCCAATCACCCACCGCGCATACTGCCAGCCTGATATCTCACTCCGACGTTACCCGAGGGTGTTCGCCTCGTTTCCCTCCAAAAAACATCCTAAAGATTTGAAGATGATATATAATACATCTGTCTTCTAAGGCTTTTCTTTCAGCGCGTCTCACCTGCTGTGCTCCTTAATTCACACGCTCAGAGAAGGAAGGGGAAGAAAGACGAATGAAGTGATCTGTCACCAGCGTCTTTCTGCTCCACCAATTTCAAAATGACGACCGCGTGCCCTTCACTTTACTGCTCTCTGCCCTGCCAAATCTGTCCTCTCCTCACACTCTGTCCATCTGACCAGCAATCTGACCAGCAGATGGACAGAGCTCCAGCATTCCTGTTGCTGAAGCCTGTAAGGACACGGGGACAATATCCAAACTCTAATCTGCTCTGTAATTAGACCCTAAGCCTCATTAGGGTCAAATTAATATTTCTGCATGCCCAGTCAATTATCAAATTGTCTGGTCTTAATGGCTTCAGTCAGGTAATTGTGTTTGACATAATGGTCTCCTGAACAACAGTAATACTGTATATATTTAGATATTCAATCACAGCACAGTATTTAAAACTCTAAAGGAGCCGAGGATCTCTGCCTTCAAAGCCAACAGTTTGACAGTTGGCCCTCTGACAACGCATTAGCCACACTTAGAGGAACCGCAGGCCAACACAATTCAGGGAAAGCAATGCCACCCCTTCAATCGCATCCGATGACTGCAGATGTTATACCAGACTCCAAGTTTATCCTCCTGGTTGTAATGCCACTGCAATGCAGGCCGGGGAGGTTATGTTTCCTCAGGCTCAGACATGTTCCGGGATAAACTATCCAACTTTCCTCTACAGGCACTTGAGCACAAGCAGCGCTGTGATCAAAGGCCGGGCCTTCACGTTTAAAAAGTGCATTCAGTGCATTTACATCCATATTAATAATCCAATAGCACCATATAAAGGACACACTTTACATACTGTATTTAAACACCTTAAAGTGTTATTTTGTGTGTCTGGTGCTTCCACAAGCATACAAACATGGCAAAAAATCCATCCATTCTGTTTTGAGTGAGATACAGGTTTCTGAATGATTCCTACTCAAAATCTGCAGGGCTTTTTACGTCACTAGCCGAAACAACGGGCTAACAGCTAGCATGCTAGCTCGTTCTCAATGGCAAAACACTGCTACAACACACACTAGTTCACCATAATCTACAAAAGAACTACTTACATGTCCCTCGTCTGCAGGTATTCCACGCAAAGTTGGAAGTGCGCCCTCGTTTAGAAGAAGTCTCCCTGCTAATCCTGCCTCGTAACTGACTGAAGTTAGAGAAACAAACAGCTATCTGGTGTGAGCCTTATAGCTACTGAGCATGTGCAACTCACTACATAGATGGTAAAGAAGTAGGTGTCTCACTCTGTTGCTAAAACAGAGAGCTGAACACAAGCAGAAAAGAGGGTGAAAAGAGGAGCTGCAGCAATGTGCAGTACAACAAAAATATGGTGTTTTTTGAAAATGAAAGCATGTAAACCTATTCTGGTACAACATCAAAATACAATTATGAACCTGAAAATGAGCACAATATGGGTGCTTTAACATAAAGATGTCACATAACACTCAAAAAAAGTTCAAAAAAAATGCAGAAACACAAAATACAAAATATAACTATAAATAGCATATCAGACAAACAAGGTGTTCTGCATAAAGCTGAAGCATGAGACATGTAATATAATATGGAGTACTGGTAAGTACCTCTACTCAAGTACTGTACATAAAGTACTCAATTGAGACACTTGTACTTTGGTATTTCCATTTCATGCTACTTTATACTTCTGTTCCACTTAATTTCAGAGGGAAATATTGTACTCCATAGTATATGGTTGCTAGTTACATAGCAAATTCAGACTTTACATATGAAATACATGATGATTTTATAAAATATCATGCATTGATTAAAATACCCAATGTGTAAAATAGTCAAATCTAAACTAAAAACATGAGCAAACTAAAACAGTGAAATGCTGCTTTCACATAAACGCATTAGTAATGATAATTAAATTGTAGTAACATTTTTAGTACATTTTACCAATAACACTTGTGTACTTTTACTTAATAACATTTACAGTACAAGGTTTTTACTTGTAGCAGATTATTTTTTACACTGTGGTAGTTCAGTTTTACTAAAGTAAATTATCTGAACACTTCCTCCACAGTCAGATGGTAAATAGTGTAGGCATGCTCATTAATACACTTGGCTTGATTCTAAAGCTTTAAAGTTACTGTGATGAGTTCAATATAAACTGCAAGATGTCTTTTGGTGTTTCACAATAACGTAGTAAAAAAGATCTTCCCTCCATTATGTTGATCTGTAAATTCAACTTTAAAGGTGTTTTAGGTAGGATTGTGAAGATCCAGGACTTAGCCAAAAAAATTGAACATCAACAACTTCTCAGTCCCTCCCCCCTTTCTGCTAAAGCCCAAAACATTCTCCTAAGCCCCTCCCCCACAAGGAGAATGAATGCGTGTGCATGAGCAGTGATTGACATGCAGTTAGACACCCCCCCCCCCCCAGCCCTGATTGGTGCATCTGAACAGGGAGCGCACTACAGGCTGTAGGTGGTGCAAGAGGAGACGGATTTTTATTTATCTTTATATAATTACCTGCTTTATGTAGTTCTACTGGAACATAGGGGCAGTTTCAGCAAATATCACAGAAAGTTAGTTTTTACTTACTGCATCTTTAATGTCTGTTTCTTTATTTCCCTTCTCTTAGGGATATGGTTTTCTGTATGGAATCATATTACTGCCAGTTATCTGCAGCATGTAATTGCTTTGATTGTACAGTCCAGTACAATAATTTGGATTTTCACAAAAATTTAAAGGTCATATAGTGATTGGTGCAGGGTTATCGCAGGTCATATAGCTTTTTAAAGTCTGTGGTTTTTTAAGCTAAATTCTTCCCATCTGCTCTTCCTGAGACGACGAAAAGCTTTATATGATGGTATTTTATTCCGATAATCATTTGCTTCCATTCTGCTCAAATTGTAGTTACCAAATCACTAGTATCACATTGCCAGACATTCCTCCACAATCCTGCAGAGGAGGATCTGGCAAGTCCACACAGCATTCCGGGATGGGAGAAAAACGTGCTATGGTTTATTGGCATTTCTCTAAACCAATCACAATCGTCTTGGGCAGTGCTAAGCTCTGCACGGAGCCGCTGCAAAATAGCCTCGGGAAGGAATTTGTTTTGATGGAACATTTGTACGTTTAAAAGTTAGTTAGTCGTGCAATAGAAAACTCAGATTGGACAGATAGTCTAGCAAGCTGTCGGGATTTACCCTGCAGAGATCTGAGGAGCAGTTAACCATAGTCCTCATAAATCGACCGGAAAGACATGCATCCGGCGGAATTTCCTGCGGCACCGGAGCAATCCCGGTAGTGGAACGTTTCAGATATATAGACTACCATAAAAACGTGCAATCTTTGGTTCAAATATTTCTCTTAATTGAATCAACACATATCTTCAATGAGACTAGCAATGAGTTTGAACATGCTGATACAGAATATATGTGTGGAATGTTCTTAAACTTAGTGGGAAAATGGGAAACAAGCCTGCAAGCCTGTCACTACACAGCCATGAGCTATATGAAAATCATACTTTGAAATGCCCTTATATGGAATCAGTAAAATTGAGGCTGTTCTGTCTAATTTTGGCAAAGGACACTTGAAATGTGCTAATGTGGTCATGTGACGGTCTGATATGTGAGTAAGAACGATGAGTTAGTTGTCTGTGTGAAATGTGAGGAACAGTAACTTGAGCGCGGATGACTATGAAGAGGGGGGGCAGATGACCTGACTGTCCAGGATTGGATAGCAGTTTTCTCCGAATGTCAAAAGACTCACACACTGAAGGAGGAACAAACAAACAGAGATTATACACCAGCCCACATGACAAACATGGCCTTGGCACTGTGAAGTAACAGCATCATTCTTAGAATGAGACACCCTGCTGTCAGCGGCCATGATGTGTGTCCTCAGATGTATGCGCTGGCCTCCAGATTCCTTATGTTGAAACCTTAAACCTAAATGAATCAGTGCTGAGCCGACATAGCACGCACACGTCTGTGTAATCTACTGTATGTTGAGAGTAGCAGGTGATTTACTTTGAAGCCTTATTGATGAAGGGAGAGGCTACAGAGGAAAATGGGAAGGTTTAAAGTAGCTGGCTGCAGTTGTTTTCTGTTAATGCCACCGTGAAGAGTGTTGTGCATTGAGAAGACCCTGTAAGAAGAGGCCATAAAACATATTGTATATATACAGTGGTGGAAGAAGTACTCAGCTCCTTGAGGATCCACAGAATGTTTTCTTTTTATACCCATATGAGCTTTATTCTATCGAAGTGTTCTAGAGTGTGGTCTAGACCTACTCTATCTGTAAAATGTCCTGAGATACCTTCTGCTATGATTTGACACTATAAATAAAATTGAATTGATTTAAATTGAATTGTTCTCTGTTCTGAAACAGAAAATGTACCCATATGATCAGAGCATACTCCCTGTGTCATCTATAACATCTTTCCCAATGCATTGTCTATGGAGCAGTTTGAGTTTTAGCACTCTAGGTTTTGGATTTGTAAAAGTTGTTCATGTTCACTAAATTTTGGACTGTCTAAGACCACAGGAATAGCATGTATGAGTTTATAAAATGGGCAAAGTTCCCCTTTAAGTAAAAGTTAACATCTAAAAATACTTTGTTACAAATAAAAGTCCTGCATTAAAATGTTACTTTAGGGATATTTTGCTGATTTGAATCCAGCTCTGTGTCATGGCAGTGTGGGCAGTGTGTGCAGACGAACAGAATGAACGAGCTCCCAGCTGAGCAGCTCTCAGCAGACCTCCGTGATGCGTTTTGCAATATTCTGCAGATCTCGGCAGACCACGGCTTGTCCAAGCTCTGTGTACTGGGATCACAGAGGGAAGCTAAACACCTTTCATCTGCACACACTGCCCACACAAAGACGGCACAAACCTGGATAAAAATAGGCAAAGTATCCCTTTAAGTAAAACTGCAGAAGTATCAAAAGTAGAAGTGCTTGTAATGCAGAACACTCCTGTAATAGTGTTATTAATAATGCATCATATAATCAGACATTATTACTTAATGTTGTAATGTTGTATGATGCCAATTTTAGATAAGTTGTGCACGACTGGTGAGTTTATTAGTAAAGCACTGTATCATATTTTATAAGCTCCAAATATGATTTGTTTGTAAGAAGTTTTTCTGCAAAGTACCTAAAGCTGTCAAATAAATGTAGTGGAGTAAAAAGTTTCTTTTCTCTCTGGAATTTAGTAAAATACAAGTATACGGTAGAAAAAAATATCTCAAAATTGTGCTTAAGCACAGTACTTGTGTAAACGTACTTAGTTACTTTTCACCACTGTATACATATATATATAGTATGTCTTTGTCTTATACATTATATTATTGCAGTGAAATGACACACTACCTTTTTCTTTTGCAGGACTAAAAAACAACAGGGCTGAGGAAGGTAAAGACCTATACATGCTGTATCACTGTTGGGAAGTCTCATTCATTAAATGAAATAGATGGTGCTAATTCTCTGGTTATGTCTCCCGTCTGTCACCTCAGTGAAGCCACCGCCATATGAGCCAAACATCCCTGAACCTACCACCAGAGCTGACTTCATGAAATGTGAGGCTTTTTTAATTTGTTTAAATGTCTCATGTAAAAGAAAAATAAACCAGTTTTGACAGTAATTAATGGAACACAATATACATTCAAACTATAAATGGAAACTTGAGTGTGGAGTCTTTTAGTGTGCAAAGATAAACAGACATTAAGCAAAATTCATTAAAACAATTTAATACGTTTTAGTAAACATTTAAATTCAGCTTTAAAGCCACAATTAGTAAAAAAGATAAATAAAACAATGAAATACAAATCGAGAACTAATGAAAATAATGACATTACATTATTTTTTCATACATTTATTTACATTTACTTACTTATTTTCTTCCTGTAGCTGTAGTTTTGTTTTATGAAATGTTTAGTTCTAGTTGGACAATTTATGGGTTACACTATCGTGTTGCTGCTGTAAAATGTATTCTTTATTTTTTCTTTTGTGCAAAGTAGAGTACGTTGTGTGTGAACATTGGACCGGAAGCTTTGGATGATATTTCTTTTGTATAGGTGTCATGTAATTCCATGTGGGACTGGCCACTTAGTGGCATGACATGTAAATAAACCACATCATATCATATATTTACCAAAAACTGTAATATCCCTTTTGTTTAAACACAAATTGAATAAGCCTAGTTAAATGTAAATATAATGTTCAATATATCTATTTATAAAATGAACCAGTAAATAACATAACAATAATATTATCTGTGATAATTAGATGACATGCTACAGAAGTGTGCTTTGGACTAACGATCTTCCATAATAATAATTTGCTTAAACTTCTTTTCTTTTTTAGAATAAATACATTAAAGGTGTCACACGTTTTTTTAGGCTACAACATTTTTTGTCACAAACAGCAAACATCCCCTCACTATCCGCTAGCTGCCTGTCCCCTGAACACACTGTAAAAAAAACGTGGTCTCTGTAGACAGCCCAGGCTCCACAAATGCAAACGTCACCAATACCACTAATGAATCTGTCTTCAATCAGTTTGGTCATACAGCGCTATGAAGATAAGTCTGGCAATGCGAGACTACTAACACTGAATTTTCAATGTATTCTTTTTTTTCCTTGATTATTCCCATCCTTTCGGCTTCCTACTCTTCAGATCCCATCCTCATGTAAACAATTTCTTCACTTTTAGCCTCCCACTTTCTGCTTGCTTTTCTCTTAGATTGGCTCCCGCTCACTCTGGATGATAAAACTGCACAGAAACTGCTGTGGATTTCAGAAGGCGGGTCTAAAGTGGCCCGTACGTCAGACGCCGTCTGCCCATATCCCAACAGGCCTGAGAGATATGAACACTCACCACAGGTAGGCCTGGCCTGAGTTTGGGGAGTAATCACAACTACATTGTTGCTGTCATTGTCTTGATCGTATCTTTGTTGTATGTGATTTCTTTTAAGTCACACAAAACACAAATTTTACTTTAAATTTAGCTAAACACAATAGATTTGCATGCTCCTTTTGCTGTTATTATATACATAATTGTATGTATTACATCCTCAGTTCAAAAAGTCATGTTGAGCTATTCAAGCATGAGGAAGTCCTTCAGTGGTGGAAGAAGTACTCAGGTCCTTAAAGTACCAATACAATCATGTAAAAATACTCCCATTACAATAGTAACTACACCTGTTAAATAAGTGAAGTACAGTATTTACCTTTGATATGTACTGGAGTAGAAATATTGGAGTAGAAGTAAAACGTATCGTAAAATGGAAATACTCAAGTAAAGGATCTTAAGTCTTTTGGGTATTCTGGGTTGTTTCCTGCAGTTATTTGAGAATACATTTTCACTCCTCAATAATCTGCATTACACTGCAATGCAGATATTTGGCATCCCATTACCAGTGGTGGAAGAAGTTTTCAGATCCTTTACTTAAGTAAAAAATACTAAGACCACACTGTAAAAATACTCTATTACAATTGCATTGCATTGGAAATGTTACTCAAGTAAAAGTGTGTAAGTATCTTCAGGAAAATGTACTTGAAGTATTAAAAGTAAAAGTACCTAATGTGGAAAACTCCTCACATTTTAGAAACTGGAAACGATCAATTTGTAAAGTAACTAGTAACTAAAGCTGTCAGATTAATGTAGTGGAGTAAAAAGTACAATATTTCTCTCTGAAATGGAGAGGTAGAAAAGTGGCATGAAAAGAAAAGACTCAAGTAAAGTACAAGTACCTCAACATTTGTACTCATGTACAGTACTTGAGTAAATGTACTTACGTTCCACCACTGCACATTACTAATTAATACCGATTACTTTATCAATAAATTGTTTTGCCTGTAAAATATCAGAAAAATGCTCATTATAATTCCCTAGAGTTTAATGTATAATGTATAAGTCTTTTTTTCTGACCAACAGTCTAAAAACTAACTATATTTATTTTACTACCATACTGTATTTGCATACGGATAAGGAACCTTCACATTTTAGAAGATGGAACAAGGGAATCTTTTGCCTGAAAAATAACTGATCAATCATTTTAGCTGCAGATCAATTTCATGTCGATAACGTAATCAATAAATCCACTTGTGTGCCTCCTCCTTTCTTTAGGTGCTGTGTAAGGAGGCTGTGATGGGCTACCGGGGGTACTGGGAGGTGGACTACGATGGCTGGGTGGTGGTCGGGGTGGTCACTGAGAGCGCACCCAGGAAGGGGAACGAAGGGCGCGGACCCTGCGGCCTCGGGGAGAACAGCGGCTCCTGGGGCACTGGCTGGTCCGGCTCCTGCTACCAAGTCTGGCACAACAGCGATAACGTGGACGTCCAGCTCCCCCTGTCCTCCACTATGGGCATCTACGTGGACCAGCCCGCCGGCATCATCAAGTTCCTCACGGTGGAGGGAGAGGGCACGAAGGAGGTGCGGCTGATTCACAAGTTCAAAGAAAACATCCAGGAGAAGATTTTCCCCGGGTTCTGGGTTGGCACAAATTCCTACTGCATTCTTCGGAAAAAGGATCAGTAACAAAGTGGAGGGTTGAGCATGGAGGGGGGGGGGGGGGTTAGTGTAAATCTAAGGTGTTATAGACCTTTTTCACAGCAGACATGTTGACATGTCATAGTAGGAAAAGCACAGGTGTATTCAAAACCATTAATGATGGCTGCATTCCACTTAGGAGAGGCCCTGGTATTGTGCATGCTGACTCACTGAAATAGCTTACTGGGACACTTTGCAGTGCCCTGCTACGTCCTGCTACGCCCTGCTACGTCCTGTTATGCCCTGCTACATCCTGCTACGCCCTGCTACGTCCTGTTATGCCCTGCTACGTCCTGCTACGTCCTGCTACGCCCTGCTACGTCCTGTTATGCCCTGCTACGCCCTGCTACGTCCTGTTATGCCCTGCTACGTCCTGCTACGTCCTGCTACGCCCTGCTACGTCCTGTTATGCCCTGCTACGCCCTGCTACGTCCTGTTACGCCCTGCTACGTCCTGCTACGCCCTGCTACGTCCTGTTATGCCCTGCTACGTCCTGCTACGCCCTGCTACGTCCTGTTATGCCCTGCTACGCCCTGCTACGTCCTGTTATGCCCTGCTACGCCCTGCTACGTCCTGCTACGCCCTGCTACGTCCTGTTATGCCCTGCTACGCCCTGCTACGTCCTGCTACGTCATGTTATGCCCTGCTACGTCCTGCTACGTCCTGCTATGCCCTGCAGTGCCCTGCTACACCCTGTAACGCCCTGCTGTGCCCTGCTACACCATGAACTACTTTAACTATTTCTAGTCATAGTTCCATTATCTTTATTGTGACTATTATTGCCGCGGTTCATCACACCCCCAACCGGCACTGTCAAACACCACCTACCAAGGTCTACCTACCTGGGTCTGTCCGAGGTTTCTCCCTAAAAGGAATTTTTTTCCTCGCCACTGAATGCTTGCTCTTGGGGGAATTACTGAAATTGTTGGGTCTTTGTAAATTATAGTGTGGTCTAGACCTACTCTATCTGTAAAGTGTCTTGAGATAACTCGTTATGATTTGATACTATAAATAAAATGGAATTGAATTGATGGAATTGAGCCATCTTTAAGGTTATCAATTTCAGCTGTGCTTTTCCTACTACGACAAGTCAAAATGTCTGCTGTGAAAAAGGCTCATTAGGGAAGGAGTTGGAGATGTTTGGACAAGTCTGAACCAGTGTTGGAGTTGTTGTGACATCTTTGTAGATTGTGTTTGCTTTCTCTGGTTGCATGAATAGCACATATTCATATCATATTATATCCAAAGATGGCTACTTATTTTATTTATTGTGTATCTATTTATGTATTTTATTTAACTTAGAATTTTAGGCTCAGTCTTGTGTATGTTTTTGTAACACACAGGACTTTGCATATACCAGAGTGCTTGCTTAACTTAAGAGCCTGCATCTTTTTTACGTGTTGAATATAGTCAATAAATTCAACTATTGTGCAATAACATTGACGTCGCATTATTGTCGTGCAGTGCTGCATACGAGGGCTGAGCAGAAATCAGATCTTCACTTCAGTAGAGTGCTGAGGCCCTCCAGAGGCCGTCATTATATTACATCCTCAGACACAAACATCATACAAATACACAAGTTTTTTTTCCTCTTGGTGTTGCTCCTTTATTTGAAACATAAAAGTACTTAACGGAATATTTATCTGTTTTTTAAATGTCAAGAGATGAACATTTGTTTCTTTTAAATCAACCCTCAATCACTTTTCTATCTCTCTCTCTCACACACACACAGTCACTCTGTCATTCATTCAGTCATTTCAACAAGATATCTAAAGCAAAAAGAAAACACTATAACTCAGTATTGATTTACAATCATTCTATCAGACAAGTCATTCATTGGCAAAAGTAAAAGTACAAGTAGGCAGATTGTGAGGAGGTGCTGGTGTCCTCCGCTCACATTTTGAAAAGCCACAAGCTTCATGTTAAGTCAACCATTTCTGTGGTTTCTACCCCATTAAGGAATAGATTGGTGTGTTTTTTTTTTTTTTGCGAGGGGTGGACAACGTCAACAACTGGCTTGTTGGTCATCTTAGCCTGTAAACGATAGGAGCATGCAGGGAAAACGTCCATGTGGTACTGGGAGATGGCTGGCTCTTGTGCTTCATGCTAAAACGTAAGCGTGTACTGAGCTAAATGACGGCAGGGCAATGAGCTATAGCTAAGTGATGTTTAGCTTAGCTTAGCATGAAGACTGGAAGCAAGAGGATAACAGCTGGCCTGGCTCTCTCTTAAGTTCAGAAATACAGTACACCTATCCAGACTTTTAAAGCTCACCAATTAAGAAGTTGTATTTTTTTTTTCAAGGAGCTACACACCATTTGTTTGTATCTAATTTAACTTGTTAAAAAGTATGTAACTTAAAGGATGTGACCATGAGGCTATCAGTTGGGGCAGCCGTTTTGAAGTCAGAGTAACGGGTGGTTCTCTTGTTCTTAGCAGTTTGTCAAACATTTTATGAATGCAGCGTGTAGCAGGAGATGCTGGGTGGATACACTGCCGTTTGTCAAGAAAGAGTTCCAGCTCAACTTGTTATTTTACATTTCTGCTTGTGTACCAAAGAAAATGATGCAACATGTTGATTGGTGAGCTTTAGAGTTGTTGGCAGGTGTATTTTTGAGCTTCCGAGAGAGCCAGGATATCCGTTTCCCTCTGCCTCCATTCTATGCTTAGCTAAGCTAACCATCTCCCACGTCGAGCTCCAAACTTCACACACAGACCTAAGAGAGTAAAAGCTTAAACTGTTTCTTTTAAGCTCATTTTATACCATGTTTCAGAATAGGGACCAAAATGCCACTATTAGCCGTATATCCTCTAGGGTAACTTAGCATTTAGCTTTAGAGTTACTAAACATTAAAGGAGAAATCCGGCGCAAAATGAACCTAGGGGTTAATAACATATGTGTACCGAGTCGACCGTTCTCTGGGATGTTTTCAAGGTAATCGAATGTGACCAGTTTTAGCGCAAACCGCTAATTAGCTTATACCGCTAGTCGTCGGGGCACTGCTAAATTAAACCGAAATCGCTATTTCTATACCACTAACAAGGCTCAAAATAGCACCACACTTCCACAGTAGCATAATGAGGGTCCCTACATGTAAACCGAAGCATTGAGAACTTTGTAAGTGTACAGACAGTTTATTAAAAAGATAGTTTATAAAGACTGTACCGTACATGTTTACAGGCAGGCAAAACGGACACGACCAGTCAAACGAGTCTACAGTCTTTATAAACTATCTTTTTAATAAACTGTCTGTACACTTACAAAGTTCTCAATGCTTCATTATGCTACCGTGGAAGTGTGGTGCCATTTTGAGCCTTTTTAGTGGTATAGAAATAGCGATTTCGTTTTAATTTACCAGTGCCCCGACGACTAGCGGGATAAGCTAATTAGCGGTTTGCGCTAAAACTGGTCACATTCGATTAGCTTGAAAACAAATCCTAGAGAACGGTCGACTCGGTACAAATGTGTTATTAACCCCTAGGTTCATTTTGTGCCGGATTTCTCCTTTAAGGTTGATCAAAACGGTGTCTGCTAAGGCATTAGCATGCAGCACAGGAGCCAACAACCAACCAGGTAGATGGCTTCTCCCCAAGTTCTCATTACTTCTCGCTAACATTACCAAAAGGCAAACTCCCCAAACCTTTTATCAGCAGCACACAAGGTGCGTAACAATTAGCCGTGCCAGTTCGACTACTATACACCCTGTTTTAGTTTCTTTGTTGGTCAGTGCAGCAGGGCGCTACACACACATCTTGAGGTCCAAATCTAACGTAGTGTTCTGTGATGTGTAGTAGCTGGTATTGTGACATGTGTAGTGACAAGGTGGGGGAGGGGTGTTATAGTGTTGAAAATGTTAGTGTTCATAACAACTTTTGTTTTCTCCTCAAAGCATGTGCCGTTAATTTCCGTTAGTGAGAAATAAATGGAGGTACTAGCTTTTACACCGTTTCACATACTGCACGCCACATCTGCCAGCCAGTCCAGGTCTCCTTTCATCATGACAACCTTTATCTCTCCCTCTATCCCTTTCTCTTACTCTCCACTCGCCTCACTCACTCTCTCTCTCAGTGCTTGAGGGAGAAGTCCCCCGTGTTGAGACGGGGACGAGGCAGGGCCCCAAACATTTCTGTCCCATCATTGGCTCCGGGGGCCAGCAGGGCCTTCATACTGGCAGCGATGTGCTCCAGGTCAGCACAGCCCACCTGAAGAACAAGCACACAGGGACCGTATGTTAGCATTGCACAGGAGGGAAAGCACAAGCCCTGCTATTGTTTACATCCAAGCACTTTTATATACAAAAAGGTGTAATCTGGACAAAAATGGAAATTGATGCTAACTTCTTGTAGGATTGTTTTTCATTCTTTAAAAAAAAGTGGTGTTTGACATTCTGAAAAGTTATTTGTAAAATATTTGCCTGGCACAACCTCACACAATTGTCACACACACTTTCACGGTCACATGAACTGATGGAGCCGTTGTGGTCAGCGCATCAGAATACTGAGACTTGAATAGTTCCTTTGTCTTGGTCTTCAGACAGCATGAAATATGTCAACTGACAACCAAAAACAAAACAACAACAGCTCACTTAAATATAAATTCTTACTATCTTTTTTTCTAACTTTCAGGATGTCTGCTTTGAATTTAAATCAGGCTGATGGAACCTGTTTTTTTAATATATATATATATATATATATATATATATATATATATATATATATATATATATATATATATATATATATATATATATATATATATATATATATATATATATATATATATATATATATATATATATATATATATATACACACACACACACACACTAATATACACACATATACATACACATATACACACACACACAGGTTATATACATTCTTCCAGTGATCTGATTGGTCAATAGTTAACTTCTGAAGTTACCCTGCTCCAGAGTAGGTTAGCCATGCAGAACAGGTTATCATGGTGTTCTACAACCGTTTAAAAAGCAAGCCGGCTTCATGCTATCTGAAAACTTGAGTTGACCCCAAAGATAGCTGGCTAACCCACAAATCTCCAAGAACATTTTAATCTCTGTAAGCAAACCAGCAGCTCTGTCCCATTGCACAATGATGTGTGCTCACCCGCTCTCCACTGTTGTTGTCTTGAGCTCGGTTTCCTCTGCAGCCCCACACAGGCACAGATACAGGTAGCGAGCGGGCCAGAGCCATGGGGTGGGGGTGGGCGTGGGCGTGACGAGCCGCGTACGCAGCCTGGCCCATGGCCATGCCACGCGTCGGCGGAGGAGCATCCTCGCTTAGAGAGCCTAGGACAGGTCGAAAGAAAATCTATGTGGATGATGCACTAATGTGGATGAGTGCTCATATGTGACTACTTTCAGTCAGCATAGCAAAGTCTTACCATCAGTACTCTCCTCCTCCCCGTCGGACTCAAAGAACGGCTCGCAGTCCCGAGACAGAGAGTCCTCGTCCATGGAGAATACACCTGAGGCACAACGATGAGAAATATTCTCAATGAATCCATTGCACATCGAAGCATTTAGATACACAGATTAACTGCGTCGCCCCTCACCAGCACTTTCATTCCCATAGGGTCTCCTCTCATCCATGTCCTCCTCTTCTTCCTCGTCCTCACACTCTTCTTCCAAGTCCTCAATCCCAGACCTCTGTCTCTCCTGCTCGGCCTCCAGTGCACACTTCTCCCGTTCCCTCTCTCCGTTGTCGTTCTGCCCGCCGCCCTGTCCGGTCACAGCTCCTGAGCTGTAGATTGACGGGTAGCTTTGGGAATACAGTCTGCTACTGGGACTGACTCCGCCCACCCCGCCGTCTCCTGTAAAGCTCTGGAGCAACAACAAAATCCACCATGTTACGGATGTGGACATTTTGAATGAGTATCATGAGAATGAGCAGTATGTAGCACGTGCAGGCCACTCACCCCCCTGTTTCCAGGTTCAGAGGTCAGGTCACCCACCAGCTTGGTTCCTCCCACTCCCCCCGCCTGGCGCGTGTGCTTTTGGGCTGTTAGCATGGTCGTGGAGTGCAGCACGCCGATGTCGTCCATGTAGCGACGCGCCGACTCGGCCAGAAACCCTTGGCCCCATACATTGTAGGAGAAATCACACTCCTTTGGAAAGGCACTGCTGCTCTCCGGTTTCCTCATCCCGTCTCCGCCTCCAGCCGATGACCGGAACTTCTTATACGCCGTTAGTATGGCCAGGTCGCAGCCAGACTTTTGGCAATACTTTTCCGCGGCAGAAAGTAGCGCCAGCCAGCTCTCTTTGTGGTTGTCTGGGATCTCAGGCTCGGACGACTTGGTGATGGAGGCCATAATGGTGCGAAGGAGTGTTTACAGCGTTCTAATATGGACTGACCTGATGAGAGAACTGAGTAATGCTGATGAATGGTGAAGAGTTTTGAGGTTTAGACTTTTAAGAAGCTTTGTTGGATTTGGGGGGCACCAAACTTAATACAGTATTAACACGTAACTTTGGTAGCTGCGGTGTACCTGACTTTGCTCAAAACGTTGAAAAATCTCTTAACTTGCGTTTTCTCTGTCCTGCTGGTGTTAGTTTTAGCACTGGTGAAGATACAGGGTAAAATAATGATCCATCGGGTGGAGAGGCACTGGGTGACTTTAAGATATGATACACTGCGCGGTGTCCTTACACACTGGAGAGCCAGGGGAGAGAAGAGATGTTGCCAAGTTGCTGGTGATACCTGTAAAACATTGAAAAATAAAACAAAATCAAAGTTAGCTGTAGACATTTTGAAAACGGCACTACATATCACTTATCGTAAATGGGTGCAAATGAGACATTGCAAATTTAAATATGTGCGGATAAACACATGAAAACAAGTGGTCGAGTTGGGTGCGTGGTAGAGCAGGCGCACATATACTGAGAGGTTTATGCCTCGACGCAGAGGTCCAGTGTTCGAATCCGACCTGTGTCACATTTCCTGCATGTCTTCCCCCTTTCTCACATCAGAAAAAGCTTTATTGCCAAGTAGTTTTTTTTTGTTTTTTTTTTACACATACAAGGAATTTGTTTTGGTTTAGCTATCCTGTCAAAACTGAAAAGCGGAAAAAGCCCAAAAAATTATCTTTAAGAAAACATATAAAAACAACCTACTTAAACTGATCTATCAAGATCGTCTGACTTCCTTCACCACCTTCATGAGCTGCTTGACACCAAATCTATGCTAAACAATGCTACTGCAGCTAACGTTGCTGTAACATTAGAATGACTCTGCTCTCTATTGATCCCCTTTACTGCCATCTTTGCCATCGTTTCTGTCTCGTTTTTAACTGCATTCTACGGACGTCCCTGCACGGTTACTGTCGCTGCTGCTGCCGCTGTTTGTTGATCTTGTTGTTTATTCAATGTTGTGTGCAACCTCCTCATGATGGAACCACACACTTCACCTCCATTTTTCAGGCTTCAGCAGGAGCCCAGACGCGCAAGTATAAATTACAGAAACGAGGAAAGGCGTTCACCTACCTTTTCAGTTTCTTTCTTCCACGTTGCCAGATGTTTATCAATCCTAAATTTTACTTCTTTTTTGTCATAACGTAATCTACATTCTCCCACGGTTTCTCTCCCCTAGCTAAACTCGACACACAGCAGCAAGCTAGCAAGGATTAATAACGGCTTTTTTTTCCTTCGGATAGGAATTTTCAAAATAAAAGCCGTATCCATAAACGCGTTTTTTTTTTTTTCACGAAGTATGTCTCCACAGTGCTGTGGAGTAACACAAATTGTAGGGCAAAGCTATAATTGAAGAAAGGTATAACATTGAAATGAGAATTATGTCGTAGTTAGTTGGATATAAATTAAGATTGGTCTGAAGCGACAGTTAAATATGATGATAATATGTCTATAAAACATTAGGTAGGTCTGTAATTTCCGATTTATTTTCTAAAAGCTTCCAAAAAGTTTTCTTGAAAGAATTATATAGTTGACTAATATTTTTTGCAATAATGTGAGCATCAAGTGCTACATCCAATTATTGTATTCCAGGTAGCTGCTGTCAGAGCACAGCAGGTCAGCTGAATATGCAAATGTAAAATATCTTCAGACAGCCAGACAACCCAACACATATGAAAGGTTTTTTTAATTGGGTTTAAACTGAACTTTTTTAGCATCCTGGCAATCCTGTGTTCCATTTAATTAGAACCAAACTGATAAAAAAGTTGTATTATTTAAATTTGAAGGCTAATGACATCTATTCTTTTCCGGTTGTGTTTTAATTCGTTCAAACTTGACGCAGCTCTGACGTCACCTGTTACTGACTTCCAATCCAATCGGACGCACGTCGTACACGTAACCATAGATATAGGCTACATATATATATTATATATATATATATATATATATATATATATATATATATATATATATATATATATATATATATATATATATGCGGTCCTGCCTTGACGTCTATATATATATATATATATATATATATATATATATATATATATATATATATATATATATATATATGCACGTAACCCATCTTTTTTATGATTGTTCTTTCTGTAATACATTCTG
Organism: Gymnocephalus cernua; assembly: GCA_023631565.1. Classification (NCBI taxonomy): domain Eukaryota; kingdom Metazoa; phylum Chordata; class Actinopteri; order Perciformes; family Percidae; genus Gymnocephalus; species Gymnocephalus cernua. The sequence continues at coordinate 21,263,890 of CM042441.1, forward strand.
TAAACGTTTTGAAAATGATATGGTATCTAAAACAACTCATACAATCACACTTGGAGGGAAACATATTATTACCTATTTTGAATGTAAAAATAGAAATGTATGTGATATTATAAATCTCTTTATTTTATTGGGTAAGTTCCATATTCACAAAGCAACATTTTCCAAATCAACACCATGTTTTAAACTATTCCAAATTTAAACTGACATATACTTTGAGTCTCTTAACTTGGTAACAAATAAGAAAAGGTATTTAAATAACTGATATCAACTCAAAATTATTGAATTATGGACTCCTGCTGTCAGTATCATTAATGAAGCTTGCAAGTCTGTCACTTCTTTACTTATGTATCTTTGTATTTGTTTCTGTTTTAATTATCACTTTCATACTTGCTTTCATATTATATTATTTGCACTTATTTATGTATAGTTTACAGACTGTGACGTCGTACACGTGACGCCCCACTTACTTCTGCACACCAATCATAGACATATATAAGAGCCCACCTGCTCACAAGTCATATGAGAATGGTATTAATCGTCATTTTAATAATAATAGTCGGCCTATCTATATTAATTGTATATACTTTGTTTTCAAACGAGTTGAACCCCTGCTCAATGTAATTAATTCCAACAAACAGCCCTGCAATACATACTGTGAAATTCGGCTATTATTTTGAAAGTTCTTCACTTATTCTATTCCAGTAGTGAGGAAACCTCATTCAAAACCCCATTGACATCCTTAGCTATATTCTAATAACTAAGCATCCAACGATAGAGTATTTCGCAATGTCATGTAGCTAGCTCAATAAAAACCCGAGATAAAAAAAAACCGATCTAATATCAAACATATAAGTAACACCATTTCCTGTATAGTATATAAAATAAATACCACGCTGTAATCTTGTGATATGCTTCTGTCAAAATAAATGTGGCTAAACTGAAGCAACAGAAACTAATATTCCTTTTTTTATTTTTATTTGTATTTCAGAAACTATATTACTATACATGTAAATATACTATGCTGACATAAAGCGTGCTTGGGTGTCTTTTAAAATCGTAATATAATAACAAAAACAAAGCAGTATACGCAGTCTGATTGGCTCGCGGTCCTGCCTTGACGTCTAATTGTAGGGGCGGGGCTATCCAGAAGCAGGAAGTCTGACGTAACTTATTTTGGTAAAAAACGAAGTAGAAACAGAGGTGACGGGAATAATGGAGCAAAACGTTGAGGATTACAAGGTATCCACAGGGTGTTTTTTTATTTTATTCTTAACTGTCAATATTTTAATTTGTGAATGTTGACATGTTCTCCTGTATCTCGACTGTGACATTGTGGGTGAAACCACTCGAGCTTTCTGACAGTGATAGCTTATTGTAAACACTTGAAGCTAGCTGTCGGTTCTCAGTAACGCTCGATTAAGTAAAGCACACTGTCAGCTATGTGTTTTCATCTGGCTGGATACAAGATGTCGGACTCGGTTGTGTAGCTCGACGATAGCGGTATCTATAACCATACAGACATTAAAACTTGCCAGCAAAGTGAGTCGATACTGGGTCATACATACCTATGTATTCGTATCGGTTTGGCTTGACTTCACCGAGTGACCTGACACACCGAAATCACATGATATGCTTCGGGCATTTACAAGCTCTTTGTTATGTGATTTCACTAGCCTGCCACAGGTTATAGCCTGATGTGCCACTTTAGGCCTAGGCTTATTCTTTTGTTTCATGTGATCAGTAATGTTACATATCATACAGATGACCTGATTTATTTTCACCATATTCAGATGGTAGTTAAGCCATAGCTACATAGTTAAGACATAGCCATAGCTACATAGTTAAGACATAGCCATAGCCATAGCTACATAGTTTTTATATTACTGTGTCTACATTATTCTTTTATATTGTCCATATTTAATGCTGGTCTCTAGACTTTATCCTTGCACTATTGGACTTATTTGCGCTACCACCATGAAACACACTCTCATAAAGCACCTTACATTCATTCATGTGGATTTTTCTTTTATCGCTCTGTTTATGATGTACAGTATGTGTATGTTGTGTGCAATGTCTTTAAGTTATTGGGACACTTGGGGATCAATAAAGTATATATCTATCAATCAATCAATCAATCATAACATCATTGTAACACAAGCCAGAGTCAATCTGGCCAGAGACCATCCCATATGAGCTTGACACGTGAGGATTTGTTGCTTTTCTTTGTCATATAGTATACTGAATATATTTGGTCGGACAAAACAAGCGATTTGAAGATCTCATCTAAAGCTGTGCGGAGGAAAAAAAATAGGATTTAAGAAAGTCATCAGTAGATTAATAGTTGATGAACATAATCATCACTTACCAAACATGTTGTGAGCCATCCTATCTTTATTTAATTTGATATTCTGGAACTCTTGAAGATTCTCTTGAAGCTATTTATTTATCTTTTATATCTTTATTTCATCTTACATTTTCTGACTGATTTGTATACATTTATGTGGGTTTTTCTTTCACCTCCCTCTGCTCAGCTGATATTTGAAAAGGAGGGAGTGTACCTCCACACAAATGCCAAGAGGAGCAACCAGGACACCACCATCCCAGGGTTCATCCGAATTGTAGAGCGGGTAAGCAAATCTGTGTGAGTTATCGGATACAAAGAGGAAAATCCAACCATATTAACCATGCGCTTGTTTTAGGCTGGTGTGCCAGCTTTAGAGTGGAGCCCACTCGAGGATGAGGGTCGCAGTGCCCCCGCTGTACTCTACACCAAAAAGGTCAGTCCTCATCTGCTACACATGAAAACAATAAGAGTATTTTCTTTCTACCTTAAATATAATTCCCATGAAACCACTTCATCCTAATTAGGATGGAGAAGGAGGGGAGGACGATACAAACTTTGATCCTGGGTATGAGCCAGACTGGGCAGTCATCAGCACGGTGAAGAAAGATCGAGAACACGTCCCAGTCAAAGACTCAGGTGCCGTTTACATGTCTGTCACTTTGGGCAAATAGTTACCTCCACAAAGGGTGCATGCACATGGACTATGGACTGTCTGACTACCTCTGATCACTATGCACTTTTATTAATGCACCTCAACAATGCACTGTACATGATCATACTGCAATCTGTCTCTACTATTATATGGACTATGGATGATTTCTGATTTCTCAGAACTTTATTTGCTAATGCACTTTAATAATGGACTAACATGATCATACTGCATTCTGTGTTTTATGTCTTTTTTAAGCACTGCTATAAAGAAAAATCACTTTTAATGATCTCACTACTGGTTAGATGTTAAACTGCGTTTCGTTCTACTGGTTGTCCTTACTTGTGCGCTGACAATTGAGTTGAATCTAATCTAATGAAACCAAATGTCGCCTACTTGGCCTGCAGGTCAGTGGTCGTTCTCTCTGCCTCTGTCAGAGTTATACTCTCTTCGGAGGGCTCGGTTCTCCTTGGGCAGAAACTTCCTGGTGCTGACAAGCAGAGGGGGCCACCCACTGCCCGCTCTGCACTTCCACAGAGGAGGAACCAGGGAGCTGTTTAGGGCCCTGCAACGTTACATCATCCTGGACCAGTATGTATCATCACCCTAATTTCTAGCAGCAGTTTCTTGTTGTTACTGTGTAACATGTTAGAATTGATCTAATGGCTGTTCTTGAAACAGCTGATGTACAGTCTCCAGTCTCCGACAGAGCTGTTTACATCTTTATTGAGCATGGAAAACATCACGCGGTTTCTGTTGGTATCGCCAGGTCGCCGGTTGAAGGGCGGCTCTTCCTCGCCTACCCTCTTGACTCCGGCGCTCTCTCTCAGTCCTTTGATAAGCTGCAGCTGTTCGACGATGGAGGCTCGGATCTTGTTTCGGTAAGTTGCTTTTATTTTTGATCATAAAATCTTTATTATTAGCCTGTTGATCAATACCAGTGACTCACTGGTCAAAGTCCCACTCCAGCCCATACTCTGTTTTGGATTACAAACGTACAATCTAATCACTGAAGTTCCCACTCCTCACCTCCACTCACAATCACTGGGAGCAGATGAACTCTATCAAGTGTGTTGCAATTCTCACTCAATGTAAAAAAAAAAAAAAAAAAACAACAACCATTTTTCTTTGTTTGTGATCCAGTCTCTCTCTCTGCCTGCACAGAGATTTATCCAGGACCCGTATGCCACTACATTTGGTGGATTCTCCAAAGTCACCAATTTCTTCAGGGCGGCACTTCGGCCTCCAGGGTCCCCCACTCACCTGCGAACTGCTCAGGATCCTAGTTTGCCCCCGCAGTCTGATGAAGAGCCCGGCTTCGAGCTCATCAACTGTGTAAGAAAAGGAAACGAAAAGAACAATTTAAAGCACACAGTCGTGTCTAATACATAAAGACTACAGATTGTTATAATGTTAAGAGACATGAGCGTTTTTCATTAAGGGGGTAGAGCTTGGTCCCAGACCAGACGTAACCAGGGGAGAACCCCTGGACAAATGGGAAGAGTTTCTGGACCCAGAGGGGCGAGTGAAAAACCCAGAGAGGATCAAAGAGCTCATATTCAGAGGGGTGAGACAGTACATACACTGACAGTATACCTCCTATGTGAAAGACATACTTAGTTTCCTTTTTCAACCCTTTATCTACCTGATGTGTGATGTGTGTGTGTGTATTTTCATGCCATTCTTGTCCATTGCAGGGTGTCACACCGTCCCTGCGGAAGGAGGTATGGAAGTTCCTCCTGGGCTTTTATCCATGGAACAGCACTTTCAAGGAAAGAGAGGACATTCTGCGGGCCAAGACGTTAGTGATTTTATTACTGCACATCTGCCCCTAACGCTTTTTTGATGGTTAAAGGAATAGGCTGACATTTTGGTAAAATATGCTTATATGTTTGCTTGCAGAGAGTTAGCACTGTCATGTCTGAGAGTGGTATCGATCTTCTCCTCTAACTCTGTATAATGTCCCAACTATTCCTTTAAGGCAGGCAGCTACTTAAACTCCTTTCTGTGTCTGCAGGGACGAGTACTTTAGAATGAAGGTGCAGTGGAAGTCCGTCAGTGAAGAGCAGGAGATGAGGAACTCCCTCCTCAGAGGATACAGAAGCCTGATAGGTCAGCCCTGCAATCTGTCATAAAACAGAAAATGTGTTCATTGCACCAGGCAGCTGCTATAGATGTTGAACTTTTGAAGTGTCTTTGTTCTGCTGTGACAGAGAGAGACGTCAGCAGGACAGACAGACACAATACGTTCTTCTCCGGGAACGACAATCCAGGACTGACTCTGCTGCACGATGTGCTGATGACATACTGCATGTACAACTTTGATCTTGGTACGTATGTCTGAACTGTTGGCAAACAGGTGCACCAATACTGAAAAAAAGTCTGTGTCATGGGGGGTCCTGGGCCTTGCTAATGAGGCCTCCACTCGGGAAGAAACTGTTTTTGTGCATGCATATATATGTGGTGTCTGAATTAGGGCTGCACAATTAATTGCAATATTTTCGCAATATTCAAATCGCAGGGGGGCGCAAAGGCAAAATATGTGTCAAACCTCTCTAAAATAAAGTATTGTGGTGCTGCAGAGACGTCCCAGCCTACAAATCCTATCCTACAGACTAAAGAAAATATCTTTGGTTGGTACAGATCCTCACAAAAAATCACACTATATATATATATATATATATATATATATATATATATATATATATATATATATATATATATATATATATATATATATATATATATACACACACACACATATGTATGTATATATATATATACATACATATGTGTGTATATATATATATATATATACACACACACATATGTATGTATGTATGTATATATATATATATATGTATATATGTATATATATATTCCTTAATGAAAGTAAACAATACAAAATAATACAAAAAATATCATTCCCTCCAATATCGTGAATCATATTGCAATTGCAATATCAGTCAAAATAATCGCAATTAGATATTTTCCTAATCCGTGCAGCCCTAGTCTGAATTATCAGAAAAATGCTTTTCCAACTGAAAGAATTCACACAGCATTAACATTGTGAAACAGGGCATTGTTTGGCCGAGGTCTGCGCTCTCCAAGTGCCATTTAGTTTATTATGAGTTAGTTGTTGGAATAAGAGCATCACATGTCTTCAGTCATTAATTTGATCAGATTAGGGGTTTACCAGGGCCTAATAATCTCAATAATCGGTAGGAAAAACAAGTGTAAAGCAAAGACTCTTCTGAACAAAGACTGCTTTCCAATATGTAGTACAGCAATAAGGGACATCCGGCGGAATTTCCGGCGGCACCGGAGCAATCCCGGAAGTGAAACGTCGTCAATATAGACTAGGGCTAAACCCATCGGTCTTGGCAGTATTCTCCTAAACACGAGGGGGCCTACAAACAACATCATCTGAGAATAAGCAAGAACTAGTAAAGAAGAAGAAGAGAATGGAAGTAAAGGAAAGCAGCATAGACAGTTAAAGAAATGGACAAAGTGACACCTTTGATTTTGAAGGAGACCAGTGAAGGCTATTAGAAGCACTTTTCCGGTGAGTGCTGAGTGTTACTGCGCAGCTGCAAACAGCTTGCTGACGTGAGGAAACTGTCTGAACGTTGTAAGTCTTCTGGTAGCTGTGCCAAGAGAAATCTCAATCATTCCCAATCTTGCAGAGACTGAGAGTGTAGGCATATGTAAGGAGATAACATAGGCACAGGCTAATTATTGCTAACGAAATTTACAAAAATTAAAAAATTATGCGCAAGTTGCGGAGCCTTCGCACTGGAAACAACAACAACCGCGGACAACTCTGTTTTATGGCTTGCGCGCCTCATGCCGGCAACACCGCAGCGACCATAAACCTGTCTGTTTGACATAACTTTTTCCAGTCAGTCCTCAGGCATTAATTAGTTTCTACATCTGGGAAAATTGTAAAATCCCCCAAACTACTGTATCTTTGAACTAGCGCTATAACAAAATCACACAGATTTAGGCCAATGTATGTGATCTTCTTTTGATAACTTATGGGATATTTTTCACTTCCATTCACTGAGCCTCCCATGAACCTGTTTGGTGAGCCACCCTGCCCCCCCCCCCACTTTGGAAAACCTCTGTTTCCGATCACCTGAGTAGCTAATGATCATTCAGGCAGATATATCCGTGTCACCCTGACACATCTGTTTCCATCCGTCCAGGTTATGTCCAGGGGATGAGTGATCTCCTTTCTCCTCTCCTGTTCGTCACCCAGAACGAGGTGGAGTCCTTCTGGTGTCTGACCGGCTTCATGGAGCTGGTGGTGAGTAGAAATGCTCTTTTTTGGGGCGGGGGGCTTTTACCTTTTATTTGTGGTGACAGTGGATAGACTGGAAAGGTGGGAGAGAGATGGGGGATGACAAGCAGCAAAGGGTTGTACAGGTGTGATAAGCGTGATTTATGCTTCCGCGTTAAATCTACGCCGTGGCTTTGTGCGCAGACACGTGGAGACACGGACCCTACGCCGTAGCCTGACGTGCGTCTCTAGAAAAATGTAACTACACGTCGCTTGGCCGTGGCTTGGTAGCGTTTTATTTCCCCCGACTCATTTCCTGGTTCTCCTTCTCCATAAACAACATGAACTCAAGGAGAGGGTTGACTTTTCCTGCTACAGTATTTCCCACCGTGGTCAGAAAGCAGAGGGGAGACACTTTGTTTCTCTCACTATGACTCTAGAGTCGGCACTCGCTCACTCGCTCTGCCACACACTCCCCACACACACACTCATGCCTGCTATTCTCTTAAAGAGATCTACACACACACCAACGCACAAGTATAAACTTCAGGCCACTTACGTAGGCTACGGCGAAAGCTCTGCATGGAGCCTCCGCAGGACCACAAACCACGCTTTACTGTGGACAGGTACGGCTGGTTACAGCTCAGCAGTGACACAAACCAAAACAAAAAGGTGCGACTCAGACGTTTGATGTGCACAGTGACTTTACAAGTCTTTCCTGTTTTCCTCTGCAGCACCAGAACTTTGAAGAGTCTCAGGAGGCCATGAAGCAGCAGCTCCTTCAGCTCAGTATCCTGCTGAAGGCTCTGGACCCGGAGCTGTGTGACTTCCTGGGTTAGTCGGCTAATGCTCACGGAGTCCGACTGGACTAGATTCAAATAAAAATCCTGAGGCAAAGCTGCGCCCAAATTCTTGAGGATAATGCAACAAAAAGTAGGGCAGAAACGAAAACAAAACAAATGAGATATTTCACACGATGCAGCCTCAAGGACATACATTAGAATCTATCAATGATGATGTATAGAAGTTTACACATTTATAGTGTCTGCAGATGGGGTGCACATCAGGTGGATATGCATGATAAGCATGAAAATGTATGCTAAATGAGAGACAGTTCATGAATTTCCAGGATACAGGACATGCAAAATATGCTAAAAGCCTCTAAACACCCACACAGGTGATTTCAGTTATTGTGGCTGATTAGACCTCGGCTCAGGTTGAAGGAAGCCAGAGCTTGTGCTGCGTTCCAGACACAATTTTTAGCCCATAAGTTACGACTTCAAAAGTCACAACTCACGACTTGGTAGCGTTCCAGGCAAAGTCACGCATGTGATCATCCAGATAAACTGTGATTGAGTGAAAGTCGGTTTAGTTACGTTTATGTACAGCAGATTTGTGCGTCTGATGATAAGCCGTCAAAGCTGGCTAGCTAAACATTGTGCCGTTGGCAGGGTTCAGGTTAGGCTACCTAACGTTAGCGTTAGCTAGCACTAGCTGATACTAGCGCTAGCTGATACTAGCACTAGCTGATACTAACGATTTCTAGTCGGCGACATATTTTAGGGCATCATTTAATAAACATAACCTGTAGTAGTACACAATCATATGTGTATTGTTTTGATTACAATGTGCAGAATTACTTTACGTTGCCTATTTATGTCTATTTATTTCTATTTCTCACTGTTAATCACTGGCATCTGTACAGCATCAAAAGGGGTTGACATTGTTGTTAATGTGTGTGTGTGTGTGATGTCAAAAACTGTAACTGAGAGTACAACTATCTGGTACGAGTTCACTGGTAGTAAGTTATGGGTTTGACTGCCGTTCCAGGGCACTTTCACGGGTAGAAGGTTGTGAAAACACGAGTTCCGGGTTGCCTGGAACGCTGCATAATATGGTAACTTATTAGGTCACGTATCTTTTCTACCAATAAGAATGGTAAAGCTGTCATTTGTCCTGCCCTTAGTTCAGTTTAAACACACCCAAACAGTCCTAAAAAAAGCAGCTCATTTTTCTCTTGGTCACTAAACTAAATTAAAAAAAGAAATATTTCTTGTGTCCATCAGACTCTCAGGACAGCGGCTCTCTTTGCTTCTGTTTCCGTTGGCTGCTCATCTGGTTCAAAAGAGAGTTTTCCTTCGAGGACATCCTAATCATGTGGGAGGTGAGTGCACTACAGCTGCATTTACGTATATATGAATGTTTTGATAATGCTAAAGCACGCTAAATCACGTAAAAACAATCAGCCTCACTTCATTTCTTCACTTAAGTGTCATATTATGGTGTGGGACCATTGACATCACTCCATGTTAAAAAACGTTTGAATTGTATTGGAGGTGTGTCACGACCTGGCTCAGGTGGTCATAACAAAGAGGGAGACAACACCATGTTAAAGGTTTAAAAGATACTTTATTTAATCAAATTGAACCAAAAACCACCGACCGACCGACCGATCGACCAACCGAGACCGACCGACCGAGTTGTTCTCATTAGTGACCTGAAAACAGGAGGCCCAGGTTAGAAACACACCTCCACAGTGACTACGTTTACATGCACATAATATTCCAGTTTTTGCCCTTATTCCGAAAAAGACGATATTCCGACTAAGCTGTTTACATGGCTAATGAAAGTGAATATTCCACTAATATTCCCGTTTACATGTTGCTGTGCAAAATACGATTTTTTTTTTCAAAGTTAACCAGCGGCGGCGGACTTGTTGGACCGTGCGAACACAGCGTCCCTCTTTCATTCCTTCAACCAGCTTCTTGAAAAGGTTGCGTAGCGATGTGTGCGCATATCCAAAAACCTGTTGATATCCAAGTCTTTGATAATGTTTAAAAGTAGCCGTGTTTCTCCTTCTTATCGCGTCTGCAGCCTTGCAAACCGTTGGCTGGTTTGTTTGTGCACAGCAACCATAGCAACGCACAGAGCTGACCGTAAGCCGTAAACAGGCAAGAGGCCGTAAAATGCAGTAAAACCCCCGATTGAGACGCATATTCCGAATGCGCATGTCCAAAGAATGCCTCTAAAACCCCAATATTACCGGAATATCCCACGTCTTAATCGGAAAATGCCACATTCGTAAAAAGGCCTTATTCAGAATATGCTGTTTACATGACCTGATTCAAATTCGAAATATTGTTATATTCGGAATAATAGTGGAATAATGGTGTGCATGTAAACATATTCTGTCAATAGTAAAAACACTGAAATGACACCACAGGGGCCTTACATCTACTTGATTTTAAAAGTGTTTTCTTTTTGTGAAACGTAAACCTAGCTGCAGCATGTCTGAAGAAATACTTTTGAAAATATAGAATATAATAGAAAGCCTTTATTGTCATTCTACTGAATACAGCGAAATTAAGAGCGCTACTTTTAGTATTAGATTAGTGCAATAAAAAGACACAGAAAAACACCACAAAACAAACTTAACTAGCAAACCAACGGAAATAGTAAGTTAAATAAATAAATCCACAAGATCCAGTAAAGCACAAGATCCAGTAGGTTTCCCCTCGGAAGACAAATTTACAGCAAATAACAACATCATATCTTCCAAATCTTTGTATTTATTTTTCAGCTCCTACTACGTGAGCCTCTGTGCGTAACGTGGTTTTTCCTGCGTGTCACTGCGACGTGTAACGTCAGACAGCCAATCCCAAACATGATTAGGCTTTGATTCAGGCCTGATTCAAGAACAGTTTCTTCCCAAAAGCCTTTAACCACTTTGAACTCACACATGCGCTGACTTCGCAGTCTTACCACCAACCCCCCCCCCCCCATTCTGTGCAATTTCATTATTGTGCAATATTATTACTTCACACTGCATTTCACACTGTACATAAAATCATATCTATCTTTATATTTTTATGTTTCTTTTGCACTACTTATCTCATGTTGACACTGGAAAGGAGTTGCTTTTAAATCTCGTACATGTGTATAATGACAGTGAAGGGCATTCTATTCTATTCTATTCATTAGATCTTGGTAGAAGCCTGCTGCATGCTGATTGGCTCACTGACGCTGATGAGATTTACCCCTTAACGTATTAAAATTGGGCATTTTTCGATACTCGATACTTTAGAGGCAATTTCGGTCGGTGCCTAACAAGTATTGGATGCGGTAGTGAGCCCTACTAGCAGGGAGGCTTTTCTCTGTGACTCTCCGAAGCCGGCGTACCACACTGAGACAGATCAAACATAGTGTGACAGTGTGTCGTATCTCGCTAAATGAGTTCACAAATAATGCTCTGTAACTTCCTTTTTCCTTCCTCAGGTCCTCTGGACTCGTCTGCCATGTGACAACTTCCACCTGCTGATCGCCTGTTCAATCCTCAAGTCCCAGAGGGGAGAGCTGATTGGCTCAGACCACGACTTCAACACTATTCTAAAAGTGGGTACTGTATATTTGTGTGTATTTGCGACAGAATTTGAGTTACTTTGTCTGTAACTGTACACTAATCTGTGCAACTCTTCAGCACATTAATGAGCTGACGATGAAGTTGGACCTGCAGACTGTTCTCCAAGGAGCGGAGGCCATCTACCTACAGCTGACTGCGTGCAAGGTGAGACGTGCTTCATGAGCCAATAAGATTCAGCCTGGAGTCCATGGGGTGTCTCAGTGTCAGTGGTTATTATGAAGGGCAAAGATGAGGCAAATGTTTAGAACTGTACCTGTATTTTAAAAGCTAAATCTAAGGGGCCATCCACACGGAAACGCCTTTTTGGCGCAAACGCACGTTTTGCATCGTTTTGCATCGTTTTGGCCGATCGTCCAAATGAATCCTGTAAACGCACTGCCTGAAGACGCACATTTGTGAAACCTGGTCCCTGGGTGAAGAAATTGGAAAACGCCGCCCTTGCGTCTGTTTGGACGGCAAAGCCACATACTTGCGCATCGATGATGTCATCGTCACACCCCTCGACCTCCAGCCTTCGACCTCTTATCCCACGACAACGTCTCATAACAACAAGGACAACAATGGCGGACTACATGCTTGTGTAGTTTGTCACTACCCGATGTGAGTCGAGTGCAGATGTGAGTTGCGCATGCGTCACTTTGCGACTTTGCGACAATTGCTGTTAGCCACAGAATAACCTGCTAACCAGAGACTTCTGTAATGTCAATACAATAAAAATGGACCTACATAACGAAGTTTGTTCACTGCTGGCTACAAGTTAGCAATCAAACACAACGAAGGCTGTCAGTTGAATGTCCAGCACTTTTATCGGTAGCCATAGTGGCATCTCTGACAGCTCGAGAGGCAATTTAACTGTCAGACGGGCTGCGCTGCAAATTCAACCAGGAGAACCAATCAAAAGCATCCAAATAGCATCAAACGGTGGCTGGAAATGGCAAAAGAAGGCATTGTACATATGAAAATTACAAAATTAACATTATTTAAAATACAGGCTAGTTTTTTTTTTACAGATACTGTTGAGATGTAACCCCCCAATGTAATCATGAATGTTTTCACAGTTAGCTGTATGTAATTAAAACAAGTTCCCCAGTAACTGTAACGGATTACAGTTACCTTTATTTTGTAATTAAATTATGCAACACTGTTACATGTAACTAGTTACTCCCCAACGCTGGTGGTTCCTAACCTCCTGCCCCCCCCCCCCTTTCAGGAGATTCCCATGAAGGTGCAGCAGGTTCTGGGTCTCTACACCCCCTCCAGTTCTGAGGAGGACAGCCCAGACTCCCAGGCCAGCGAGACCCAACGCCTCCTCAGCCAGTCGCAGGCAGGAGCAGCTGCTTCATCTAACTCGGCATGCGCTCCCACCTATCCTTAAATCTGCAGGTGTCAGCTGCTCTGGACTGTTAGTCACCAGGAAATGTACGGACAAACTTTATATATGAGCAAAACAAAAGAGATATATGAACTCTATTATGATCCAATGAGAAGGAATGAAGACTGTAGTTATTATTTGTCAGAGGCAGGGGGCGTCATTGAGGCTTGTTTTTCTTTTAAAGTACCCATAAATGTTACAAAGTAAGATGTTTAAACACTATAGCAGCCTACTTGCAGTGCTCCTTTTTCTTTGTGTATGTTGTCCTCCATTTCCATGATAGCGTGTCATTTGTTTACATATCCTGTGTCTTTGCTGAAGAGTATTGCCCCCCCCCCCCTTCTACTTTCCATCCTCCTCTTTTACCTTTCCCAAAGTTATGTAATATCTATCTGTGCTTGCCACTTGTGAAACAGTGTATTTTCAGTGCATTTTGTCTTGCGTTCCCTCGCCACTGCTCCATAAGAAGGGAAGAAGATGAAAGATGAACTCACTGGCAGCACCTTGTTGCTACTGTATGACGCCATTCCAGCCCTATGCAAAACTCTATTGCATGCCTTATAGTTTCCACATGTGGCGTGGTAATATTTTAATCCTTGTTATTATCGACACAATGTCATAACATTTTCATCCACTGATTATTTCCAAATAAATGTTTAAATCTTAACGAAGCAGGGTATTCAAACTTCATATTTTTTTTTCCTTGCACTTACTAGTTTGTAGTTAAACTCACCGCCAGGATCTGATGTAATTATGTACAAGTACATAGCACAGACCAGTGTCACATACCACTACATTTAAACTCGCCAATCTACCCTCATGGATATCAATGGGGTGGACAAAATATTAGAAACACCCCTCTGTGTAATGCACTACAGTTCAACAACACCACAAACTACATCTTTCAAAGCTACCATCAAGTCGTGGCCGGGTTAGCTCAGTTGGTAGAGCAGGCGCACACATATAGCAGCGGCCGCGGGTTCGACTCCGACATCTGTGGAAATAAAGGCTTAAAATGGCCCAAAAGAAAAAACTACCATAAAGTTGAATCAACATCGGTTTTAAAACTGAACATTAGTTAAACCTAGTTTGCAATCCTTACATGGTCCCTTATACAAAAACATGCAACTCACCAAGAAAATACATAGAAAACTACACAAAGTCAAGAAACACTTCCAAAATGGCATCAAACAAAAAGGGGGGGAAAAGCATTCAAAAGAATAACACACAACAATCAACAAGGAAACACCTACAAAACCGCCCTGAACACAAAACTCAAAAAGATGCAAGAAACAAGACAAACTGCACAAGTCGACTCGAAAATACACATAAAACATAAACAGTGATTCAAGAAAATGACTGTAAAACTCAATGACGAGCACCGGATCAATGATGACTAATGGATTTAAAAATGATCCCAGTAATGATCCATTTGGAGGTGGATAAGGAGTCCTCATATCATTCCTCCCAACTGAGAAAGTCGTCTGTCCAAACGGGCCTGAGAGAGAGCAGCGTGTCACTGAGCACTGAAGGAGCCTGGGTATTAAAACATTCATGTATGAGTTTAATATAAGCAACGGTTCACGAAATGATCAAAACTTATTAAGGGAAACACTTCATTCATTTAACCTTCCCTTTTACGCAAAGTTTTGATAATAACACGCTATATCGTAGTTGTAAGCAGCTATAAGGTTTACTGTATATCATTGTTGAAAATATTGCACATTAATAATCACTTACAATGTCCTTATACCTACATTACAACTACATTATAATGTGTTTTTTTTAGCTGATGAAGACTGAAAAATTATGAGTCCAGTGTAACAGACCAACTGTTTGTTTATGTAGTGTGTTAACTTGTGAACTGGTTAAACTTTGGCCTCTCCCCCCTCCTCCCCCACTGGCCAGCAGGTGTCTGTGCGAGGTGAATGGCTGAGGGGGAAAATAGGACCTCTGTTCTCCACTGTCCCGGGCAATGAGCTGGAAAATGAGGGGCGGGGGAACC
This sequence comes from Gymnocephalus cernua, assembly GCA_023631565.1. NCBI lineage: Eukaryota > Metazoa > Chordata > Actinopteri > Perciformes > Percidae > Gymnocephalus > Gymnocephalus cernua. The sequence continues at coordinate 21,278,962 of CM042441.1, forward strand.
ACACCCCTTTCTCAGGACCTCTTTCTGCTCGCCGCTGTCTCTGTCCCCCTCCGTCCGTGTTGTTTGAATACAGCTGGGACGTATGAATTTAGCAGGGTGCTTAAACAGGCCGCCGATCTGTCACCCTGTGTCCCCCCCCCCCCCCCCCCCACACCCCTCACTCCCTCCGTACACCCCAACCTGACCTCACTTGACTGGCAGAGCCAAACTTTACTCAGCCCTTCATTCAAACTCAATCTGCTTTCAGCCCCTCTCAAAGCCTGTTTTATAGGCGACGGCCTCGTCCACAGCTTTAAACCCCATATTCTCTCACTAATGCTGCAATCGACTAAGTGTTAAGAGGATTAGGGCCTCTTCATGTTGTCATTATGCTGGGTGTCTTAGAAAAGCTGGTATCCGCAGTAAATGATGTGGCTGAAGCCCTGCCCTCTGAACTTTAACATTTAAGCCATGGGCTTGTTTAAAATAAATGTGTATGACGCTTTCTATTTCTGCAGGTGTGTTATCATGTGGTGATTTTACAGGTTCTGTTATTATTTAGTCACTAGTTTCACTCCTGCCTCACACTGTCTTTTATTTAAATGAACTTAAACACTCTCACAAGAGGCTGCATAGGCTAAATAAAGGTATTTCCACAGTAAATTGGTTCATAAAAGTGTCAGAATGCTCTCCCCCCTCCCCTCCCTCCTCTCTCTCTTAATTTCCATGTCCACCCCTAGGTTTGTACCCTTTGTAGTTACCAAAAGACTGTGTCATTGTCTAATTGTATTGATTTGGTTTTATTTACTGGTTTTACCTGTTTTTACTTAGAGTTTTTTTTATGGTATTTATTGTTATGGTGTGTTCCTCTTTCTAAGTCCTATTTCTTTTTTTTAATCACTTTAACTGATGGATGAGTCTGTTGTTGCTGCAAGCCAAATTTACCGTGTGGGCCAATAAAGACTGAATTAAACTGAACTACTGCTGTGAAGTCAATATCTGCACATAAACATCAGATCAGACCATTAAGACATGAATTCATAAAGTCTTCAGGTGGCACTTGTTGGAATGTGTCTTTATGCTAATGCTAATTGCTTGAAATGTTTGGAAATCGAGCAGGAATTCCAGCTATGCATCCCAAAGTGTGCCCATATGGCAGTCTGTTCTGTTACTCAGTGTTCAGTGCTACTCTTTATTACTGTTTCTTATAATTAAATCATTTTCTTTTAGGGTGGATTTTCCATTTGTGAAATGTGAAATATACTTTGTGTTAATGTCGTTAACCCAGCTCCACTGACTGCTCACTGTTACCTTGATATATTTATGTCTGCAGTGGAATGTAAGTATATTTGCAAGTACTGTGCTAATGTACAAATTTGATGTACTTGTACTGTGCTTTAAATGTTTCCATTTTCGCCCTCTTTATATTTCTTCTTCTTGACCGTTCAGAGGGAAATACTTTTTACTAAGATATGATGGGTTGTTATAGATTAAACAACAGAATGTAACATATGTTAAACAGCAAAATATCAATATATAATGGTAACAGCTTCAGTCCTATAAATGACAGTTAAAGCAAAAATCATCATCTTTCTATTACATGCGTAACCACGTTCTGCTTAAACATTGTGTCCAATTAAATGTATTCATTTAGTCACAAATAAGTTGAAATAACCTCTCCCTCTATGTATATGAACCTGAATCTACTCGTAGTCATAGTCTGTGAAAATGGCCACCAGCTCTGCTTTGAATAGAATGAATAATTGATGCTGAGCTGAAATCATGGTGTCAGTGTGGTCGTCCATTTAACTCCAATCTGAAACATGAGCTGCCATTGAAGTCCTAAAGTCTGAAGAGCCACCTGTAATGACTGTCAAATACAATCTGTATTCTCCACTGGTGAGTGCGACCCCTTTGTGACCGTCAGAGGAGTCCCCGGAGAGTGTGTGAAAAGTGTGTCTACCCCATGCATGTGTGAAGTGTGTGTGTGTGTGTGTGTGTGTGTGTGTGTGTGTGTGTGTGTGTGTGTGTGTGTGTGTGTGTGTGTGTGTGTGAGAGAGAGTGAGGAGCCAGCAGCAGGCAGAAGGCCAGGGGCTGTTGTCTGACACTGATTTGTAAAGGGAGACAATACGGCTCATTGACCTGCCCGGCTCCACTGTCTGCTGCACATACCTCGCCCAGCCCTCCCCGGTGGCTTCGCTGCTCTTTAAACACCAGTAGCAGATTGCCCCAGGCGCAGGCAGGCAGGGAGGGGAGGGGAGGGGAGATGGGCAGCGGGCCACAGGTTGCTTTGACAATGAAAATCCTCAGGGAAGGGGGGGGGGGGCAGAGCCAAAACTTTGATAAACACGTTCATATTCTACAAATCTTACGTTCAGACGCTCGCAGAATCACTTTTTTTTTTTTAAATTCTAGCACACTGATTTATTTCTAACATGTCTTATCTGTTTTTATTTTGTTTTTCTATCTTCATATTATTGTTGGGTATTTTATTCCATTAGAGTTTTGAATTATTTCAACTGTCTGGTTTCATTTGCCTCATTGCTGTCCTGAAATGTTTTAATCCTGGTTCAACCATGTAAAAGACTTTGTACCTTTATTTTGAAAAGTGCTGTATAAATAAAGTGTATTATTATTATTATTATTATTATTATTATTATTATTATTATTATTATTATTATTATTATTATTATTATTATTACTACTACTATCTTTCCTTATCGATCCTTATCCTATGGTAAGAAATATAGGATCAATGCAGTATTAGAGGTTCCTAAACTTTTACAATCCTACAACTTGTGATTATTTTCATTATCGACTGCCAATCCACTGGATCAATTGATTCATTGTTTGTTTATATATTATTGGGGTTTTTTTTTTTGCATACAGCTCCTTCGTGTTTTGAGGTTGTGTGCTGCACTTCTGGAAAGTTTTGCTATTGTTTTGGTTATGAAAAGTCAGAAAACGGTGAAAAAATATCACATACACATCATTTTCCACAGCATAAGGTGATGTCTTCACATAACTTGGTTTGTCTAGAAAACAGTCCAAAACCCAAAGATAGTTCATTTACTGTCCTACAAGAAAAACTGAAAAGAATTTAATTCGAGAACCAGAAATATTGGGAATTTTTGATAATAATTAAGCAACGATCCAAATTGTTGCTGATTCATTTTCTGTTTGATTGAATAATCAATTAAATTACTAATCATTTCAACTCTTTTTACCCTAACAGATTGCTGTTCATTTCAATACTTTGGTCTGAAGAGGTAAAACTATCCAGAATTTCATAAGAAAAAAAGATTAGTGAAAAAAGATATGTAGAAAATTGTCATGCCGACCCTGACGAGGTTTGAAAAACCATGATTTGGAACATTATTAGACACTAAAGTAGTGGAATTATTAAAGTAGTAAAGAGTAGTTGATTCTCTCTTAAAGACAAATTAATAATACATGGTAAATGTAATTAATATCAGTACTTGGGGATCTTTATCTAACCACAGCAGACGTTGACATATTTCCTCTGGTGCTCACGTTGTAAACAAGCCCTCCTCCTTTTGTCATCCATTCCCATTGTCAGAATCTGTATATGACCTTTTCTCTCCCCTCTCTGCCTCTCACCCCTCTGCCTTTTCTTCTCCTTCCTTCTCTCTTTCACTGTCGAAGACAAGCTGTTGCTCTGTCCCTGCGGGCCACTCCCTCACTTGTCTGCTCCTCTTCCCCCCCCCCCCCCCCCCCGCCTCCCTCTCTCCCCTGCTCTCCTTCTTTCTCCCTCTCCCCACCTGTTGAAGCAATTGTTGCACAGACCATATTGTTGTCTACTTATTATTTTATGTCACTCACGAGGGTCCATGCCCCTTTTTTACACTCTTTTTCCTCCCCTCTGTGCCACTCCCTCTCTCTCTCTCTGTCCCTGCTGGGTATAAAAGTCAGAGACGAGAGTTGAGCAGTGATATTCAACAGATCACCACAGGAAGCCCAAACTATACTTCAACAAGGAAAAAGGATTTCCCAGCTTCTGTTTACCTTCCTCAGGTGACAGAGGGACAGTAGCTTCCGCCTTTCATTTCCCAGTTGGACGTAAACACGTTGATATTTTACCCGGCAGGCCGTGCAGATGGACAGAGGCATGTCTGTGTCTCTGTGGTGTGAGGAGGTGGAGGACCAGAGTCAGGACCAGAGCCAGACGGAGGCCCAAACCCAGGGCCACGTCGTGGGCTCGTCTCAGCTGCGAGCCGCCTGGGACCCCACCGTGTCCGGCCATCGTGTGATCCAGAGGCTGCTTCATGTGGAGGAGAGGTACATGCCCTCCATGCTCTACATCACCCTCATCCAGCGGGAGCCAGAGCGCAGGGAGGAGCTCGCCAAATGGGCCCTGGAGGTATGAAACTCTTTCATGCTCCAGTTTCCCCTCGTGGTGCATGATGAGTTATGTCATCACGGCAGCTGTGATGCTGATGCCTCACATCTTTCTCCTTCTCTCCAGGTGTGCTGTGAGTGTGGCTGTGATGAGGCAGTGTTCCCCCTGGCTGTCTCTCTGATGGATAGGTTCCTGTCGGCCTCTTTGGCGCTACCCGTGTCACCATACTGCCTGGCTGCCGGCTGCATCCTCATCGCCTCCAAACTCACAGAGTGTGACAACGTCACCGCTGACACGCTCTGTGCTGCAGCTGAATACAGCTTCCAGCCTTCGGACCTGAGGGTGAGTCAGTCACACAGCATCCACACATGTGGGTACAGATGTGGTTCTTTGAGACCTCACAGTCAGGGCGGCAGTGGAGTCTGAGCAGAGGTTGGGTCGTTTCCAGCTGTGGGTCCCTGATTTTAACCCCACTTACAGTTGCATTGAGCATGGATCTGAAGGGCTAAACTCAATTAAACTTAGTTAAACTTCCCATGGAGCCCAGGGTGATGTCTTTATACTGTATGCCTTGATTTGTCTGACAAAAAGTCCTAAACTCAAAGCACTTCAGCTTATTATATGCATGGTGAAGAGAAGCAGCAGCTCTTCCATTTGACAAGTTGGAACCTGAGAAACTCATCAAAATCACATTTTTTGCTTAATGGATGAAACAATGAATTAATTACAGGCATATTGCCATCAATCGACTAATCAACTAACCATTTCAGCTCATTTTTTAACCAATACAGTGCAGTATTGGTGCTTTCATCCCATGCCCATCCCATTTAAAATTTAAAATTGGGGCAAATGACTAATTGTAATGACTGAACTCGCTGAAGTCGAATGCAGACATCAACACCATATTTAAGATCTATCACAATGTAACAATAACTAAATCCTCTATCATATCTCACATCACAATTTCTGTATTATAACAATGTTACACAGTCATTTCTGACTGCTACATGCACCCGTCTTCCTTCCATCAGGAGATGGAGCGTGTCATCCTCGCCACCCTCCGATGGGACACAGCAGCAGTGACTCCGCAGGACTTCCTCCCACACTTTATTGCCTCCGTGGAGGAGAGAGGAGATGGAGACAGCGGTGACTGCGAGGAGGGGCTGCTCTCCACCCTGCGGCGGCACAGCGACACGCTGGCTGCCATGTGTGCCTGTGACTCCCGCTTTCTGGGAGCTCCACCGTCACTTGTTGCTGCGGCATCACTGAACTGTGCTCTGAGGGGTCTGGGCGACAAGGGCCCCGCTCAGCTGGCTGTAATGAGTGATGCACTGGCCGAGCTCTGCCAGGCTGACCTGGTGAGTACACCCTGCAAAGTCTGAGGCTGCACATAGGCCTATTTATCTGATTTTTTTTTGTTGTGATTATCAATTTCTATTTTATTTTTCAAACAACACACAAAACATACGGTTCGCTACATGAACATACCCCCTCTCCTTCGTCATCACCACCCACCAGGACAAAAAGTTGACACACTACAATATTCCCGACAATTCAACAAAATAGTAACAAAATAGACAATAAACCATAAACCAAATAAACATTTGTATAAATGACAACACCATAAGCCCATCATACACGTCTCTCCCCAGCACAAAGCTTCTTAGGAGCCCTCCAGAAAGCTCAGATACTTTCCCCATTTTCTAGTGTAGAGACATCCAATCTGGCAAACCGTTTACTTGACTTTTTTCTTCAAACGCCGCCACCCTAGCCATCTCACAAGCCCACTCCTGGATTGACAGCACCCCTTCATTATTCCATCCTTTTAAAAAATAATCTGTCTGGCTATTATTAAACTAGTCTGGACCCATCTTATTATGTGCTTATCCATCCCGCTTAGGATAGACACATCTCCCAGAACAAATAATCTTGGGCTGAATGGAACCTGGCTCCCTGCTATCCGACATAGGTCATCATGGAGCTGTTTATCTGATTTGATTATTCAGGTTTTTTTTTTTTGCAGAAGTGAGAGTTGCAAAAAGAATCAGTTTTAAGCAACAGACTCAGTACACTTGTGTTTTGAGGGACCTGCAGGCATGCCAAATGCAGAATGAGAATTGCATCTATGACAACATCATGTATTCTCTCTGTGTGTTGCATCCCAGGTAGTGCTGCAGTGCTACAGTGACATGATCGAATATGCCCTCCGACAGCGGCTGAGGAGTGGGCTTCAGCAGGGCCCCATGGAGAAGGATGAAGAGGTGGAGAACGAAAGACCCGGGACACCTACTGACATGAGAGAGATTGATTTCTAAACACTGACTCAACTGTTGCATTGAAAGTGTGAATCAATCAAAACCTTTCATCAACTATATATATATATATTTATATATATTGGGTATGACCTCAAAATGCTCTGACATGGTTTTGTATTTTAAAAATTACTTTATTGAGTGACTGTTAATTTATTTTGTATCTTTATTTATTAATTTTTGAAATTATGTGTTTTGCATGTGCCATATTTTATTATCTATATCTATTAATTTTATTGTAGGCCTAGATGTTATTTTGATGCATACTATTTATACTTTTTTATTTATTATCACGTGCAATTGTTGACTCTTTCGATGTTAATTTATTTCAACTTGCCATGGCTTTGTGTTTGTGTACTGAATTAAATATACAACAAATCTATTTTTCAAAGCAATTAAACGTTTAAAACGTGTGTACATATTTTGCATCCGTGTGTTATTTACCAATGGGATAATGCTGCGTTCACTTAGTATTCACAGGCTAGGACTTACGAAATCTAGCTAAAGCGTGTATTACAATTCATTCTACGTTTTGGTAGGATAAAGTACAACTACAAGAGAAAATGTGTTGATGGCTGATTTATCTTTTTAAATCGTGGGTTTCTGACCTATTTTAGGCTGTTGTACGAAAAAATAAACATGAATCTTCCAAAACTGTTTTTGAAATGTCTGTAAGATATACACTATTTCCGACAGAACCTGAAGGTAGCATGTTGGAACCACAGCTGCAATCTCATGACGTCAATTTTATCCGACACGAATACAGACCCGTGCTTTGAGCATCCGATCCGATAATATAAATAGCTACACATGCGGTAAGAGAGCAGCCATTAAAAGATATTGTGTTTTATAACACATTTTAATTGTCGTTTTTTTATCGGCGGAGTTTAAAGGAACATTTTATAGAACATCGTGACATATAAGAGCTATAACGCAGATAGAAGACGTCTACAGCTCACGGTAAGGGATACCCAGGTTCCGTTATATCACCTCTATAATGACCTCTTAAAAAACAATAAGGTTTAAATGTTGTTCAAACCCTTAATACATCCATGGTTCAAACCAATACGTAATTGATGGTTTAATCTCACAGGTGATTCCACGTATGCAACGATGTTTTTGTGTTGAGACCTCCTCTCATCCGCCTCCGTGTTGTCCCTGTGTTAAGATAGCTAGTTAGCTAGTTAGCTAACGTTAACTAGCTACAGACACGAAGGATACCCCACTAATAATAGTAATGTGCCATTTAAACCGTGTTATTTTAACACCTAACTGGTGTTAAAAACTAAATGTGTGCTGTTAATTCAGCTCGCAAACTAGCTAGCTAGCTCAAAATGTAGCTAGTCAAGTATAACCTGTTTGGCCAAGCAATCCACCTATTTTTTTTTTTTCTTTTCTCGGTGAAGGCGTCTGAAGAAATACAAATGTCAAGAGTTTTTACAAATCTCTACAGTCTCCTGGTAAATTCGGCATGCAGTGTTTACCCCAGAGACAAACTAATTACACTTAAATCCGAAAATGAGTTATCAATGACTCTGTGTGTCGCAGTTAATTTACTGTCTTTCCAGGTGTGTTTCGGACATGAGTCATGTAGTTCGGGAAAATATTGTGATTAACACTGTCTGCACCTTTTAAATGCAAGTCTGACTAGGGCTGGGCAATATATCAGTATTATATTGGATACGAGACTGGATATCGTCTTAGATTTTGGATATCGTGATATATGACAAGTTTTATCTGTCCCTGGTTTTAATGGCTGGAAGTGATGCAATGTTTTTGAACTTACCAGACTGTTCTAGGTTTTCTATTATTTGCCTTTACCCGCTTAGTTATTATATACACATTAATGATGATGATTTAGCAAAAATCTCATTGTGTAAATATTTTTTTGTAAGCACCAATTGACAATATCGCCGCAATATCGATATTGAGGTATTTGGTCAAGAATATCATGATATTCGATTTTTTCCATATCGCCCAAGTCTGACACTGGTCATGTAGAGGATAAATTAAGCGGCCGTCCTGTCCCGTGTTGCCCTCGTCTACTGTTACATTGAAGATATCTACATAAAAAAAGGCAGTAGTGTTCAAGCAACTATAAACCAAACTTGGTGCAATACTATACTGCTCAGTTCCAGAATTGTTTTATAGTTTGCATGGGAACATAATTTAAGATTTAACACGAAGAAATGCATTTTGTTTAATTTTTTTATGGTCTAAATTTGTGTATTATGGACTGTGGCAAATAAAAGAGGGAACTGAATTATTTTTGAAGAAAGCTTTGCACGCCTGTTGTACAACACATCGATTGCACAAGATCTGGTGTCGGCTATTCCGTTGGAGAACAACTGACGCTCACTCTTAAGATGTTTATCTTGCTTTTTATTTCTCACACACCTCTGCCTCTTGTTGTTTTCTGTGCTAAAATTATAGCTTTTCAGTCAAAGCTTTGCATCCAGTATTGTACCATACGTTGTTGTTTATTTTTAAAGGAGGATGACCTTAAAACCTAGCTGGCTGCTGCTTCTATCCATCTCTGCTGGGGTCTGGTCAGTGCCTATTGATCGCAATGGAGACAACCAGGAAACAAAAGAGGAAGTGCCGGAGGAGAACGCGGTAATGACCTTAGTAGTCTCAGTCATGTAGCCTACTGTAGTTTAGATTCAGTTTGTTGTCAATAACCCAACTTTTACAACACACTCTTGCAGGACACAGGCCTGTACTACGACAGGTATCTCAGAGAGGTGATTGAGGTTTTGGAGACAGACCCTCACTTCAGAGAGAAACTGCAGACAGCCAACACAGAGGACATCAAGGTCAGCGTCCATTTCTCCTTCATTCATGCCCGATACCGGGAAACACTCCAAAAGCAGGGGCGGCTCTAGGGGGTAACACCCCAATCCATTGGACTAAGAGTGCGGTCAATCTGACAAATTTGATTTCCATTGATTCAGAGTAGCCTGCTGTCACTTTGCTGCCTGTTCTGCCAATCGCTGCCTTTCCATTTGGTGAATCCACTTTAAACACACGTTGTATGGCAACTGTGTACTTTGTTTTTGAGGCCAGTTTAGAAGTAGAAACCTATTGAACTCACTGTAGAGCACTTGTTGCTGTAAGAAATAAATTGTGTATTGCACTTTCTTTTCTGTTTCCTGTTATCTGAAAAACTGTGTACAGCAAGTTTTCTATGTTTAAGTTTGAGGCAAGTTTATTGTAAGTGTATTGTACAGTATTTGTATATGGTTCTGTGACAAAAAACCTTCCCAGCCCTTGTCACATGACCTATTAATGTTTCCACCTATCCAAATGTTTGCCTTAAGAGCCCATAGAAAATGTGTATTGTATTTGGATATACAATTTGTTGAAAAAAACAACAGTTACATTTTGGCAGAATTGAATTGTGTTATTCTATCCTATCCAAAATGTACAATATTTCTGAGCAGATTTTCTATGCTGTATTCTGATGAAATCCCCTGCCCCCCCCCCCCCCCCCCATCCCCCCCCTGACTGATTATTGTGCCACGCCACTTTAAAAATCCTGGAGTCGCCCCTGTCCAAAAGCTTTCTGGTTTACCTTTTTACAGGTGCCATTTAATCAGTTCTTCTCACCTGTATGTCATGTGTTGTCCGTCAGAATGGCCGTCTCAGTAAAGAGCTGGACCTGGTCGGTCACCATGTGAGGACGCGCCTGGATGAGCTGAAGCGTCAGGAAGTTTCTCGCCTCAGGATGCTGCTCAAGGCCAAACTGGACAGCACCAACACACAGAGTGAGTGGACTCCTCCTCCCGTTGACCACTGCAGAGGGAGAGGGAGCGCGTTTGTATTTATACCTCTGTAGATAGATTGTATCGGATTTAATTGAAAGATCTCCGGCGGAAAATTGGATGGTTGGTGTATCAGAGAAAGCCATACAAATGACAAATACCAATGTTTAAGGTGGGATTGTCTTTTTTTATAAGTAGTTTATTATGTACTAAATTATAAAATGTCTTCAAATCTTACTAGTAAATAATAAATACCACATTTGATCTACATTCTGTACTGTGTGAGGCAATAGGTTTGCATTTGTGACAACCGTAACCGTCAACTTTTGTTACTTGAAAAATAACTAGAGTTATTCATTTAAAAGATTGACTTTACTTACTTTAATTACTTTTTTTGGGTCCTTCCACTCATCAACAGCTACACTAATTATCAACAGCCAGTAACCGTTTCAGACAGATTTTTAGCAGTGTAAGCGTTGAATGTAGCCCCTCGGCACAGAGATGTGTTCAGTGTGTGTGTGCAGGACATAATGGAAGTCATGTGTGCCAAAAGTCCAGCGTGCGTCTGTTAATTGCTGTGTCTGCTGTGAAGGCCTGCAGATGGACCACGCCTCCCTGCTGAAGCAGTTTGAACATCTGGATCCCCACAATCAAAACACCTTCGAGGCCAAAGACCTCGAGCTGCTAATCTCGACGGTAAGCTCCTCCAGAGAAAATCAAAAACTGGATTTTTGTTGACCCCCAGAGACTGAAAAATCAGCCGGGTTGGTTTTATGTTCTGACAAGAGTTTAATTAGACACGATGGCAAGTGATGAATCCTGTCACAGTCCAGCAGAATCAGAATTACAGTGATCAGACTCCAGGGTGCTACAATTACACGTCCAAACGTGATGGCAGACCTGCTGGAAAATTGTTCCAGACACCACATGTGACCCCCCCCCCCCCCTCTTTGATTTCAAGATGACAGCCCCTGTCTGGCGTTTTGTTCTAGGCCACCAAGGACCTGGAGAACTACGACGCCGAGAGACACGAGGAGTTCAAGCGCTATGAGATGCTGAAGGAGCACGAGAGACGCGAGTACCTGAAGGGCCTGGACCAGGAGAAGAGGGAGACGGAGGAGAAGAGACTGCAGGAGCTTAAGGACAAACACCACCAGCACCCTAAAGTCAATGCTCCGGTAAGCACAAATGCGCCCACGTTGGTTATTCGGTGGAAACAAGTGGAAGTGAATGTTCTCTTAAGGCGCTGACACACCAACCCGATCATCGGCCGCCGGACAGTCTGGCGAGGTCGGCGACTCGAGTCTGTTCGGTGTGTTCCGTGCCGTCGTCAGCCGGAGGAGCCGCCGGCTATAATTTGGGCCGGTTTGACTTGTTGAATCAGCCGGCAGTCGGACTCAATGACCAATCTGATTGGTGGAGTGCTAGCCCTTGACTGGCAAATCAGTGCACTTATGTTAAAACACTTACCGGAAAGGACGAGTGGGACGATCATGACAAACGCCTCTCAAAATCTGACGAAAATCTTTCAAACTGACCCTTGTCGATCAAAAAACGGACCGATTCAGCAACTGCATGGCCTGTTTCTCGCTTAAAATGCTTTCAGAAACACGGTTCGGTGAACTATCTTCGTAAAATACGAGATCGGATTCCGAACGAGCCGCCATTATGGTCGGCTTTGAAAGTCGGGAGAAGCCAGGCCCACGTGACGCGTTCGTCATTTCCGGTTTTCATTTTTTGGAGCGACAGTACAGATTAGCGCCGCCTGCTGTTATGGAGACATATTACGCCTCGCGCACGCGCAGAACGTACGCTCAAGTCGCGCCGCTTCGGTGTGTCCCGTGGCACTTTTTGGACCGACGGGAGCCAACTGATCAGTCCGACTGCCTTTTCTGCCAACGGTCGGCCGTCGGGTTGCTGTGTCAGAGCCTTTACATGTTTTGCTGCATTTTCCCCATTTTCAGGGTAGTGTCGCTCAGCTGCGGGAAGTTTGGGAGGAGACCGATGGACTGGATCCTCAGGAGTTTAACCCCAAAACATTTTTTAAACTGCATGGTGAGTGACGCCTCTTCTTTTAACCCCTGTCCTTTATTCATAGCACGCCGATAAGTGCAACATGAATGTCTTCTCTGTCCCGTGTAGATACAAATGAAGATGGTGTTTTAGATGAACAAGAACTGGAGGCTCTCTTCACTAAAGAGGTAAGGAACCCCACAGTATATCATGGCTTTAAAATCAAGGTTTTACTTGATTGGTTTTTACAATGAAACTGCTAAAAATTACCTGACGGAATATCAAAAAATGGGTGATCATCTATTTGAAAGCGCAGCTGTTTTGTCTGTGTATCGCAGACTTTTTAAAAGTAGAAGTTTTTGGACCTGACCGCAGTGATGAGCACAGCAGCCCTGCGACGTCTGTTCATTTCTCTTCCTCCAGCTGGAGAAGGTCTACGACCCGAAGAACGAGGAGGACGACATGATGGAGATGGAGGAAGAAAGGCTGCGGATGAGGGAGCATGTCATGACGAATGTGAGTCTTAAATATCTACTCTCATCTGCTCTTGTTTGAATCATATGCCGTGAGTCACTCCCCACGTTTCTCCCTCTGCTCTGCTGCGACTGATGCAGCGTACGTTTCTGTGTTGAAAGGTGGACGCAAATAAAGATCGTCTCGTCAGCCTGGAGGAGTTCCTGAAATCCACCGAGAAGAAGGAGTTCAGTAATCCCAAAGAGTGGGAGGTAAAGAGCCCAGAGGTGGCCTGCAGGTCTGCGAAGTGGGCGGGTGATTAGAGGGTCTGTGCTTCAAATCCCAGGACGAGCTGGGGAAACGTGCGTGTGCGCGCGTGTGCTAAATGGGTAACGCTATTCTAATCCCTTATCAGCTCGCAGACCTGAAGTGGCTGCTGTGAATAGAGGTAACGTTGCAGTTGGTTAAAAGAGCAATTTAGCACTGCACCGCTACAACACCGTCGGATTTAGGATGGGCAGTTTAGAAAAAAGATTAAAAAACAATTCAGCAGAACCAGAAAGATTTTAATTGTCATTTCACACGTTCCTCTTTCTTTTCAAAACATGGCGCCTACAATACCCACAATGCTGTGTTATGCTAGTAGCGGCTGATGTAGCCTTGAGCCTCTAGCCTTAAGAAGAGATAAGGAGTAGCTACTTCTTTCTAACTTCTGACACTTGAGGGCATTCATTAGATTTAGCGCAACTTCCTCTTTATACAGGTTCCCTTTTTAAATTGCTTGGTTAAATAAGTGTGTGTGTGTGTGTGTGTGTGTGTGTGTGTGTGTGTGTGTGTGTGTGTGCGCGCCATGCTGCCACTCTCTCTATCCTCTCTCCTATTTTTCTCTCTTGGCAACGACTAACACACGCAGGCAAACTCAGTGAACTCATTTACTGTAGAATGTTTCATAGTTCTCCATGTGTTCCTTTGGCTGTGTGTGTGCCTTTAGATGTGTGCACCATATAGATCTCCTCTCAGTGAGGTAATATGGCCCTTTACTGTACAGTCACTGTTAGAATGTGCAGCACACATGAAAATATAACTAAAGTATAATATTTGTAGTTTTTATAATGTGGAGATAGCAGTATGTCTTGTAGGACTAACATAATATAGATTTCTCTTCCAGTAAAGCAGGGCTAATAATGATGTGACATAAAGAGCATCAGTGGACTATATGCCTCCCTTTTAGTCTAAAGTATGTTTGTGTAGTATGTACATTTGCATGCAAAGTCAAGATCTAGACAGAAGCAGAACCAACTCATGAGTCTGTGTGCATGAGCACGGCGAAGCCTTTACAAAACCACGACATTTCAGTAGTGGTGTGAATACCTTGCATTACATCGGTTCCCACTGCTGTCCCTGTAGACTCTGGAGACCAAACCGGTGTACACCGAGGAAGAGCTGCAGCGATTTGAGGTTGAACTCCGGGACAAAGAGGAGGAGCTGAAGAGGAAGGCAGAGAATCTGCGTCAGCAGCAGGACCTGCTGAAGGAGAGAGGCAAAGCCCTGGAGGCCCAGAGGAGAGAGTACCAGCAGGTAACTGTCCCGCCACGCCAGCCACGGCTTTATACCGTCTGCCGCTGGATTAAAGAACGGATCCCGTGACGTCATCACACAGGGGTCAAACTTGAATTATACTAACTCATAACACCGAAGCATGTTCGAATGATAATTCAATTGCAATGTTTCAATTTCAGGCAGTATTAGAGATGTCCCAGAGACAGAAGGAACAGCAGGCAGCAGGCGGGCAGCCTCCTGCAGGTCCTCATGGAGAACTACAGTTCCAACCAGAGATACCAGTGGAAGATAAAGGTAAGCAGTTTTAGATATGATAAATGTCTTATTGGTGGTGTGGATTTTTTTTGTCTTGGTTCTTATTGAGTGGATCTTTGTTCTCTCTCTCTCTCTCTCCCTCTCTCTCTCCCTCCCTCTCCCTCTTCCTCTCCCTCTCTCTCTCTCCCAGAGGCAAAAGTCCCAGCTGAGAACCAAGTTGAGCCCCCGAATAATCTGCCTGCAGAGCCTCCACAGAATCTGCCTTTACACACTTAATGCAGCACGCTCTGACAGCCTTAACACACACACACACACACACACACACACACACACACACACTCCGATTTGCACTGACACAGATATCCAGATGGGTTCCTCAAACTAAATTACGTGAACTGTATGTATAAATTCAGACCGACTTGGCTCCTGATCCATGACATATCGTACTGTGTGTTCATCTTTGTGGTCTACATTAGATTTAAAGACCGTAAATGGCCTTCAGTGTAACATTATAAAGCTCTTTAAATAAAGTCTTAATTTAAACCAAACTTCTTGAAATCAATCTATTTGGGGGGCCACTGTATACTCCTCACTGCTGCCTGTCATTCCACAGCGATGCTGCGTGAGATTGTATTTCTGGAGAACGGCATCCTCCTCCATGCAGGTCAGTCAGAAAGCAGCTACCTGTCTTGAAATTCTGAGCACTGGGTGACGTTTACTCATTAGATGCAGCTTGCTAAATCTGAAATGCAACCTTTTTAGAGAATCAAATGATTATTAAAAGACTGGAGAAAAATCTAAACATTGCAAAACTAAAATTACATTAGTGGGCTGGTTGTAACAATAAATTCTGTACATGTTGGGCGGGGCCTTATTAATTGTCTCACAGGCCAGATCTGGCACATGAGCCAGCAGATGGTAAGATATTCTATTACATCTATTGTACTGTACATATGATGTAATGTAATATTGTATTTATATGTAAGAGTAGTTAGATACAAACTACTATAATAACAGCATACATTACAATAGTAATAGTAATGATACAGTATGGAGAGAAGTGGGTGAGAATGGAAGGTGGTTGTGTGCTATCCTGTTTGGAAGTGTTTTTGTGCTCCCAGCCACCCCCCACTCCCCCTCCTCCGGGTGTCACTGCAGACCTGGGCCTGTTGTCCACTGTCATGGCTCCCCGGGGACCTGCTGATGCTTGTTGTTGTTCAGCTGATGAGATGTCGCCGCTCGGGGCATTCCTATCAGCATTCCTCTAACCCGCTGACCTCCCGTGACCCGCAGGGCCCCTCCTCTCCTGTTGTCCATGCAGCTGCCTGCTGTCAGTCACCGCTGTCACATCGGCCAAATAAAGACGTCTTCAGGAAGCTGCCTGGATCATCAAGTCAGTGTTTACTATGATGCAATCCCTAAAGTTCAGACACCGTAGATTTCTTTTCAAATGCTCAGTCTTGTGGATATAGAAGCAAATACAGCGTGTTATTGAGTGTAACCATGACCTTTATGGATGCACAAACCTTTTATTTTGGGATATTTTTCAGCTAATAGCAATACATCAAATACACTTGTGTTGCAGTTTTAGCACAAACACATAATGCAAAACAGGTAGACCAATATAGGTGTATTCTGATTCATAATTAAGTGTTGTATTAAAGGACAAACAGTGAAAAAGTGCCAATTCTGCAATCGGTCCAATGTTATTTGATCTTTGCACTATTCTTCTTCAGTGGGGCTACGTTCATGTACTGCTGCTATAACAGAACATTTCCTTCCGGGGATAAATAATGTATCTATATATCTTTGTCAGCAGTAGAATAATGCTGGAAGATACCAATGTTGTATTTTAAAGCAGATGTTATGTTGACAGATACAAATATCTATCTAGCGAGGCTGTTTGTTTCAGCAGGGGACGGGGACAAATTATAATGGGGGGGGGTCCAGGAAATTTGGGTCATCAAACACTTCATTTCCTGCATTCTGGTGAATTTTTCTGCAACAATTTGGACGGACGGAAGTTTTTCTTTGCTTGCCAATTACATCGAATCGAGAAAGCCAACCACTTATCATGTTTTACAACAGTTAATAGTTTTCATTCATCATTATAATAAGATATTATACATTTACGTGTTCAACAATAAGCAATAAGTTGCAGTAACATTTACATGTCATTTAGCTGATGTTTTTATCCAGAGTGACTTACAATTGCTATTAGAGCTGCAACGATTAATCGATTAGTTGTCAATTTTTAAATTAATCAGCAACTATTTTGATAATCGATTAGTCGGTTTGAGTAATTTTTTTTAAGACAAAGTAAAAATTCTTTGATTCCAGCTTGTTAAACGTGACTATGTTCTAGTTTCTTCTCTGTGACAGTAAACTGAATATCTTTGAGTTGTGGACAAAACAAGACATTTGAGGACGTCATCTCGTGCGTTTGGGAAACACTGATCCACATTTTTCACCATTTTCTGACATTTTATAGACCAAACAACTACTCAAATAATCGAGAAAATAATCAACAGATTAATTGACTTTGAAAATAATCGTTAGTTGCAGCCCTAACTGCTTTACGTCAGAGGCCGCACGCCTCTGGAGCAACTAGGGGTTAAGTGTCTTGCTCAGAGACACATTGGTTGATGTATCGCAGCGGGAATTGAACCCACATCTCCCACACCAAAGGCATGTGTCATATCCACCGCACCACCCACAGTAACAAGTCATTGCACTATAAAACAAAAAGTTAACACAGTGAAAAGGAAAACTCTTCACTATGAGACATTTTACTTTGATATTTAAGATTTTAATGCAACGACACTTCAACTTAAAGTCCCAGTGTGTAACGTGTTTAGTTGTTCATTATCAAAATCTGTGTTGCCCGTTCACAAACTTGTCCTTTTTCATGAATATTTACCACCACCATCAATTCCAAGGATTCCTTTTGGCTTGAAATTTTACATTTGCATTCGCATGAACTGGGGTAGACGCTCCATATTCACGCGCCATCTTGAAATACATTAGCCGGTAAGGGACATACAGGACATACGGCTCCACCTTTCGGGTTTTCGCTGTCACGTGATAAACTCACAGGTGCTGCTAATGGGCATCGTCGCTTCCCGGCCCCGGCAAGTTTGAAGAAGGAAACATGGAGGACCGCACATATTCAAAATCCAAATTTCAGTCTTCTTCTTCGCCACGGAAAAAGAAAAAGGATATTGAAAAGGGCAAGAGACCGTCGTCATCAGAAAGAAGCGTGAAGGCTACCGTAGCTGTAATACGTACTTTGAACTGCGTGGCGCGAGAGAGTTGATTGCGATATATGATCTCAACGCTAGAATAAAAATTTAAAAGCAGAGTTTTACTTTTGATAGGGTATTATTCCATTATAGGGATATTAATACTTAAAGTATTACAAGGTGAAGGATACAACTCATTGACTGTGGCCTTTGTGACTTGTGCAATCCCTCAAAGAGGAACAAACAAACACTGTCGTTCTGTAAATGGTGCGTCCTCCTCCTCCTCCTCCTCCTCCTCCTCCTCCTCCTCCTCCTCCTCCTCCTCCTCCTCCTTTGGCCTGTTTCAGTTGTGACGTCTTTCAGCTGCTTTTGCCAAATCACACTGTGTCTGTGTTGGTCCGTTCCTTACTGGTCTCTTCATGTTTTCACAATCTTAGATGAAGTTGTTATTTGACGCTGGCTTGTCTTCAGGTATTTGCTGATTGTGTTAAATATTTGTGAGGCAGTTAATCAAGTCTGTGATTCTGCTTATTCACTGACCCTGTCTGTCATTTTACCTTCACAGCTATTGTTCTCAGACGTGTGGTCAAATGTCAATATGACATAAAAAAAATATAGTACAATAAATAAACAGAGCACAAGAAGTAACATTTAAAAAAACAAAAGTAGCCATAGAATCAGCACCATGATCAAATTAGCAGCACATTAGGTGATTTTAAAGGGCATGTTTACAATGTTAGACCATTTGATTCTGAAGTATTATAAGTAACATTCAAACTAATTGTATGAACTGGTCCAGTGTCAGACAGGACGTTGACAAGTACTTTAATGTACTTGTACCGTTACAGATTTTTAAGCTGCTTTGCTGAAAAAAGAATGACCTCTGAACTGCAAATGATCAGATGCAGATATCGAGTTGTTTTCTTAAAAAAAATAGTCCCAATGTTTCTCAGTAAAACCATCACCCGCAGCCCAAAAAGAGTGTGTAAGTATTCAACCTTGATCTCCTGTTTGTCATCCCAGACTTTCATCCTTCTGTTCGTGTCTACAATATTTGAGTTTGAAGTTACATTTGGATGCAGTTTGAACCTCGCTGGCGGCCCTACTGTACATCCCCCCTCTCTGAAGAGGGACATTACGTCACCTCCACCTCACCTCCTCCTCCACCCTCCCTCCGCCACTACCGACACCCGCCTCTCCTGCGATCTGATTGGCTGACAGACCAAGCCTTTCGGGGACTGGTGATGGTGACAAAGTTTTACTGACATAGGTAACGGGTGATTTAATCATAAGGGGAACAAAAACAACATTTTATTCAATTTGTTTGAATAAAATAATGTAATCCCTAATACATCCCCCACATGACTCACCTTATGAACTTGCAACAACAGTTCTGGTCATTTTAAAGTTGTTTATTGCTGGTTGACCTTTTTAAAAGTTCCTCAAACTGTTCAGTTTCACAAAAAAACAACAACTGAGAATCCATGATGGTTGTTTAAAATCTAGACTAAAAAAAACCTAAGGTGGCAGTGCATTGCATTTCCCTTATCGAGCCGCTAGAGGGTGCAATTGTTTATTTTTGGCAAGTTCCATACCACTCACTGTGAGAATAATTGAGGAACTAATTCTCATTCTAATGATGTCCATTTGTTTTTGTGTTTAAAGGTATAAAACTGCAACAAAGTGCAGTTAGAAGTAAGTCGTGAGCATAGATTGTAAAAGTAAGCTTGTGAGGCTGTGAGGAGTTTATGAGCTGGTGTGTTTCTTTAAGACCCAGCAGCATCTTTACTGAAGGGGAGAGATGAGGGAAGATGAACGATAGGAGGTCGTCAAGGTACACACAAACACACAGACAGGGAAGCGGAAGCACTGCTATTTCTCTTCAGAATGAAGTTTCAACTTGTTTGTCTTTATGGTTTAGGCTATATAAAGAAGTGATTTATCAGTCATTACCGTAGACTGTAAATATGACCCTAATATTTACAGTCTATGGTCATTACTCTTTTTTTTTTTTTTTTTTTTTTTTTTTTTAAAGCTACTATATTGCTCATTTTCAACAAAAGATAAATGTCCACAAGGATTCAATACAGGTCACCTGCCCTAGATCCCTGTTAGCTGTCCTGTAGATCAGTGTCTTTTTTGGCTTGTGATGCTTTAAAGGAAATGTCATTGAGTAGAATTAATTATCAATTCTGATTTGAAATAAAACCAAACATATTTATTAAAGATTTCAACAAGATTCAGGGATTTTATTTGTTGTGTCGTGCTCATAAAAAATGTGCAGTCAAAGGCAGGTTGGCGTACCCTTAAGGCAACAAGCCAGTGCAATAAGTAATAATAATTTAATTACGTTTGCTTCATTTATCTGCTATTATTGACTTGTGAAGTACTTATTTTTATAAATTATATATTAAATGATAATTAAGGGAATAAATAAAGGGAAAGATAAATTATAGAATTTCAATTATATAACCTATTGTAAAAATATGTAAATAGTCTATTGAATCGACGCATAGGCCTGCTGTGTAATTTTTCAGTATATTAAACGTATAGGATTAATTGGGTAATTTTTAGCCATGTTGGGGTTCATGCCTTTTGGAGTTTAATACATCGATATAACTTTATGGTTCTCAAGCGTTGTATAGACTTGCGTGTTTTATTCTGAAAAATCGTGACCGGATGTTGGCCGCGTTTTCTGCGTGTAACTTGCCGCCGCGGCTGCAGCCGAACCGTCGCTCCCTCAGCTGAGAGAGGGAGGGGATGGGGCAGGCTGGTAACCGGGCTGGAACGGGGAGAAGCTGCAGCCTCCGTCTCTCCGGTGCTCCGATGGAGTGAGCCGGGCAACGATGCGCCTTGACTTCCTTTCTCTGTCCACCATGGAGAGGGTAAGACACGCAGACCCTCGTCCGCCGTGATGTTCGGTACACGGATCTAGCTGTGCGTTCGACCGTCCAGCTGTTTTTATGGGTGGGGGGAGTGGGGTGGTGCGGGGGGGGGGGGGGGGGGGGTGTTGATAGGAAATAAACGCCTTGCAGTCGGAATAAAAGCCATAGCGGCGCTCCGTTTTCACACGTTTAGGTTTATCACATCACTAAAAAAGAATCCAATTGAATGTTATCGTCTGATTGGATGTGTTAATTAGGCCTACATCATTTACAGCATGAGCGGCACCTCCTACCATGATGTGATAGCGGTGTGAGGCTATATCCTGCACAGCCCTACATGCATTAAATGCATGGGTTTCCCCTATTTAGGTCATTTATTAGCCTAATAACTAAGACGGCAATCCATTTCCCGTCCTGACAACCTGAGGATAATAAGCCTCCTGGATCACCCAGAGTATTTCTACAGAGCCGTAGAAAGAAACCTATTTCCGCACGCAATTACAATTCGTGATGACACCCTTTTTTTTTCCTCACGTGAATGGGTGAAACAGCGCCGCATCTTTCCGCTACCTACAGGCCTGATAATTGTTCTGTGTTTCCGCGACGGCTGCTGAGGGAAAGGTACCATTCACGACTCATTGCCGTGCATCATCCGCATTCATTTTCTCCATTATGACTATGGACGCTCGGGTACACAGAGCCGAGACATGCACTGATGGATGAATTGGCCGAGTATCGCGATGTCAGTCAGTGGAAGAGAGAGAACGCTGCTGCAATAGCAATGGTTATTCTTTCTTTCTTTGAGGTCTGGAGAAACGCCTGAGAAAAGTGTGTGTGTGTGTGTGTGTGTGTGTGTGTGTGTGTGTGTGTGTGTGTGTGTGTGTGTGTGTGTGTGTGTGTGTGTGTCAGGATGGATCATACAGTGTGATGTTAGGAGACGACAACCTGGTGGGAAATGCAGGCTTTTATTATATTTATATCATCATCTTGTGTCCCCGCCATTATTTTTGTTCTATCAGATTGAACTCACATTTGCCTAAAAATAGCCTCACCTTTTTTTTTTTTTTCTTCCTTCTTCTCTTTGCAGGTTCATCTCTCATCTCAGTGAAGCCTGGGCCGGGGGGGTCAGAGGTCATCCACAGAACCTGCACTTCTCCCTCTTACCCCTGCACCCCCACCCCGCCCTTCCACCAGACCCTCAGCACCTGTCACCCTACACTGTATCCCCCCCCCCAAAAAAAAACACACTTTTCTCTCACGTGCACTTTCACAGAGCTGCCCCGTTGGTCTCACCCCCTGCACTTGCCCCTTGCCTGCCACCCTAATTAGCGCGCGAGGAAGTTCCCCCTAACCGACGACGCAGCCGTTGGCCGTTTCATGACGAGTCAGTGGTTCCTCAGACGCTGCGCTCGAGTGTCCTAGACAGCCCCTCAGATAACGCCTCTCACACCCAGGCCTCAAGATGATGTGCGAGGTGATGCCCACCATCTCGGAGGACGGGCGCAGCGGCGGAGGAGGCGGCTCGCCTTCCCCGGCGGGGGTCGGAGGTGGGTCGGGCGGAGGGATTGGAAGCATCGGCGGCTACGGCAGCAGGGACTCCCGCGGTAGTAGTGGTGGCGGCAGCGACGAGGGGGGCAGCACTGGCAACCTGGAGTCGCTGATGGTGAACATGCTGACGGAGAGGGAGAGGCTGCTGGAGAGCCTGAGGGAGACCCAGGACAGTCTGGGGACAGCACACCTACGCCTCAGAGATCTGGGCCACGAGAAGGAGTCCCTCCAGAGGCAGCTGTCCATCGCCCTGCCACAGGTACGATGACTCAGGGGGGGTCACACACCTCAAACAATCTCACCAGTTTGGATATCACATAATGCTGTTTCAGTACTGTACTGTACGACCCATCTCTCATCTTTACTGCTTATAATCCATCCTTGTTATTATTGTACTATACACCTAAATTTGGAACAGGTCATGTTTTAGTGTTGCCTTGTCATGGTCCATGAATGAGTGACGGAAGGTTTCATCAAAAAGGTATCTGTGCAACTGGCTTGAAGTGGTATTGCATGTAAGGCTGTAGACAAGTTCAGTGTATTATGTGCATTCAGTTGTTACTGTGCACGCCTGACTTAAAGAAACACTTCACCCCCAAAATGAAGACTCAGTCAGAGTAAAATGTCTATAAGATGTAGTATCCAAATGCAATGCATGGTGGATTGAGTACAAGTGCAGTACTTCCCTCATTATCTCCGTTTGTTGCTCCCAGTGCTGACAGACGCACCATGCGCATCCTACAGTAGCATGCTGGGATAGATTGCACTGCACGCATGACTTGATGCGTTATCTTTGAGAAAAATAGAGGAGATGATTCGGTGAACATTGGATACCTGGAAATGTTTTTTTTATTTGTATATTTACCAAAACATGCATTGTTTTGTTAAGAAGCTGTTTTTAAGAAAGTTGCTTGGTATTTTATGCGTTCATTAGAGCCGGTGATAGACTATTAGCTGTTAGCTTTAGCTTAGTGGTTTGGGTGACAGTTCAGATGGAAGGATTGGTAAGAATTTGCTGTGGGTATGTATGCTGACTTCAGTGGAGTGTTGACTGACACGTGGGTGTGTAGTTAGGGTGAACTGCACCTTTTAAAACCAGGTGCTAAATTAAATCGGGGATGTGCATACAGTAGGCTGGGTGTCATGTTCAAATCTAATGAAGTTAGGCGTGTTATCATGAAAAGGGGAAAACGGGCATGCTCAGCTCAAATATTTTACCTTTTAGGTACCAACTAAGAAAATGGTGGACATTCACATAATATATAATATACTGTATATGCTTTATAGCACTTCATTTGCACAGCAGCAACAAAGGTACATGTTTCAGCACTTAAACAGAGCATCAGTGTTACTGCGTAATGGCAGCTAGTGAGACTAGCTCGATATTATAAATCAGCCGACAAGAGCACACAAGTCATTTTAAAAAAAAATAATAATAATGTAGCAATCATATGTATGGTAGTTCCAAATGATGCTATTTGTGTTGTTTTGTGCACTGCAGTTATTTTAAACTAACATCTAAATGCAGTAAAAGAAAACAAGAATACAAAAAGAACTTGAACTTGAGGATTCATGGTTGTGAGCAGCAGAGTTGGAAGAGTACTAAAATAAAGAACTTTAGTGTATATAAAAACACTACTCCATCCAAAATACTCCATCACAAGTAGAACTCCTGCATTCAAAAATGCATTCAAAGTGTAATCTCGTTCAGTATCAAAACTACTGGTAGTGAAAATGGTTCCTTTCCCAGTGTTGAATTATTGATGTGTTAACCTGCTAGCAGGGTGAGTCCGACTCCTTCGTTGTTCTGCTGCGGAGTTTAAAGTACGGCAACCGTCAAATGTCTGACAATCTTTCTTTTCTTGCATTAAAACTCTTTAGATGATGCTACAAATATGACACTAAAATACGGCTGTGGCGTGAAGTCATCAAGAGAAATAACAGTGGTTGGTTAATGAGCGCTATAAGATTTTATTCCGCAAAGTAACTACAACCAAAGTCCCCAAATAGAATATACTTAAGCAACAGTACTTCAAAACTGTACTTAAAGGTATAGTGGAGGATTTTCTTTTTCCGGGTGGATCATCAAGACTATTGGTCCTCCTAGTTGTCAATCATTCTGGGATATGTTTACGTAACGCTGTCGTACGTGCCGTGACAGGTCAGCGAGCAGACGGCCACGGCGTCCGACCATAGACAGTATATAAAAGCCTCCGACCGCTGCTGCCTCCCCGCTCTCGGCGATAGCTTGTTTGTTGGCCTGTAGCATGCTAACGTTAGCTATAGAGATGCTTGTCGTAAATAGATTTCCACTTACCGGTGGCGAGTCTGACATGGTGGAAAAAGTGCAAATCTTCTTTTGGAAAGTCGGCTTGTAGAGCCATGCCGACAGCAACTTGTAAACAGAGCGTGCACCAGGAGAACTAGGCTTGTGCGTGCTCTCTCGTGCACACGTTTAATAGGCGTTCCCTCTCTGGAGCAGGTAGGGTGTTGCGCATGTGCATTTTTTCAAAAAGTGGAGAGGGCGGTTCTTTCCTAAAATTCGGGAAAATCCTCCATTATACCTTTTAACTGTAGTAAAATTCTTTACATAATTATGCTGGAGGATCAGTCAGTAACCATGACTACTGAGTTTAGTTGTGGGTATGTTGTTTTTAATGTATATTTCATTTTTCATTTAATTTTTTCATCCAGGTTGTTAGAAGAGTGATTGGAGTGTGATGGAGAGGTACTAACTGCGGCTACCTAATACCTGATGGTGATTGCGCAGTGTTGCATTTGCCCCTGTAGTGCAGGAGCCATTTATTATATTCTCCCACATCCCAGTGGCCAAGAGCTAATCATTTTGTAATTCCACTCAACATACGAGGGCTCCATCTCTATTTTCAGGCAGGGAGTCATTGTAGGATGCCTTGGGCGGTGTTGATGCCTCCCTCGTTGTTAGTGCACTATTTCTCTATGTCGCAACGCCTGAAAGATCCAAATGAAATAACAGATGTAGCGGCGCTGCACATTCTAACAGTGACTGGACAGTAAAGGGCCATATTACCTCACTGAGAGGAGATCTATATGGTGCACACATCTAAAGGCACACACACACACACACACACACACACACACACACACACACACACACACACACAGCCAAAGGAACACATGGAGAACTATGAAACATTCTACAGTAAATGAGTTCACTGAGTTTGCCTGCGTGTTAGTCGTTGCCAAGAGAGAAAAATAGGAGAGAGGATAGAGAGAGTGGCAGCATGGCACACACACACACACACACACACACAC
Organism: Gymnocephalus cernua; assembly: GCA_023631565.1. Classification (NCBI taxonomy): domain Eukaryota; kingdom Metazoa; phylum Chordata; class Actinopteri; order Perciformes; family Percidae; genus Gymnocephalus; species Gymnocephalus cernua. The sequence goes on from CM042441.1 coordinate 21,304,627, forward strand.
ACACACACACACACACACACACACACACACACACACACACACACACACACACACACACACACACACACAGAGAGAGAGAAAAAAAAACCTGGTGATACGAAACACAGAGACTAACAAATCAAGCCCATTTGCATATTGCTGCATGCTAATGAGGTGGCTTCTAGAGTCTGTTTTAGATGTGGTGTATCATGACGGGGGGATTGAAATGGATGAAGGGGGAGCGTGGCAGAGATGGGGGAGAGAGAGAGAGAGAGAGAGAGAGAGAGAGAGAGAGAGAGAGAGTAGAAAAGAGGTGAGTGCCAGAGCAGAATGATTTGCATCGACCAAAATGACGGCGCCCGAAAGAGACAGAGGAATCTAGAAAGCGTCTGGTACCTGCGGTCCACCTCGTGCACTCCATCTTTTACATGAAATAATCACAGACATATGATATCCTCTGGGCCCAGAACACAGCATGTCCTCCTTGATCCTCCCTACTTCCATCTTTTTAAATAAGCTGCTTCCTTTCACGTCTTTTTTCCCCCCCTCATCCTCCCAGTGAGCACATGAGCGTAAAACCTTGTTACAGACTGTACATGCTGTACTTTTTAAACACACATGATTCGGCACACACACACACACACACACACACACACACACACATGGTCGGTGACAGTGTCGCGTGTGCATCATCACATCGCAATCACACATGAGCAGAGGGGACAATCAGTGCACGGACGAGTGCTCATGCTACAGTATGTGTGCATAATGTGTTCAGTGGAGGGTAGGCCTGTAACAATTATTACATAATCGTCTAATTGTCAATATCTTTACATAATCGCGGTTTCTTTGTTTAACTGCAATTCATTGCTAACATTAGCTAAGGTCCTAAGGGCTAAGCCTGTTGATGGTAATTGTTGATTTTGTTTAGAAATGCCAAATTGGGATTATATAACTAATTATTAGTCGGACTGTTGAGCTAAAGCGATGTTAGTTGGTTTTTTTTTTGATAATAAAGAGGCGTAGTTTACTTTATAGGCTGTGTACTTGTGTTATTACATTATCCGGGTCACATAACAGTGATATAAGCAAAAGGCGTATCCTGGAATTCATTCAAGACTTTAATTTGTCTAAAAAAGCAATACATAAATCAGTATTTTTAAATTTGACTCAGCGACACTTCTATTGTAAATGAGACAATGAATTGTACAGCAACATGTGGAATTGCTGCGGCTCTAGTGGAGGGTTGTGATGACAGAAACTAAGACGTCTCTGCTGAAAGTTGTGCCGAAAGTGCTTTATGATGTCGCTCGTCCTCTCTTTGTTGATTTGTTGTCATAGATACCGTTTAGTTTGACTAAAGGCAACGGATATTTCATCATAGCTATCATGTAGCTAACCTCCCATTATACATAATCGGATTCAATTACACAAAATCACAACAATTCAGCTGGACACTGCTGTCATTTGGAAATATTATATTATACTGCGCTGGCCTCATTCCAGCTTCTCTCATGCTTGTTTAACCTCCAGGCATTTGTTTTAATGACAGGCATATGCACAGCCAGTCCTGGTTATTGAGCAATTAAACCAATTTCAGGTGCAACACGTGCAATAAAGCTGGTTGTTATATGTTACATCGAGGCCTGGTTTAAGACTCCCGGTGGCCATTAACTGTGAGCGCTGTGGTAGATATGGCAAAGATTCTACTGTATATGTGCTGTGTGGAGTGGTTTCCTCTTTCAGCCATAGCTGCCTGTCTGTGCGTGTTAAATTCCGTGAGGTTGAATGTGTGTTTGCTAATGAAATCAAGATTTGTCAAATTGTTCACTGTTCAGTGTGCTGTGTGGGTTAACGGAAAATATTGTCAGTACACGTTAACCGTTTGCAGTTTTTTTCTTCTTTGTTCTTATGTTTAATAGTGTATGGCTCTTTGGGATAACCAGCCAAAAGTCAGGAGAGGGAACCGCATGCTGAGATGGTAACATGGAGTTTTGGGGAAAACAATGTGTTGACTGATTTTCATTTGTTGCTTTCAGACCCTCTGACTCAACATTTATCCCTCATACGAGGCAGGAATCCATTAAGGAAGCAACAGAGGAAATAAAAATGTTTTACTGACGGTGCAGATTCAATGCATCACGGCAGCCGTAAGGCATAAGACCTGGACAACTTCACTCCCTAGCAGGGCTGAACCATTAATCGTTTTCAAAATCGAGATTTACGAGAAAGCGATTCGTTTAGATTGTGAAGATTGCGATTAATCAAATGTGCAATATTTAGTTGAATGTTTGGTTTAACATTTGGTTTAGCATTTTTTTTATTCCTAATGCTGGAATAATATTACATATCACAGATTTTTTTTTTTTTTTTTAAATGTATTTCTTTATTTAACATGATATTAGAAGGTGCCATATGGAAATGCTGCTGTTAAACTGAAACAGATCACACATTTCAGTTTACAGGAAAGTATTGACAGTTTTTACTGGAATTGTGTTTTATTATTATAACTTTAGCTTTTGTGTGAACGCTCTGTGTTTTACTGTTCAATGTTCTATGTTTATTAAAAGAAAAACACGTAACACTTATTGCTGGTTTTGTCTGTTACACAGTGAATATTGAACTTCGAACAACATTGAATCGTTATTGTAATATTTGGCAGAAAAATCTCAATTCGGTCCCCCCCCCCCCCCCCCCCAAAACTGCGCTTCATTCTAAAATAGTCTCGCTTTGCCAGACGCGGTGCTGCGGAGAAACGTCTGGCGAGTCCACACAGAAATTCAGAATGGGAGAAAAACGTGCTCTGTTTTTTTTATTGGCATTTCTTTAAACCAATCACAATCGTCTTGGGCGGTGCTAAGCACCAGGAAAAAATAGGCAAAATAGCCTCGGGACGGAACTTGTTTTGGTGGAACATGTGTACATTCAAAGGTTGTTTTAGTCGTGCAACAGAAAACTCAGATTGGACAGATAGTCTAGCTAGCTGTCTGGATTTACCCTGCAGAGATTAACCATAGTCCTCAGAAATCCACCAGAGTTTAAAATGCCAACACAAAAGGAGCAATCCCGGAAGTGGAACGTCAAGGATGTAGACTGTTCTAAAAGAATGTGCTGATACAGTTTGATGAGAGTGTGTGTGTGTGTGTGATCCTGCCCTCATGCAGCAGCATGCAGTCAATAACGGCTCCCTCTTGTGACCCTGCAGGAGTTTGCAGTGCTGACCAAAGAGCTGAACCTCTGCCGGGAACAGCTGCTGGAGAGAGAGGAGGAGATAGCCGAGCTGAAGGCGGAGAGGAACAACACACGAGTCAGTGCACTTATGTCTGTTTAACATTACCTTCTTTATTTACTTGGTTAATTAAAGTTCTGGTCTGATCCTTTTGGCATGTGTTTGTATCTGTTCTGGAAGAATTCACAGCGAAACGTGAACTCTAATCATCTGATACCGTTTATAACCGATAAGAGGTGCACCGTGGGGAGGCTTTATTGTATGTGAACCACATGTGTTTCCAGCTGCTGCTGGAACATCTGGAGTGCCTGGTGTCCCGTCACGAGCGCAGCCTGAGGATGACCGTGGTGAAGAGGCAGGCCCAGTCCCCAGCCGGGGTCTCCAGCGAGGTGGAGGTCCTAAAAGCCCTCAAGTCCCTGTTTGAGCACCACAAAGCTCTGGATGAGAAGGTCAGGGAGAGGCTCCGCGTGGCTTTGGAGCGAGTGGCGTCCCTGGAGGAAGAGCTGCAGTCCTCCTCTCAAGAGGTGGGTCCACGTTTCGGTGCTTGTTTCTCACAGGTGTCCGCGAAGGAGCGGACGGAGACTCTCCTGACCTTTCTCCTCCTCCGTTGTTTCAGGTTCTGTCTTTAAGGGAACAAATCAAGCGACGGCAGCAGGGACTAGACAACGGTAAAGAGGTAATGGGATGCATTTCTTATACAATTTCAGAAATGTAGATGCCTCGTAAAGAACTTTGACATCCACGATGGACCTGTAGTGCTAACAGAGTGGCAGTAGAAACCCAGAAAGGTGAACTTCTCAACCACAGTCAGTGTAAAACATCAAGAGGTCTGTGAGGCTGTAGACATAGCGGTGCTTTGAGATGAATGCTAACCATCAGCTTGCTAACATGCTAACAGACAGGTTAGAACCAGGATGGCCAGAGTATTTTCCTGTATCTGTCTCACCGCTGCCACGCCTCTTTAGCAGACTAGCGGCAGGTCCTGTGTTGATCCCAACGGGAGACGTGAACACAGATTAGGACCATAGCGTGGACTATATCGCCATCGCAAAATCACTCAATTAGATGTGTTCCTCATATCGTGCAGCCCCTACCACTCATTTAAGGAAATCTTTTCCTCTTCATTCAGAAGCTTCCCAACGGACCTTCCTCCATCCTGGATGACGCAGACATCGACAGGCAGCGAGAGGGCGAGATAGAGCGGCAGAGGTCCGAGCTGGGACAGCTGAAAGAGAGACTGGCCCTCATGTGCAGACAGGTACTGGATTCGGAGGCAGTCTTATGGTCTAGTCAGTGCTTACTCCAAAACAAACAAAATATCACAAGCCAGGAGACGCTAACAAACAGAAAATGACGTGTGCTCGTTCGGCCTTGTATCCCCACACTCTGGCTTCCCGTCAGGTCGGGGAGATCGAGGAGCAGCTGACGTCCGCCAGGAGGGAGCTGGCCCGATCGGAGGTGGCCAACCAGAAACTACAGAGGGACGTGAAGGAGGTGAGGCTCGCCGAGCTGTTGACAGACCATAAACCGCCACTGTGTGTGTGTGTCTGTCACAGTGGCACAAAGGCTACTACGCTCACAGCGCAAGTCTTAATGCGTAATTCCGATTTTTTTCGCTCCGATCCGATTTTTTTTTTTGTTTGGCTGTTCACATCACCTTTTTAAAATGTGGCCTATATCAGATTCCAGAGTGAACTGTTTGCGGTTTCGAACTGACCCGCATGCGCAAAAGAACAATGACAATGACATCAGACACAGCACGCTGTTGCACTAAAATTAGAGAGGTTATGGAGGAAGTTAGCATTTTCGCTTTTTATTTCAAAATGTTTGTGTAATGGCAGCCGTAACATTCATGAGCAGGTGCTGAGGAGGAGGAGAATGAAGAGAAAGAGAGACAAATTACACTAATTGGGTCTAACACCTCGCTCTCCCTCCATTGACTTGCTCCATCACTGTTCTCCATTTTGTAGGCCTAGTCCTGTTTTTAATTTGACTGTCTGTGTCTAGGGCTAACTCCCGCCGGCGCATAATTGTGACAAATGTCGAATGTAGATTGACGTAAAAGTCGCATCAAATCCGCCTTGGTTGTTCACACTGCGGCCGCGTTGAAAAAAAAACAACCCGACCTGGGTCTGATTCAGGACCACATATGGAAGTGGTGTAAATCTGATTTGAAAAAATCTGATCTGGACAAGATTTGAAGACGATCTGAAGAAGTCTGACCTGGTCACTTGACCCCCCCCCCCAAAAAAAATTCTGATTTGGGCCACTTTTGCCTGCAACATCTTTTGCCAAAGAGTCAATTTGGCTCATACTCCCAGAAATATTTACCAGTTTGCTATGGTAACAAAGCCATTTGCCTACTTGGCAGCTGTTGCTGTACGCACCAGAGCCTCTACCCTGTAGCCATGGTGACAGTGCCATCGGTAATCAGTCAGTGTAGCTGTTTGAAAGGTGTGTGTGTGTGTGTGTGGGGGGGGGGGGGGGGGGGGGGGGGGGCATTTTCAAACGAGAGCTAGTCGAGACAGTTTACTCAGCAAACCTTCTTCCCTTTATGTCTTCCCCCGGTCTAACTGCTTCTCCTCACTCTTTGTTCTTTTATCTTCCCACTGTCTCCCCCCTACTCCCCCTGTCTCTCTTTGACTTGTGCAACCGCATAAGTGGGTGCTTCTGAAAGCTGTCAACAGCAACTATTAACCAGTCATTATCATTCTTCAGCTAATAGCTGTTCGAGCCCAGCGAATTCCCTTTGATCAACACCTACTTGTAAATTTGACATTTGCCTGATCCCACTTTCTCTGTCTGGCCTTCTTCGCTTTCTATTTCTACATCAGAATCTTTACATTACAGTAACAAAAGTGTTTTCTTCACTTGAATTCTTCCAGGCGCTCTGTCAAAGGGAAGACATGGAAGAGAGAATCACCACGTTAGAGCGCAGGTTTGTGTTTCTGTCTTTGCGTGAACTCTCATTACCTCTTCTTCCCCCAAGCGTGCTCCGCTCACTGCTCCGTCTGTCTGCCGCTTTTTGTTTCCGTTATGCAGGTACCTGAGCGCCCAGAGGGAGGCGACGTCTCTCCACGACACAAAAGATAAACTGGAGAACGAGTTGGCCAGCAAAGACTCGCTCTACAGACAGGTGAGGGGAAAGTCCATGTTTCTGCTGTTGACTCGCAGCTCGGCCACGTTTCACTTTGGCACACAGAGCGTGCCATTGATGTATTTTCTTTTTTTTCTCCCCCGGTGGCTTTAGTGACGTCTGCTGCCCTAGGCAATCTTGCGCTCCGAGTTTCACCTCCACTCCCTTCTCATCCTTGTTTTCTTACAGAGCGAGGAGAAGAACCGGCAGCTCCAGGAGCGTCTGGATGATGCCAAACAGAAGCTGCAGCAAACTCTGCAGAGGGCCGAGACGCTGCCTGAGATCGAGGCCCAGCTTGCACAGAGAGTGGCAGCACTCAACAAGGTGTGTGTGTGTGTGTGTGTGTGAGTGTGTGTGTGTGTGTGTGTGTGTGTGTGTGTGTGTGTGTGTGTGTGTGTGTGTGTGTGTGTGTGTGTGTGTGTGTGTGTGTGTGTGTGTGTGTGTGTGTGTGAGTGAATTGTAACACAAGATGTCAAATGACAGATTGAATACCAAATATTTTCATCAAGCGGTAGCAGTAATTCATAATCAAACGATCTGAAGATGAAAGCCAGCTCATGACACACAGTCAGCTCAGCTATTTGATCCTTGGGCGCTCAACACGTCAAGAACTGCATGCCGAATGAATTCTTCATGACTGACTGATTTAATTGCTTGTATGTTAACCTCCAGCATTCCTGCAAACACAATACATGGCAAAAAAAAAAAAAAAAAAATAATCGCTCTCCTCCAGGTAGCCACACCTCTTAAATGGCTACATTTACTTATTGCGTGTTCAGGCAAGATGGCTTCCTCTGAAGGATAAGATGAATGGCCCTGTAAGACACAAGCAAACATAGCTTTTTGTTACGCTGTGATCTGTACAGGCATGTAACTAATTGGTGGACTCGGTCAACAAGCTGTTTCCTTTGTGTTCATTTGTGTTAGGCTCTAACCCCTGCTTCCTTCCTCTCCGATCACTCAGGCAGAGGAGCGTCATGGCAACTTTGAGGAGCGACTGCGACAGATGGAGGCGCAACTGGAGGAGAAGAACCAGGAGCTACAGAGGGTGAGTCATGCTTGCTTTTCCATCTCTCGTTCTCCTCCCCTGTTTTCATCCTCCCCCCTCTTATACGCCGTTCCTTTTGTCAGCCCTTACAAAGGCACACTAATTTTCTAAACCATCTCTTTGACCGTGCACATTCAGATTGAAATCTTTGACTCTCGCTCTCAGTCAAGCAGAATGCCCCCTCCCCCTCCTCCTCCCCACACTCAATTTTTTTTTTCTTCTTCTCGTTCGCTCTCACCTGTCTCGCTCTCTCTCGTCTCGCTCTCTCCCCCCCCTCAGGCGAGGCAGAGGGAGAGGATGAACGATGAACACAACAAGCGTCTCTCCGACACGGTGGACAAGCTGCTCTCTGAGTCCAACGAGCGGCTGCAGCTCCACCTGAAGGAGAGGATGGCCGCCCTGGAAGAAAAGGTGACCTGCTCCGACTCCAACCACAATTCACAGCCTATCTTCATTTCAATCTAAGCCTCCTCGATCTGCAACAGAAAATGTCTCAACATAACACAGATTAAACTTCCCAGCAGTATGTCAAATATTTAGAATAAGCTCCACCTTGACCAACTGTGAAAATGCTACTTACACAATAATGCTGTGATGATAATAATAATATGATATAGTAGATAATAGCATAACACTCATATGGGTCATTGTTCAGCATTTTACTTTAGAAACATTTAGTACATTTTGAATGCAGGACTTCTACGTAAGTAAAGGTTGAAAATCTGGCCCAAAACTCATCGCTGCTTCCTTTTTTCTTTACCTTCTTCCTATAGTGCATTTTCTGAGCAGTCAGCATCTCAAAAGGAGCATATTTGCCGTAAATCACAGAGATTAGTGTCTATTTGCAGCAGGAAAACGTACTCTTGAAGGCACAGGGACGTAACATATGGGTGAAACTAGGCTTAAACCACTCTGTTCCGTTTGAACAGTCTGGGTTGAAAACCGAAAACTGGCTGGATTATGAAACTGTGCTGGGTGTAGGTAACTGATGTCCTCTTGCAGGATCTTTCCGGGTGTTTCCCAGTTCTCCTGTGTATACTGTAATCCCATACTAACCCTGCTGTCCAGTTTCTCATTCAGAATATACTGTTGTTATTATTTACAGTAATAAACTTGTCATTCTTCCCCCTCCAGAATGCCCTGTCTGAGGAACTATCCAACATGAAGAAACTCCAGGACGATCTCTTGGCAAACAAGGTGCCCGTGCCTCTCAGCTTCACTCTTGGTTAAAGCTAAAGATGTTCTGGTACCATTTCTTTTCCTTCCCCATACCGATTCCGATACCTGAACTTGCCACGTGCCCATCAGATACCAGTGTGTGTTAAAAAATAAATAAAATACACATATTTTATTATGTTTTAACAGCAGTATACTACTATCCCAGTATGGATGTGATTTGATTGCTTTCTTTGTTGCTAAACTCTTTGTGAAACATGAACAACCACAAACAATAAACACTTTACTTGAAGGTATCTACATAAGAGTGACATGACACTGTCATGAACGTGTCATAAACATTATAAACAAGTCCTAAACGTTTATGACATAACACTTAAGTGCCATTCGGTTTTTGTCATGACAGGTTATGGTTAGAGTTCATGTGTCATGTCACTCTTATGTAGATACCTTCAAGTAAAGTGTTACCGAACATTCTTTTAAAATCCTGCTTGACAGTCAGTCATAACGGAAACAAAGAACATGAATAAACTACTTTAAAGTAGATTTTCTTCTTCTTCTGTGGTATGGGATCGGTGCATACACTCAAGTACTTTGCGATACTTGTATTTTAGGCAGTATCAGAGGCTTTTCCGTTGCTGGTATTGGAACATCTCTACTTAAAGCTAGTAGACATAAGTTTTTTTTTTTTTTTTTTCCACCCTCAGGACCAGCTGATAGCGGAGCTGGAGCGGATTCAGCTGGAGCTAGATCAGCTGAGAGCGAGGCCCGGGGGCTCTTATTCCAGGTTTGTTGCGGTTTAGACCCAGAAGGAGTGAAACTCTAAACATGACGTAGAGTCTCCAGCGTCGTCTAGCTGTAAAGACGCCAGTGTTGTGTCGTGTCTCTTATCTTGTCAGACATCGTAGATAAATCGCTCCACGTTGGAGGCGTCTAACACTGTCAGCACTCACAGGGCTAAAAACAGTGTTGATATGTACACACACTCATTGACTGGGTGCCCACACACACATACATGATCCAACACTTCTAATTAGCACATTGTCATCTGCACGTCTCAGCACTTTGTAGCCTTTTGTAAACCTGTTCATGGGAACGTGATGCACTTTTACACATTATATGAAGTAAAATCACCAGTTTTCTTCATATATTATATTCTTTTAGTTTTGTTATGGCCAGCTGTGTTACGTTTTGTGTTTTCCCGTGTACCGCCACGATCGTATCCACCTTGCAGGGATAATTACCATTTCCTCTTACCTTGCATCATCTTCTTCTTCCCTCCGTCTCTCCAGTCGCTCTCTGCCAGGTAGCGCTCTGGAGTTGAGGTATTCCCACGGGAGTGGTTCGCTCCCAGCAGGCTCGGCCACTCACCTGGATCCCTTCGGTAACGCCTCGGCCGGGGGCGTGGTCAGGCGAAGTCACCGGGCCCGTTGGAGCTCCGCCAGAGAGGACTCCACCAAGGTGAGAGTCCAACAAACTCAGATTCCTGCTCATCCATTTGCATCTTGTTGCACTTGTTTTCTCTTAGAAGCATCAGTTACACCGTTACTTTTCCGTTCAACAACAAAACATGGTACAATATGCAACATTATCTAATTACGGAAGTGTAGTGCTGCCACGCCTGAAAAAGACAACGTTATAACGAGATATTTTCACATTTTAACAAGATGTTTTCACATTTTAACAAGATGTTTTCACATTTTAACAAGATGTTTTCACGTTATAACGAGATATTTTCTCGTTGTAAGGAGATATTTTCACATTATAACGAGAAAATATCTTGTTATAACGTGAAAATATCACGTTATAACAAGATATTTTCTCGTTATAACAAGATCTTTTCACGTTATAACGAGAGATTTTCACGTTATAACGAGAGATTTTCACCTTATAAGGAGATATTTTCACGTTATAACGAGAGATTTTCACCTTATAAGGAGATATTTTCACGTTGTAAGGAAATGTTTTTACGTTATAACGAGATATTTTCACGTTATAACAAGATATTTTCACGTTGTAAGGAAATGTTTTTACGTTATAACGAGATCTTTTCACGTTATAACACGATATTTTCATGTTCAAACTTATCAAGTTATAACAAGAACATTTTCTTGTTATTACAATATACTATATTAATCATGTTATAACGTGAAAAGTACAATAAATTATTACATTGTTCACGTGATAAGTTATTGTTATAATATGGAAATTTCTTGTTAAAACGTGAAAATATCTTGTTATAACGTGTAAAACATCTTGTTATTACAATAAACTTTTCCCGTAATGACGTGATATTGGTAGGTTTTAGTTTTTCAGGCGGGGCAGCACTACGCTTCCGTATCTAATACCTTTACCTCAGGAATTGGGAAAAATGTGTTCCCTCTGAAGAGTCGTAAAGCCCTAATTTTCTCATCACTCTTTCTCGCAACAAAATCAGTTTTTGTTCTTTCCACTTGAAAAGAAGAGCTTTTCTTGCATTTCTTATGTAAGCTAGTTAAGTGTGAGAGAAGTTGAGTAATGAAGTCTAAAAATCTAAATGAGGTCTAGTTTTTGGATTATTTAACTGCATCTGTTACCTGCAGGTTGATATTACATGTATCCTGATCTTCTATGACTTTCTTATTTCAATAATAATAATAAAAAAAAAAAAACATAAACTAATGCAACATTTTGTTTTTTCACTGAAGAACTACAGTACTACTCTCTGTGTACAGTACCCAGACTGGGAGAGCGGGGCTCTACTGGGGACCGGGTTCGAGCCGGGCTTGGATGTGGGTTGCTCTGACGACGAGGACGACGGGGAGCCTCGGTTTGGCTCAGAGCTGCTGTCCCCCAGCGGACAGACGGACGTGCAGACCCTGGCCATCATGCTGCAGGAACAGCTGGAGGCCATCAATAAGGAGATCAAGTAAGGGAGCTGGGAGGGATGTTAGGGACACGTACTACAGCCTCAAAAACAAACGTATCAACACACCGCTCTGACACTGTCTGAAGAAAAACTGCAGTGGTGGAAGAAGTACTCCGATCCTTTAGGAGCATTACTGATAAAACTAGAAGCCCTGCATGTAAAAGTACAAAAGCATTATCAGCAAATGTACCAAAAAAGTACCAAAAGTAAAAGTACTCGTTCTCCAGTGACTGATATATATTATTATATCTGACATTAATACATTGTTAATACTGGTGCATCAATGTGTAAGCAGCATGTTTAACTTTAACTTTGGGCAGAGCAAGCTAGTTTCCAGTCTCTACGATAAGCTAAGCTAAGCTAAGCTAACCGACTTCTCGCCGTAGCTTCATATTTATCGTATAGAAATCTGAGTCTCATCTAACTCTCAGCAAGAAAACGAATGCGCTTGTTTTCCAAAATGAGGAACTGTTCCTTTTAGCTCTATCCTGATCTGCTCAGTGTCACGCCAGTGCAGTATTTTAACGTCATCGTCCAAATGTTTCAGGCCCTCCTCTTTATCTCCCCCTCCACTTTCCAACCCAGGCTGATCCAGGAGGAGAAGGAGAACACGGAGTTACGGGCCGAAGAGATCGAGAGTCGGGTCAGCGTGGCTTTGGACAGCCCGCCCATCCCTCCGTCCTCCCTGGGGAGAGACGGCACAGGACGGGGCTTCATCCCCTCGTCCATCACATCCTCCACCCTGGCCTCTCCCTCTCCCCCCAGCTCTGGACACTCCACCCCTCGCCTGCCTCACTCCCCGGCCCGCGAGACTGATAGACAGGTATGGCTTCTATTCCCGTCCCTTATTTATTATTATTTTTTTTATATCTCCCCTCTGTGTTTCACCTCCCTGGTTATGCAAACAGCTCCTCCAGACAGTGCGTCGTGTAAATCATGCAGACAGGGTCAGGGGAGTGCAGTTATTCTAACTAACAGCTTGTTAGATTGGACGAGGTTGATTCAAATAACTTCTCTGGCCAGACACGCTTTTGGTTCCAGCATTTCTGAAACGGGCGGATGGATTACAAAAGATGGCGCAATGAACACCAAACATGCAGTCAGCGGTGATTGTGAAAGTAATAATATCAATGTGGGAGTTTAGAACAGAATGGTTCAAGTGATGAAGCAGGAAAAAAAAAAAATAACAGCTTAGGACAGAAATTGAGCTTGAAAGAAAAATAGCTCCTGAGGTCGCTGAGCATCCATGCTGCACACTACGAGAAGTATTAGTTTTTGAATATTCCTCTTTTTCCATTTTGGTTCTTCAGAACAGCAAAGACGATGACCGGTCCCTCGCTCTTCTCGACTCAACGCCTCCTTCCACTCCTCGTGCACTGCGATTGGACAGGATGACCCTCACCCATCCAGGAGCGATGCTTGACGACCCCCGGGAGTTTCGCAGGTAATAGCAGCCGCACATTAAATACAAACACAACCATCCTTTTTTTTTTTTTTCCTCCCCCTCAGTGATTTCCCTTCGTCCCTTTTCCAGTCTCTCGGCAGATGGCAGCAGCTCCAACAGCAGCCAAGATTCTCTCCACAAGTCCAGTAAGAAGAAAAGCATCAAGTCTTCCATCGGTCGGCTTTTTGGGAAGAAGGAGAAAGGAAGGATGGGCCAACCTGGGCGGGATGGATCTGCTTCTCTCGGTAAACAGATGGAGGATAACACCGACTGTTTATCAGTTATCCACGCTGTCAGCATTTTCATTTAAACATGTTTGCTCTGGCTCACTGATCCGAGGTATTCGTCTCTGTATCAGTCTATGTCGACGACGTTTCACTTCCGGGATTGTTCGCGCTGTGGAGGAATGTCTAGCAATGCCAGACTATCTCTATATTATCTTTCATTCTTTTGACCTTTGACCCCCACTGTGTGTCTTCCAGCTTCTACACCCTCTGAAGACATGGCCTCTGGAGACGCAATGGGGATGAACAAGACTGGGACTCTGGGTCCAGCAGATAAAGACCGCCGCAGCAAGAAGAAGTTTGTGAATTATGTCTCCTGTTTTGTTTGGTTGTCAGAATAATATTTTGATCTCTCTCTCCAACGGCACCAAACATGAAACTCTTTCTCTTCTTACCAGGCATGAGCTGCTGGAGGAAGCATGTCGCCAAGGACTTCCCTTTGCATCCTGGGACGGACCCACCGTCGTATCTTGGTTGGAGGTACTGTGCAATCACAGAATCCTAAGGAATGGGAGATAATAATAATAATAATAAACTAAAGAACACAATTTGGATCCATCTAACATTCTTTCCTCATATACCCTCCTTTTCTGCCGTTTGCCTCCTTCCAGCTGTGGGTGGGAATGCCGGCCTGGTACGTCGCAGCCTGTCGCGCCAACGTGAAGAGCGGCGCCATCATGGCCAACCTGTCGGACACAGAGATCCAGAGGGAGATCGGCATCAGTAACCCGCTTCACCGCCTCAAGCTGCGGCTTGCCATCCAGGAGATGGTGTCCCTCACAAGCCCCTCTGCCCCGGCCAGCACCCGCTCGGTGAGACTCTCGACTACATTTAACGTTCTCATTCAAAGAAAAGAGAAATGATATCCACAAAAAGCCCAGGCAGCTTCTCTATAGGTTCAAAGGTAAAGAAGCCTTTCATTTGAGAACGTTACGATCTTAACCCTTGGGTTGTCTTCCCGTTGACCACGCAACATTTTGTTTTTCTGTCACTTTGATCCAAGTTTTTTATGTCACTTTTTCCGCTGTTTTTATCAGTTTTTTTCTGCGCCTTTTGACATTTTTGTGGGGTTTTTCCTGCGTTTTTGAAGCTTTTTCCGACATTTTTGTCACTTTTTTCAACGTTCTTTTATCTTCTTTTTTTTCTTCCAAATGCTATAAAATTAAATAAAACACCCATATTCAATGAAAGTAGAGAACTGATCATTTCTTTTACTTGCGAAGAGCGTTGTAGAGAACCATCCACGTTGCTTTTTGTTGTTGAAACTTTGGTTGAAAGAAAATGGGTCAAATTGGACCCGAGGACAACAGGAGGGTTAAACGCCTTCTTATTAAAGGTCCCATGACGTGGTGCTCTTTGGATGCTTTTATATAGACCTTAGTGGTCCCCTAATACTGTATCTGATGTCTCTTTCCCAAAATTCAGCCTTGGTGCAGAATTACAGCCACTAGAGCCAGTCCCACAATGAGCTTTACTCAGAACGTGCCATTTCTGTGTCTGTAGCAATTGAGGAGGAGAGGGGGGGGGGGGGGGGGGAGGAGATTCCAGAACGGCTCATCTGAGTTTACTTTTTCTCAAAGGCAGAGCAGGATACCCAGGGCTCGGTTTACACCTATCACCATTTCAAGCCAATTGGGGGACCATAGGCAGGCTGGGGGAACTCATATTAATGTTAAAAAACCTCATAAAGTGAAATTTTCATGCCATGGGACCTTTAAGGCCGGCAGTATTCTCCATGCTGAGCATAGACTCTATGCTGATAATACACACATGCTGCATTCATATTATCAGTAATGAGGTATGCAGAACCAGGTGTTTGTAGTTTGGAGATCTGTTAAAATGTTAATGATCCCTGTTGGGAGATTTGCAGCAGAAACTAATAATATGATACAGAAATAATAATAAAATGTAGTTGACAGTGATATGATATCAAATAGGGATGATGTCAAATGAAAAGCAGATTTTGTTAAATGGAATATAGGACACGCAGCGTATCCTGCATGTGATAAATGTCAAAGATGATAAAAAAATATGAGTGTATTTTCCATAGGAGAAGCACAGTAAACGGCGCTGGTGCTGATAAAGTTCCACCTATTTCACCTCGAAACCAAACTTGGCAACAAAAAGCTACACTTTCCCAAATTTGCCGTTCTCACACAGCGACGGAGACAAACCACATGTCGAAAAATGTCTTAAAACTGTTGCACGCACATGCGTTTGTGCTCCTGCGTTTTAATGTCTTCCTGTTCCAAGAAAGATAAAGTCGCAAATAACCAAAGACTGGATTTTTGGGAGTTTTGGAACAAATGCCAAGCTGTGGTTTGCCTTGGCTTTTATAACTCCTTTTGCTTGGCTTGGTATTTATTTACAGCGTGAATCATATTAATGAGAGGAAATGTTTAAAAAAAAAAAGATCACTCGCACAATTTCAACAGATTTCACTTCACGTACCGAACCGGTTGAACCTCTTGTTCATCCCAGTCACCATGGCGATGAGAAAGCAGTCTGCTGTTATGGTTGGCCGACGTCTCGTAATGTGGCAGCATGCAAAATGTACAAGCGTTGAGTCACGGCTTTAGGCACTTCATCTCACCGCTTCCTTTTTCCTCTCGTTCACAGTCGACCAGTAACGTGTGGATGACCCACGCAGAGATGGAGTCCCTGAACGCAGCCACCAAGCCTCCGGTTAGTGCCCCTGCTGTCCTGTCTCTGTCTGACCCTCCTTTTGTTCTTTGTTGTTGTTTTTTTGTCATTATTATTTTTGAATGATTTTAAGCGTCTCGTCTGGTCTGAATCATGTTGACGAGTCTCTCCCCTTCCCCTTTCTCTCTCTCTCTCTCTCTCTTTGTTTCTCTTTTTGAATTTCTACCTCTTTGTTATCTCGTTCTTTGTGGGCCCAGGACATAGTGTTGAGCATCTTCTTCTCTTCCTCTGGTTGCTGTTTCAGTGTCAACTGCTTCCAACTAATTACCCGTTCACTAACACACTATTCCTTCCTTTTGTCCTCTTTTCTTGCTGCTGCTGCTGCTCCCTCCTCCTCTGCTTCTCCTCCATCATCTCTCCATCCATCCACCCTGCTCTTGACCCTTGCCCCTCTTTCCCTCGCCACCTCCACATCACACTCTTCGGCTCTGTCTCTGTTTCTCTCTCTCTCTCTCTCTCTCTCTCTCTCTCTCTCTCTCTCTCTCTCTCTATCTATCTCTCTATCTGTCTGCCTCTTCTCTCGGCGCTGTAGGAGCTCAAAGAGTTCAGCTGGGATCAGGTAAGGATCAACTGACAAGTCAGAATTAGCACAACACGATGCACATTTATCGTCACTTTCTGTCTCTAGTGAGACCAACCGCAGTGAGTCATGAGCTGCTGACTTGCGCTACCATCAGATATGAAGCCGAGCGTGAATCAGCGTTGATCATCTGTGGTTGTCCCCTCCAGATACTGGCCTATGGCGATATGAATCATGAGTGGGTGGGCAACGACTGGCTGCCCAGCCTGGGCCTGCCACAGTACCGCAGCTATTTCATGGAGTCCCTGGTGGATGCCCGCATGTTGGACCACCTCACCAAGAAGGAGCTGAGAGGACAGCTGAAAATGGTGGACAGCTTCCACAGGTAGAGCTCGGCTTCGGCGTGGCCGCTCTCGCCTTTTTTTCTTCTTCTTTTCACAGCAATAACTCGCGCTCTTTTGTCACTTCTCGTGTTTTCACTCTCATTCTTTTCTGTTCACTATGTGCTCGTGTGTGGCGAGGGGAAATTAGGGCTGCTCGATTACAGGAAAAATCATAATCACATTTCTTTTGGTCAATATTGAAATCACGATTATTTACCACGAGTACTCATTGGCTTTTGGAAAGAGCTTGCATTTAAGAGATTAAGAGATGTTATTAACTTCAAAAACAGTGAAACAGTTAAACAAATCAACAGTGAAAACACTATGAGCTCTGACATTTCCCTGAAAGTGCTCATATTATGCTTTTTGGCTTTTCCTCTTCCCTTTATTGTGTTATATATCTTTTTTGTGCACTTTATAGGTTTACAAAGTGAAAAAGCCCAAAGTCCCCCCCCCAAAGGGACTTACCACCTCCAACAGAAAACACTGTTCACAAACTGCTCCAAACAGCTCTGTTGTAGCATTTACTTCAGAGACGACCGTGAGTCACTTTGTAACACGTTATAATGCTCGCCTAGCTGCTAGCGCGGCACGCCCTCATACTCTGCTTCTGACTGGCTAGTAGTCCTTACCTAGCTACTGCGCATGTGCGACTCCCAACAAAGATGGACCAGAAGTGAGATGCCTCACTCTGTAGCTAAAACGGAGAGCTCAACACACCGGGTGAAAAGAGGAGCTGCAGCAATGTGCAGTCCAACAAAAATATGGTGTTTTTTGAAAATGAAACCATGTAAACCTATTCTGGTATAACCTCTGAATACAATTATGAACCTGAAAATTAGTATAATATGAGCACTTTAATACTTTTCACATTGACATTGAACATTTTTTAAATTCCCCTTCAGAACACGAGACAAAATAAGAGTTTACTCGCAGAATGTAACGTGCAAAATCGTTATTGTTTTTCTTCGACTACATTGTTTTTGTGATCGTTTGGAGCCCAAATTGCAGTCCAAATCCGATTAATTGCACGGCCCTAAGGGACATTTGAAGACGTTGAAAGACGTGCAGGGAGAGTTCCTGTTGTGCGACTCTCACGGTTCAGGTGTGTGTCTCCAGGCCCTCCTTTGAGGTGATGGATTGTGTTAATACTTTCTGAGTAGAGGTGAGAGTGGAAACACGCCCTCAGTTAACCTGCTTCAACCCCTCTGGCACTTTGACCTTTCCCAGGGTCAGTTTGCATTACGGCATCATGTGCCTGAAGCGTCTCAACTACGATCGCAAGGAGCTGGAGCGGAGGAGGGAGGAGAGCGTCCACCACAACAAAGGTGAGCTCTTGTTTTCTCTGCCATTCTCTCATTACTCATGTTATTATTTCTCTGACCGTGTCCACCCAACTAATTCCTCTATTCACACCGTGCTGTTGTCTCTGTCAAAAGCATACCTCGGTGATTACTATACAAGCCCTTGCATTGATATCCAGGTTAATTATTTACACAATTATTGCTGTTGGGATTTTAACCCTGTTTACGCTGGATTATGTGTATCGGCCGCTTTAGGGCTCCTATCAGAAAACACCAGTCCTAAGAACGGTTAACATTTAGTGCTCATCATTACGTAAGGGATAATGTAGAGCGAGGCGGTTGTTATAGCGAATACAACCCCTTCAGGCTGATTCAAGACGGGTGAAGGGGTTGTATTCGCTATAACAACCGCCTCGCTCTACATTATCCCGCTTATTACATGGCTACTTTCTAAATAAATCAATAATTTGACACAAAATATTGATTGAAAAAGGAGTTTATTGATTTAAATACGATTGAATTGCTTCCGCTAAAGAAAATAGCGGATTGATTGATAGCTGTCCTCCAGAGTGAACAGAACTGCGTCCATGGCAACGCTCTGCTTTTGCATGGCAACGGTGTGTTATGCTTAGCAACGGTCTGTTATGAAGAAATTACAGACCGCATTCTACATTGGAATTCAACCAAGCCATGTAATAAAGACTGTTATTACAGTAAGGTAATAAAGACTGTCATTACATGGCTTGGTTGAACTACAACGCGTCAGCTAATGTCATGTCAATTCCTGCAGTCATTAAAACAGCAGCTGGGTAATTTGACCACCACGACAGCACCCCGTGACATATATACGGCTACTACCACAGCCCGTAAGGTGGTGTTGAGTAATAAATGAAGGGTTGCATTATCTTAACAGATACAGAGTTTACGTTGCTATGGACGCAGGATTCCAACCGTAGAGATGGAACGGGCTATTTTCTTTAGCGGAAGCAATTGAATCGTATTTAAATCAATAAACGTCCTTTTTAAATCAATATTTTGTGTCAAATTATTGATTTATTTAGAAAGTAGCCATGTAATAAGCGGGGTAATATTGGTTGTATTCGCTATAACAACCTCCTCGCTCTACATTATCCCTTACATAACAACTCAAGAACAGCTTAATCTGCTGCAACGATAGCTAAATATAAAGAGTCACATATTAACCTCGTTTGACTTCTGTACAGGCAACCGGCGTAATGAAAAGAACGCGAGAGAGGCACGATTTCTTGCGTAACTTACGTAATGGGCCTTTTTCACAGCAGACATTTTGACTTGTCATTGTAGGAAAAGCACCTTAACGATGGCTCAATTCCATCAAGTGTCCCAGGGAAGCTATTTCAGTGAGTCAGCATACACAACACCAGGGCCTCTTCTACATGGAATGCAGCCATCATGAATGCTTTTGAATACACCTGTGCTTTTCCTACTATGACATGTCAACATGTCTGCCGTGAAAAAAGGTCTATTAGCAAACGTACTAGCGTAGCCGGTAACTATACACTGTAATCTACACAGTCTCCGTAGAGTAAGGAATTCACAACAATTGCTCTGTCTTCTTCTTCTTCTTATTCTTATTATTATTATTATTATTATTATTATTATTATTATTATTATTACACATTAATACTGTATCTTGCTCTGTCCCTTTTATTTATTTGTATATCTGTAATAAGTAATGTTATTTTATTATTGTACAGTATGTACATGGTTCAATCAACCATGTACATACTGTACAAATACCCTGCTCACATGGACTTAAAAGACACCACCATATCAGATATGATCATAACTTCTTAACATTACACTGCAAACAAATCACTTAGTCTCTGTGTTCCAAACAAAACCAAACAAAAGCTCCTTGTAGTAGTAGTAGTAGTAGTAGTAGTAGTAGTAGTAGTAGTAGTAGTAGTAGTAGTAGTAAGTAGTTTGGGTATTTTGAAGCGGAGTTGTATGAGGTACTCATCCATAGTCAGTGTATTACCTACAGCAGATGGCGGTCGGCACGGCACGGAAACTAAGCAATGTGCTGCTGTGGACGGGGTCAGCCGCTAAAAAAAAGGCCCACCTAAAAAAAAAAAATCTATATTAGTTTAACGCTATATTAAGAAGGTTTTCACAGCTTTACCTTGCCGGCAGACAGTCCTTTCCGACGGGGGAACTGAAGCTATTATATCTGATTTCTGCAGTCGTTGCTGGGAGAGGTTTGGACCACCCCTTGGTTATTGCTCCCCGTCTCCACATACTGGGAAGAGATTATAAACCACAGCTTTCTAGTGCAATTTGGCTGCTCTAATGATTATATAAATGTCAACAGCCTCAGTCATTAGACAAACCACTCGCTCTCCCACCTCTTCGCCGCGGGATACACATGTTGTACATTTACAGTTTCAGTTCATCTTGACTGATCTCTTCACAGAAGAATTTCCAGAGGGAGTAAATCTGTGAGTTTTTGTGAGTGTCTCATGTTTAGCTTGACCTGCGCAGTCCATGTCAGAGAATAAATCAGTATTTCACTATTTCTCCCGATCACTCGTCAGTACTTAACAGGTCATTTAACCCCCTCAGGAGACCATTAGTAAGCCTGCGTGTTTCATCCAGCTTCAGGAAGCGAGCAGAATATTAAGAAACCTTATCTGGCTTC
Organism: Gymnocephalus cernua; assembly: GCA_023631565.1. Classification (NCBI taxonomy): domain Eukaryota; kingdom Metazoa; phylum Chordata; class Actinopteri; order Perciformes; family Percidae; genus Gymnocephalus; species Gymnocephalus cernua. The sequence goes on from CM042441.1 coordinate 21,325,421, forward strand.
TAAAAAAACGGCGAGCGGACAGCTTGCCGTTTGCAGATGGATGCCTTCTCTCCCTCCCTTCACCTTCTCCTTCTCTCCTGCCAGATGTGATGGTGTGGTCCAATGAGCGCGTGATGTGCTGGGTGCAGACTATCGGTCTGAAGGAGTATGGCGACAACCTGCGTGAGAGCGGCGTCCACGGGGCTCTGCTGGCTTTGGACGACACCTTTGACTACACTGACCTGGCCCTGCTGCTGCAGATCCCCAATCAGAACACACAGGTAATCCACGTATGAAGAGGAAGTACAGTAGCGAGGGAAGAGTTGTTTTTAGAGTTTTTTGCGATCAACTTTTTATTAGCACCTTCAGACATACAAGACAAATTCCACAATGCATGACAGGTAATATCAGATGGTGCACAGAACAGAGAAACACAAATTGAACCCCCCCCCTCCCAACCCCACCCTCTGCGGTCTCGAGGAATCCTCCTTGAATTCTTGTGGTGTTGAGGTCATTAAGTCCTTTCCATAGACTGATAGTTGATGATTTGGCTTTGTTAATCCTTGCTGTAAAGAGCACAAGCATAACTATGTCTAGAAAATACACCAACCACTGTTTTATAGAAAGCAAATGGGGGCGGGGGGGGAGGAGGGGTTAGCCAGCGCTGAGCTATCATTTTCTTGGTTGCAGTTGAGCCGGCTAGCCAAATTTTCCTCTGTCTCCCGAGCAGGTGTAATTTAGAGTCGTCATTAAGTAACAAAACAACCGGGTCAGTAGGAACTCGACATCCTATCACATCAGATATTATTGATGTTGTTTTATTCCAGAACTCATGCACCTGTTCACACTCCCAGACCACATGCTGGAAAGTTCCAGTTTGTTCAGGTTGACAGAACGTACAATAGGGAGAGGGAGTGACTTTAGAGACGCATCTCTTCTGGGGAGTCCAGTATGTCCTATGACATATGTTGAAGTGGATATACTGATGATTTGGGTTCTTGGAAGAGTGGAAAAAAATGTTGTCCCAAACTGTATTTTTTTTCTTTTTTAATATATTTGAGAGCCGACAGGAAACGTGGAGAGTGGTGCCAAGCCGGCGGGGGAATCGTCAACATTGTGGTTATGTGGTTATGAACCCTAACCGCTGAACACGAGACGTCTCCCAAGTTCACTGGGGGCTTTGAGTTTCCTCATCACACTCGTTTAAGTCTCGAGTCGCGTACTGGATCATGATTGGCTACAGAGAAACGTTCCCTCTTTCAAAACACCAACTTCTAGTGTCAAACTCTGCACACGCAGCGTGCGTCACTCCGCACAGTGATCAAACATGAGGAGGACTTGAAGTTATCGCTAAACAATATCTCGACCATCTATTTCACAATTTTCCTGGCAGAACAAAGGCTTTTCACTCCCCTTCAGGTTTTTTTTTTTTTTTTTTTTTTTAAAAAGCGTCTTTAATAGATTTTCATTTTTGAATACAGTTTACAATCGTGATTAGAGTCTTTATTTACTTCAGCGGGGGAAAAGAATTGGCTTTTGTCGAGCAAGGGCTTTATCGATGTTGACCATAATAGGTGTGTGTGTGTGTGTGTGGGGGGGGGGGGGTGTTGTACGTAGGTGTTTTTTTTGTAGAATACATAAATTGCTAACTACTTATTTTCTCTGCCATGATCTCATTATTCATGCTATTATTTCTCTGCCCCTGTCCACCCAACTAATTCCTCTATTCACGCTGGGCTGTTGTCTCTTTCAAAGCATACCTCGGCGATTACTAGATAAACACTTGCATTTATGTCCAGGTTAATTATTTGCACACAATTATTGCAATGTTTTCTTCTTATTATGACACATTATTACTGCATCTTGGTCTGTGGTTTTATTTCTTTTTATACCTATTATTTGTATTAGTTAGTTAGTAATGCTATTTATTAACCATGCATGTACAAGTACCCTGTTCTTTTTGTAGAATACGTAAGTCAAATTTTCCTTTGATTCTATATGTACTATATGTGTCCGTAACTTTTCAAAGTATCAACGCCGGTGACCTTTGTTGCATCTCTCTTCATCGCCTCCTCTGCTCCGTCTGCTGTCTTATTATAAAGGCTTGAAATGCCTGAACATTTAAGGCTTTAACTCTTAACAATAACAAGCCACTTCTTATACTTTAGCGTTCCAACTGTTCTGGTTTGAAGCAGGCATGATGTTTCAACATGGACTAATGAATAGCAGCAGGCAATGTGTCATCTGCAGAATCTCAACGCTCTTGGTTCGCCTCTCCCCTCAGGCCAGACAGCTCCTGGAGCAAGAGTACAACTCCCTTATCTCCATGGGAACCGAAAGACGACCTGAAGAGGTCAGCACGCTAAATCACCTCGAAGAAATGACTACATATTTGACTTAAGTGATGGATTGTCTGAGCGGCCGTCTTTCTGTTCACACGCTCGTGTCTCTGTAGCAGGACGGAGCGAAGACGTTCACCCGCTCGCCCTCCTGGAGGAAGATGTTTCGGGAGAAAGACCTTCGGGGCGTGACGTCCGACTCCGCCGAGACCCTGCCTGCTAACTTCCGTGCCTCAGCCATCTCCACGCCCTCCGTTACCCTGAGAAAGGTTCAGAGTGATGGTGAGTACCACACGTGACCTCTTGACACCTCCGCTCTCATATTCGCATTTTTTTTCCGGCTCCTCTGAGCCCTCGAGGCGCGTCTCCATTTAGACGATGTGTGAAGACCTGTTATTCTATACGGCGTTACTCGCATGTAAAGCATGACAGGAATCAGGACACAAGTCTAGTCGTAGCTGATCAGGTATTCTGCACGTAACGAAGGCATCTTGGTTTGAAATGAGCCTTGAACAGAAACATTAGTTTTCAGCCAGCAGTGGAGGAATGTAACTAAGCACATTTACTTAAGTACTGTTCAAATCCAAGGTACTTGTACTTTACTTGAGTATTTCCATTTTAAGCAACTTACTCCACTACATCCGAGAGGTGAATATTGTACTTTTTACTCCACCACATTTGTCTGACAGCTTTAGTTCCTTTCAGACGACAGTTTTTCATCCCCTTTTCTGTCCAGTGAAAACCACGTATCTCCAGGTGTGTTGATGTTGAATGTGTGCGATGAACTCAAGGATGAATTGTTCTTTTATGTTAAGAAAATTCGCCTACTTCTGAAGCTAAATAAAGTCTTTTAAAAAAGCCTCTCGGATCAGCTGGAAAATGCATCGTCACAAAGCTGGGAACAGCTGTTTTTCTGACACCGTGAACAGTTGACTTTTTAGAGATACGTGGTTCTCACAGGACAGCCACGCTGCAGACATATGATGATCTTATAGAATAGGATGCTCTGCTGTAGATTAAACCACTCAACAGTATATAAAGGAGTTCAAATTAGCACAACCTCAAACATCTACAGCAGCAAAAACATTACACATTAATGCGGCAGTAATATTAATCAAGAAACATCAGATATAATATGAGAACACTGACAGGGAACATTTTACTGCACAATGAGTACTTTTACTTTTCCTATTTAGGTACATTTAGCTGATTATACTTACATGCTTTTACATTATTAATGTCTGAATGCAGGACTTTTCCTTGTAGTGGAGTATTTTCACAGTGTGGTATTAGGACTTTTACTGAAGTAAAAGGATCCGAGTACTTCTTCCACCGCTGTCAGCCATGTTATATAAGCAGCTGCACACGCACAGACAATTGGTTTGTTTTCACGCAACCCTGCCATTAGTTTGGAGGAATTTTTCCCTTTCCTTTAGCAAAGGAAGTGGCAATAACGAGGAACAGACACTTCAAAGTACAGAGAAGGACTGTTATAACCTAATAGGAATGCCTGTGGAAGGTCAGGGCTGTTTTTAAGCCATGGCAGTTACAATAATGACCCCCTCGTCTGTGTCTGTTTCCCGGTCTCCAACACAGCCAGCTCTGGCGCCCGGGGTGAATCTGCCTCAGTGAGGACGTATTCCTGTTGAGGGGCTGAGGTGAGAACACTCATAAAAGAAACTGTCTAGTAGTGTTGGTGGCTTTTCATCTGCGTGGTGAAAACCTCTTCCGAGATGCCTTTCACATGTGCCGAGCACATTCCTTTGAACTTGGTTGTTTTATGTATTTGTTTGTGGAGTCGGATTGGTTTGAGCCTGGGATTTTGGGTTCTTTAAGTGGTGGGTTTGGTTGGTGGGGGGGGGGATTTAGGCAGAGTTGAATTAAGGCCACGGAAGCAATGACATGGGAATAACGCTGTTTCTCTCCTCAGGGCGCTGACTGGATCGGGGCTACAGAACCCTCTCGCTCATCCACGGGGGAAAGAAGCAATGAATATAACCATTTAACTTCAGAAATAAATCTGTCGGTCTGACCGTTCTGCAATAACAGAAGCAAAGGAATGAAGGGGAAAATGACATGAAGAATGTATGAATGTATTTTCCGGATCAGACTGGGAAGATTGAGTGGGATCAGCTGTTTTCTCTCTGTGTCTCTCTCTTCCTGTCGCTCTGTCGTTGCTTTTCCTCCCTCGGTGTGGCTGCGCCGCGGGGTTAATAATGAAGGGGCAACACCGGTGTTGGTCGCGCGGGTTTCTACCCCCCCCGCCCCCCCCCCCCCCCCCTCTCCTCTCTCTTCATTCCTGTCAGAGTCTGCACACAGTCAGCAGAGTTGGCAATATCAGGGCTCATTTTCCTACCTACGGAGGAAACCACTACTCGCTGCCATTTATTCTCTTACAGTTTGAAAACAACTAAACGTGTCGCCTTATAACTTCTGCTTGACAACAGGTGTTTTTAATGAGAGCCGGGGCAGAAGTTAACCTCACCGTGAAGTTTAGATTTGAAAAACAAGAGGAATGACTGGAAGGCTGTTAAATTGTAAAGTGATTGGGGGACAAAGGGCGGGTTGTAATAAACCGGTTATAATGGACAACACCGGTGTTCTCCTTTGTGCTCATGGTATCCGGTGTTGGCCATCGTGGCTCTATTGTCGGCTTCTATGGTCCCATCAGGGGTGTCTTTAGTGTCCCCGATTGGTCGAAGTGGTGTAGTAAAACAGGTCCGAGTTCCGACCGCTGTTTGGCGGCTCCGAGCACATCAGAGGGACCCTCCTCAGGCTTTGTCTATTGGCACCTTGAAAGCCGATAGGCTGAGTAATCTCTTTTGAAGGGACCCTGTTATAGAGATCAAAGGCCCAGAGGTGGATGGGACAGGGTGGAGCGAGGCCACAGAGGCATTGTGTTCAGGGCAGGAAATCCATAAAGGTAGTGTTGGTACCACTTTCTGAAACGTTTATAACTTTTAAAGCGGCACTCTGCTGTTGTTTTTTTTTTCTCTTTCTCAAACTAGTTCAGTTTGCTTGTAAAAGCAGTTGTATAGTGTCTTCTGTGGTGCTGGACGAGCTTTCCAAAAATACACTACTGAGTTGCATTATGGGAAATGTAGGATTCAGCGGGTGGGGGGGAATCTCCATTTATAAGTCAGTTTAAAAAAAAAAAAAGCTGTTAATAAAGAAAGTTTTGGGTTGCCACGTGAAAAATCCATTTAGATGGTGTCGAATTTGTGTCCGGTAATGGACAGCTTTAACACATACGTTACCTCCTGGAAAAAAGGTTTTTATTACCTATTTATCAGCATCATTAACATTTAGATCTGCAGTGTTTGGTAGAGAAGTACGAGGAACTTCACGTAAAAAGTCAAATGTTTTCTGTCGTAATAATGAGCCATTAGCTCTGTTGTCCAAAATGCAGGTATAAAGGCTGTGTGGAGTTTAAAAAGTTATTGTTAATAAACAGATTAAAGAGCCAGCTAAAAAGATACTGGAACAGTCGAATGGATTTTTCACAACGTTGCAACCCAAAGGTTATTTTTTAATAAAACAGTATCTTATTACTGGCCGATAAATACATACAACATGAAATGAGTTCATAACGTAGGGGATAGTAAAGTATGTCCTATTAGAAAGTGGTACCAGTGTGTTACATATATACAGTATACTTAAGGAAGGCATGACATTATGGTCAGACTTGAACTCCTCACCAACCGTCTACGACGTGGTCGTGCGCGTCATGACGTGTACAGTAACCATCAGCTCAGGGTCTTGGGTAATCCTGATGGTGGGAGACGGGGCGGAGAGACAAAACAGCGACTCACGGGGAGGAGAGAAAAAACTGAAAGGATGGACAGAAGCCGGTCATTTTACTGCACACACAAGCCATAACAGAAACCAAGAGCTCTCTGGGGGGAGGGGTGAGATCGGAGAGAGGCAGGGCGAGAGGGCGAGCCCGAGGAAGCCCAGGAAACAAAACCTTTAGCCTCTGTGTTTACGATGCATGTCAAACAAACGACAATGACCTAAAAACATTTTTTTTTTGGTGGTGAAGATGATATGAGGTGTCTTTAAAAAAAAAAAAGATATATATATATATATCTGTATGATAAACCTACAGGGGTTGGGAGCCTGGGGATCAATTTGTAAAATGTGTGTATTTTTTTCAGTTGTATTTTTTATTTTTTACGATATCTATTTATTTTCTTTAGGTATGTATTGGATAAATGTATGTACATGTTCTGTTCCTTCTTGACTTCTTTTGAACTAGTTTTAAAGTGAATATGAAACATTGAAAATGGTCATTCAAATACACTACTGTATGTGTACATTTTGAGAACAAATTGTGCAATGATTTAACAGATTTCCATGATTAAAGTGATAGTAATACAAATTGAAAATATCATCCGGAAAATAAACGACGATGGTGATGAAAATGGTGATGTTAAAGAAGAACAAAAAAAAATAAAGCGATCCAGGTGGATCTGCTGCTCATCGCAAACTTTCTTCTTATTTTTCTTTTCCCCCTTGATTTGTTCGATTCTTTCCCTTCTGCAGTCACCCGTGTGCAGAGGAGTGTAACTAAGTACATTTACTCAAGTACTGTTCCTAATTACAATTTAAAGATACTTGTACGTGAATATTTTAGGCGTCTTTATACTTCTACTGCACCTAATTTATGAGGCAAATATTGTTGTTTATGCTCCACTTTCACAAATTACTTTGCAAAGTAAGATTTTGAAGACAAAATATGCAGGACTTTTACTTGTAATGGAGTATTTTTAAGGCGAGACACTACAGGCAATCTTTTTTTTTTTTCATGCTCTGGTCAATTTTGAAATTTCGGGCTATTTCGCTTCCATAACATGTCTTTTTTTCAGACTAGTGGAAAGAAAACATCCAAAATACATATTTACATGTTTATGTTACTACACTGTCTATTTGCGTCTGTAGATTCCTCTTAAATTCACCAAAAGTTAGCATTACATAATGCCTCATTTGCATATTTAAGCATACATTTGTCAAACAACAAACTTTCAACAAACTTAATACAAAAAACAGTTGTCTTAATGTAAGTAATCAACTAGGGAAGTTTCATGGCGATATGTATAATATAATACATATCATTTTTCCTCATACTCTGAGCCAGTATGTAGCACTTACTGTACATACACCAAACTTTCCACTTTCCTTCCTATCTTTATTCTGAAGGTTTTTACAGAGGAGGCTGGTCATATATCATTCAAAGCCTGATTTATAGAACATTTTATTTCTAAAAGCATGGCGTAAAATGATCTTTTTATGGCTCTTTTTCTGATTCATGAAACGATAAAAAAAGATATCCAAAATCCCCTCAGTAAAAACCTTTGACTCTAATATGTCAACAAAATTAAACAAGAATTTTGAACCTGGCGTTCTCCAATGTTGAGATTTCTGTTCTGATGTATGCAAATGTGCACATATTTAAAAAAGAATGCATCATTTGCATATATAAACTTGAAAAATAAAATTTAGAAAAATTGTGATCAAAAACTATTCTCTTAAGTAAGTAATCAACTGGGGGAAGTTTCATGGTGATATCTACGAGTTAAAATATGGACCCTGTTCACCTGTAGGGTCTCCCCTTAAATTATGGTGCATAAGTAACAGATCTGAATACTTCTAACACTAACTGTGTTTTATGAAGCTCTATTTTGAGGAAACTGAATCCGCAGCTTGCAGCAGTAAAATAATTGAAATGTACTTAACTTTTCCAAAATAAATCCCAGAGTGCTTTGAGAATTTAATTCTGCATATTTACATCAGTTAAAAGAAAAAGAAATAGCTGAGTACAAAGATCCTTTATTACCACATTTTAGCAGGCAAACTGAACAAACCAGGAGATGGTAGCATTAGCTTGTTTAGGTGTCATATAATTCACATTCATGAACCACATTGAACAAGTCCCACACTCGGTGATGTTTCCTGTCACATCATCAGCCTGAGTGAAACCATGCTAAAGTGTGCCCATGTTGTACTTTCGGTATCCAACACTATAAACGCACGTTCATGGTACTAATCCATAATGGGAACAGTGTGGAGCAGGTAAAACGGAGCCTCAGTAGGTGGCGCTCCTTCCTCTCTCAACCCGAGCGGCCCAGAGGCTGGAATTATCATCAGACACTGGAGAGACCTACCACTCCATGAAAACGTCTTCTATAAATACACACAGATATACATAGCTTCATACAAGAAAGGTATACTGGTGTCATATTGTACACATATATATATATATATATATATATATATATATATATAAAGGAATATATTAATATCAAAGACATACACATGCTTACATACTAATCAAAAATAACTTAGGTTATGAAAGATAAATCATACAAAAACAGTACTTTTCAAAGTAAAATATCTATATATGACAATTTTTTCCTAAGATCTAGTATTGAGGTCTTCTTGTTTTTTTCAAAAGTCATTTGAAATTGTGGTGGAGGGAGGGAGCGAGGGAGGGAGGGAGGGACGGAAGAGAGAGAAATAACCAAATCCATCATGTTTAAGGAAGTGCACACAGAAGGATGTCACAGCTGCTCTGCTCTGTGTCACTTTCTACTTCTTGCCATCTCTCTCTCTCTCTCTCTCTCTCTCTCTCTCTCTCTCTCTCTCTCTCTCTCTCTCTCTCTCTCTCAGCCTCTCAGCCTCTCCCCGTCCTCATCAAGACCTCCCTCCCCAGCGCCCGGTTGACTCTGGACAGCAGCACGCACACGCAGGACGAGTCGATGCGGATCCACCTCCATCCGGTTTTGTTGTCAACGTCTTTGGTGAGCGCTCGGACAAACGACTGCTTGGCTTTGCACTCGCTCAACCACTGTTTTCTATCCACGCCAAAGCAGCCGGCCCTGGCTACGCCTGTCCCGACAGATTTCGGAGGCGTGCCGGCGTTGCTGATCTGGTCGGCCTCACGACAGCGAGTCTCATAGAAGTACTGTTTGAGCGGTCCCGTCTGGGTCTGGATCTCCTGCAAGATGGTGACGTTCTTACCGTGGAGGTCGATGGCGGTCTTCTTGTCGGTAACCCAACCACTTACCGCCTCGCACACCGACTTCTCCCCTGTCCTTCTGTTGCTCAAGTCCGAGCGTTTATCCCTTTTAACTGGATGGGCGACCTCAGCCCAGCTCAGAGTGGTGCTCCTGTCGATGGCCCGGTCCCCGTGGCCCTCGATGTGGTCGTCCTGATCCTCCCTGTCCCTGTCCTCCTCCAGCAGGCCGCTCTCCAGCATGAGCAGGAGAGGCGGGTGTTCTGGAGGCGACGGCGAGGGAGAGAACAGGACTCGCGGATGTGCGTCCAGAAACATCTCGTCTCCTCCTAAGATTTTGTCCAGCCCGGTCTCCAGACCCAGCCCTGCCTCCAGGTCCAAGCTCTCCTGAGCTAGACCTCTCGCAGCCTCCGGTGTCCACGTGCTTCCTGTCCCGACTGTAGGCGCGTCCCTCAGCTTCTCCGAGGGAACAGTTGGTTCTGGTCCTCTGTGTCCCCTTAGATTAGCAGCTGGACTGACCGCAGTAAGGGTTTCCGCTGTAGAAACCTGCAACAGTCTTTCTGTGGAGTCCTGATTATTGTCCTTCTTGGAAGAGTCCACAAAACTGGAGTAATCTCGCCCGCTGCTGCTGCTGTCAGCTTTGTAGTCCTTTGGCAGAGAATTATCCTGGGAAATATCCTCGGTCCTGAGCGTTCCTCCTTCCGTGGGAGCATCCACACTGACGCTGCTTTTGTCATCGCTGCCTGAGTTGCTATTGGATTGGTAGGTTCCTTGATTCTCCACTTTGAGCGTGGAGGTCTCTTCATCTGCGGAGGATTTCACATAATCCCTACGGTACTGGAGGGGTTGTCGGTTGCCGTGTTGTTTGTTGTAGTCCGTTTGTGAGGCATTTCCATAGAAGTTGTAGTCCACACGGGGAGCTGCGAGGCGAGCAGCCGGGTGCTCTCTGCGCTCGTCAAAGCCCGGCTCTGTTGTCGCGGCAGCAATCCTGGACACGGGGTTGTGAGGGAAGGGCAGGGCCGAGGCAATCACCATGGCAACCAGGGGAAGCCAGTGCATCACTCCCAAGACGTATCAGCTGGTAGATAAAACCGAGGTAACAGATGGGAGAGACAGAGAGAACAGAGAGACAATGTTATTTTATACAATGCAAATTGTGTTTATGCAGTTAACTTAAGTACCTCAATTAAGATGTAAAATGAGAGGTTTTACTGGTGGACCGCAGCTTTATGATCCTGGTGCTTTAACCGCGGAGGTATGGCTTTAAAAACTTGGCAGAACTCGTGGAAAAATAGGATGAAGTACAACACGATCGACCTTTTCATGTGGGAAGATGGAGTCCAGCTATGAACGCTGTAGATTGGGAAGGGCTGTCCTTCATACAGAGACACTGACAACCCGGTATGTATGCAAGTCAGAAACTTCACAGCCAGAGGAAACAGATTCAAAAGACATCTGCGACCAGAGAAAACAAGCCTCCCCTTTCAGCTTTTAAGGGCATGGCTTTTTCTCTTCTTCTTTTTTTGTTTTGTTCGGTTGTTAAAGCTTTTTCTAGGATCCAAGAATCTGGGAATTCTTTTAACAAACGTATGGTTTACCTCAGGTCTACTTGCAAAAACAGACAAGTTAGAAGAAAAGCATCCCAGCACTGCTGAGGTAAACCTACCCGATCACACCTGTGATGTGGAGGAATTTGTTTCCTTTGAAAAGATGATGCCTCAACATGATACAATACAACTGCTGCTTTCAATTGAAGGAGATTATGTATGCAATCCATTGTAAACACCCTGCCTGCCACAACCTGCATTATTTAAACTGTGTGCAGCTTGTTGTAACAAAACGATTAGTAGTTGATTTGTGTAGCAAAAATATGGAACCAATACTGCGTAAGTCGTACAGCATAAGGTGACAGTTAAAACAGTACGCATGTTACTGAGATGTTATTCAAAGTTTATTTTAGAGCTGCAACGATTAGTCACTCGACAGAAAATGAATGGCTGTTAACTATTTTGATAATCGGTTAATCATTTAAGTCTATTTTTAAGCAGAAATGCCAAGCGTTGAATACATACCAGCTTCTCAAATGTGAGCATTTTGCTGCTTTTTCTTGTCTTATGTTATAATAAATTAAATATTTTTGGACTGTTGGCCGGACAAAACGCGACATTTAAAGACATCACTTTGGCCACTTTTCATTGTTATCTTTGACCAAACAAATCATTTTTATGAATCGAAAAAATAATGAGCAAAATAATCGATAATGAAAAACAATCGTTAGTTGCAGCCCTAATGTATTTGATTCATTAAATGAAATGATAGAAAATGAGACATTTGAGTCATTCGAATAATTTAAACACAAAAGTGTTACTAGCACGGGAAAAAAATTACGCAATTAAATAAAAATGATAACATTGGTGTCATCGGAGTGAATGACAATCACATTTTTGCCAGATTTGTCAAATTTGTGTGATTCATAACTTGAAGATACATTGCGTTAAACCGGTCGCACAAAGAAAAGTCATAATACGAACGGTTAACCAACAAAACTGTACAAAACTCAGGACAAACACTCCCTCGTGTAAGCCAAATGTAAACACTTCCCCACACATGGGAGACTTTTCATAGTTTCATGTCTGACGCCATCATGAATCACAAGTCAGGTAGAGGTGATTCATTTGTATTTTAAAGTAGGGTTCACCTGTGATTTACTGGAAGATTCCAGTCAGCATGTGCAGTGGGATAGCGTTCAACCAGCACGGCGAAGAGGTGAGCGTCAGTTTAGCCGTCGTGTTTGAAAGCAGGGAGGAGGTCACTTGGAAAGAGTTAAAGTAGGTGGAATGATCAGAATGTGAGAGATGCGGCTTTACTGGCACGGCGCCTTCGCGGTTTCCTCAGGCAGCCACAAGAGAGGTAAAAAATAAGTGGAAAGGAGTGGGTGGCACCACTGTTTGTGTGCGTATTTGTTTGCTTGTGAGGGTGACTGAACGGACATATCAGCGGTGTGTGAGCATGAATGAGACATGACAAAAGTAAAACCCTGTCGGTGAAAGGACATGTCCTCGGCTCGGCCACACCCTGCACACAATGCAGGAGCAACAAGGTTTGGTCGACGCGTCACTCATGCAGTCACCTCGGGCGCTCAAAGTGTCTGCTTGCCATGCTGACAATAAATAACATCAAAGTGAGTTGAGCTTCCTGTTTGCTCTGGCTACTGATCCAGGCACTGGGCCTGCCAAAAAAATAAAAAAATAAAACCCCCAGGTGGGTTTTAGGGTTTAGGATGATGAAAGCAAGTTAAACGGTAAACCGGGCTGTTAACACACCCGTCAGACACGGAGAGGCCAGCCAACGGCAGCTAAACCTGGAAACAGAGTGCACGGCAAAGGTAAACACTAGGGGGTGTGTATGTATCGTGATTTTTAAATTTCTTTTCCCAGAATCCATTTATTTATTTTTTTAACCAATGATTCACCTAAATATTTTCCGCTTATACGGTACCGCCGATGGTATCTTATCTGTTTCCAGCCAAACAGAGCGAAAGCAGAACATGCAGAAAATCCATGTTATGTACTTCTTTACAAATTAAATAAATGTCAGACTGACATGTGATGTGCATTTTTTTTTTTTTTTTTTTTTTAGAAAATAATTTGTTTTTAGAAATGTCTCATGATATATTGTCTCCGGAAGTGTATTATTCAACTTTTGTTTTTGTTGGAGAAAGAAAAATGAAAATCGCAATACAAATCCAATCAGTTACCCATGCATCGTGAAAGAATCGAATCGGGAGAAACGCACATCGCCCCAGCCCTATGTGAACACAATCTCTAATAGAAGAGCAATTCAAATGAGCCGCTGTGGAGAGGAGGAGGTACAGTGTGAATATACAATATATACAATGAATCTGCAGGGTTAGTATTCTGGTTGCAGGAGAGCTAGGCGCATCTTTTGGGCTTTCCTGGAGCACTCAGGCACCAGGCGAGCACACTCTGTGTGGTTTCTTTGTAAAACAGCAGCAGCAACAGCAGCACCTCATCACCACGCTCCATTTGCTACAATGACACGCATCATTAGCGCTCCCTGCGAGGCTAGACGAAGACCACGATGTTCTTCCGCCCTCTGGACCAGACCCAGGCCCTCTGAATTCCCCCCCAGACGAACACACACACACACATACAAATCCCAGTCTCTCTAAATCAAAAACCTCACTTAGCAAATAAAACCCCACTCAACGCTACACACTTATGTTAATCCTAATCTCCGTAGCCTGACGTTCTTCCAAAAGAGCACAGGAAAGAATACCCTGAAACCTAAACAAAGGGCCCAAACAGACAGACGGAAAGCAACCACGTCACCGAGCAAAACTCCACGAGTAAACTAGTCTAAACTATGACATTAACTGCGAGGCCCTGCGTGAGTCACAGTGGCCCACTGAATTATTCAGCATCGGTTATGACTGTATGCCAATTCAACGGCGGAGAAGCGGCCTGTTTCTCCTGGTTCTGTGTGCCGCTATGTTTACTCAGATGCTCCGGTGTCAGTCCGAAGAAACTGTTAACACTGTCGAATCCAACAGGACGTCATGGAGACGGCCTCGCAGAACATCTTTAAGTGAATGCTTCAGACACATCTATTTCACTTCGCTTTCAACTAGTTTCCTTCTCTCTGGAGTATTTAGTATACTTTAGTATTTTTTTATATTTAGTATTTTTAGTATTCAGAATATGTGTATCTAATTCTTATATTTATTAATTTACTATCATTATTGCTTGTTTCCGTTTACGGGTTTTTCTAGTTTCTTGTTATTGTAAAGTAGTGGTGCAAGGATGCATCGATTAATCGAAATTGTCAACTGTTAAATTAATCGGCAACTATTTTGATGATCGATTAATCTGTTTGAGACAAGATTTCTCTGATTCCAGCTTCTTAAATGTGAATGTTTTCTAGTTTCCTAGAAGTTCCTTTGAGTTTTGGACAAAACAAGACATTTGAGGACGTCATCTTAGGCTTTTGGGAAACACTGATCCGCATTTTTCACCATGTTTTGACATTTTTATAGATCAAACAACTAATCGAGAAAATAATCGACGGATTAATCGACTATGAACATAATCGTTAGTTGCAGCCCTATTGAAAAGCATCTTGCACTACATTTTTCTATAAATGAAAGGGTTTTTCATAAATATTATTACTTATTATTATTATTAGCTGCAACTAATTATCATTTTCTTGTAATTGACTGATCTACTGAGCCTTTTTTTGATAAATGGATTCATTGTTTGGTGGAAAAAAATAACATGGGGATGTTTTTGTTCCACCAACTGTCCAAAACCCAAATAAATTACACCTACTATAATGTACGATGATGGAAAGCAGACAATTCTCCCATTTTAGAAGCTTTTAAATTGACCACAACGATTAATCGATTTTCAAAAAAGTTGACGATTATTTTCTGTTTATTATTAGTATGACTATTTTGTTTTATTACTAAGCCACTTTCAAAAAACCATAAAACACGTGAATCAAACGACCTTGTTGATGTGCAGCTACCAGAGATGGGGACTCGAGTTTGAGACTCGGACTCGAGTGCGACTTAAGTAGTGACTTCAGACTCGACTTGAGACTCGTCCTCGAAAGACTTCAGACTCGACTCGGACTCGAGCTGCGGTGCGGGACTCGTGAACAATGTTTATTTTTAGGAAACGTCTGATGAGCTCGCTGTTATTCTGTTCCCTCCGTTACCTGTAACCTGCCCACGACGTAACGTACTACGTATCTGCTGCGCGCGCGGCCACACATTAGAGAAAGATTCTGGCTCAACCACATCTAATTTTATCAGGCATCTGAAAACGCATCCTGACAGGTCAGTAAACATGTTTAACGTTAGCTCAGCATTGACCAGCTAATGTTACCGTTAGCTTGCTTCTTGGTTTAGCTACGAGCTAACATTACGGGAGGTTAACTCCGACTGTCTTCCTTATGAAATATAAATGAGCGTTTGTTTAACCCTTGTATGGTGTTTTCAAAAAGTGGGGGAAAAAAGTTTTTAAAAGTGTGGAAATGTTAGGTCCTGTGTACCTTTACTCTGTCCTCATCCTGTCAGGGCCTGCTGTTATTGTGTGTGTGTGTGTGTGTGCGTGTGTGTGCGTGCGCGCGTGTGTGCGTAAGTGATGCAACACTTATTATTTATTTACTTATTATTACTTATTAAGAGACTTGAGACTTGACGTGGGCTCTAGCCCAGAGACTTGAGACTTGGCTTGGACTCAAGCTCAAAGACTTGAGACTTGACTTGGACTCGAGCTCAGAGACTTGTGAGCATCTCTGGCAGCTACTACAGACGCCTTGCTCTAAAACAGGCAGACCAGACCTGAACATACGTAAAAACAATACAGAAAAGTACATTCATTATACTGTATTTTCATAAGTGACATGACATAATACCATAAATAGGTGTCATTTTTAAACGATTTCAGCAACAAATCTGAGAGCAGTGTTTCTCTACAAAATCTGGCACCTGGCAAATTGGTGTGACTTGTGTTTTGAGTGCTGCCAGCGTGAACCGCAGGACTGAAATCCACACGAGACAGCATGAGTGAAGGCCGAATCAGGGGGAGTTTAGTACAGAGGGCCTCTGGGCTGTGAGACCCTCCCCAGGAAACAGATGCCACAAAGCAGCCCTCACACCTGGCAGTATAGCTACTGTGCTATGAGCCTGTTAACAAACCAGTGCCTCCCCCCCCCCATGCGTGGCTAATGTCAGACACTTCCATCTGACACAGTTAATGCACTCTGTGTTAGTGTTAGGACCAGGCCCCGTCCTAACCTAATCCTGCCTACTTTGAAGTCGACAGGGGTGGAAGATATCTTGAGCATGGCTGATTGGAGGACAGTTTGCACATCATGTTGGTTTATGCAGTTTTTGTGTCAAGTTCCTTTTGACTAAGCTATCTGAAATGCACCTGAGTGTGACCGTCAAACACGGTGACAACAAGGAGTGGCTGCAAAACACACGCAGGTAAATACCCTCTCTCTCTCTCTCTGTGTGTGTGTGTGCGTTTGTGTATGTGTGTGTCAGGGTATAGTAAAAGCATTGGCCTCACATGTGCTCATTTACAATGCCTTGCTGTCCCACTGTGCAAACAGCCCATTAATTCCAGGTCTGTGATTGTTTCATACCACGCTCAGCCTGCAAAGATCCAGCCTCCTCTCTAACCTCAGCTCATACTGTATTAAACACCTCTAGCAGTCACATCTCTGACACACACACACACACACACACACACACATGAATTAATGTACCATTAAAGTGAATAATTGCCACATGCACATTGAAAGAGGTTATTTACCCCAAAAAAGATGCTAAAGAGGAGGGAGAGATGTGTGTTGACTGAGCAGATTTAACATTAAATGAGAAGTTGATCTGCAGGCGGATAAATATGTGAGAGCCTTAGTGCATTATATTATTATGGTTTTATATTTTGAATTGTCACCTATGTTTCCTTTACATAAACAATGATAGTTTCACCATAAATTGGTGTATATATTGTTGTAAATTCCATAGCATTTTTATTATTAAATACTGGTTATTTGTAATTGATTAGACTGACTTTTGTGTCTATGGTCAAGTGTGCTTAAGTGATTTGGTCATCTCATAAAGAGATGTAATCTCCCAGTTGAAACTAATACATATTGTGCTGTATATAGACGAACGTGGATATTACATATTTTTATAGTTTGGGTGGTGGGGCCTACAAAACCAAAGTACAACATCTGAGTACTTCTTCCACCGCTGCTCATGCAGTAGCGCAATAAAATCTAGCACGACAAATGTCTTCATCTTTTAAATTCTTACCTGAGATCATATAAGCCAGTGTGATGAATGTATTTCCAATAGAAGATGTTAACGCTGTAATAGTGGATTAAATGACAGGCTATAAAACCTCCCACGGAGTCCTTTTGGCTCCTGATCTTTTGGCAATATCAAATGAAGACCTGATCAGCAGCGTGTTTGTTTTTATATATTAGGCTACAACCTGTGTGATCTACCTGCGGGTTTGGATTGGGACCCGGTAGCTGTCTCACACATCACCTGACTGACTGCCAACGAAAACAAAATGTGAAACAGGCTACAACTGCAGGGCTGCCAAAGAAAATAACAAGTAAAGTGGCAGTGGGACTGTGTTCAAAAATAATTTAAATGTTGTTCAAAGAGTTCACAAATGCATGAAATAAGTACACTTTAACTCAAGAAATGCATAAAAAAAAACAGTATGCCAGTTGTGTCTGCATTCATGGATGTGAGTAAAAAAAAATACATTGCCAAATGATAAGGTGGATAAAATGACTTTGTTGAATAACGTAGGGGTATGTAACTATTAGCGTATCCAACTGACGGAATAAATCGATAAATATGCAGGCATATGAATTCATACACACTGTGTAACAGACTTTACATGATGTGTTCCAGGCCTGCGTGTATGATTTAAAGCCATACCGTTTAGGTGAGATCCGGACCCCGCGTCCTTCCAGCTGACACCACATTGATTATAGAGTCCCGTCGCCAGTTGCTCAACTGGTTTAAACAAATAAGCTCAGCAAACACCTTAGTACGGGAAACACGAAACTAAACAAAAACTAAACAAACATTTCTTTCTTCTTTTAATAGTCCGTGACATCGCATGTGCCCTCCAAAAATCCGAAGAGGGGGAAAAAATTAAAGTTACAAACCAGAATTCTCTCCTGTCCTGGGAGCGCTTCAACTGAGGGGGGGGAGGCTTGTTAATAAGCCCAGAAAGTGTCAAAAATATAAACGTGCCACAACAATTAGATATTCCATGAGTTGTTACTTCTCCAAGGCAGACCGGGGGGGAAATGTATCTCAGTTCAAATATGTGAACGAAGAAGTGGAGAGGTAAAGAAGTTGGCCAAATGTTCAAGACCTGAACTCCGCTCGAAACGTGTAAAGTCGGGCAAACAGTTAAGCTAGCACGAGTTGAATTTACAACTTCTGGTCTTGACTTTCAAAGTAAAAACCCGCTTTGAGGTATCCGTGTTGCAATTGAACGTTTGAGTAGCGGCGGTGCTTTTATTCCGAACACAAAAATAGCCACTTCCGGCGCAACTTCTTCCCCTCCGCTGCTAGCTTGATATATGGCTAAAGACTCCGGTTTCTCTTGGGAAGCGCAAAGACAAGCCGACGTTTTTTTTTTTTTTTTTTTTTTTTCCTTCCTCGGGAGGTTAGTATATTGAAAAAAACCTACAACATTACAACGAGTAACATCTGTGAGAGCAGATGTGTTTAAAACTCGTTTCCTAAACATGTGCATAGCTACATCATGAAACAGCAATCCAGCGTTTAGTGAGCAGAATTAGCCAAAAAGTCACATTTCATGCTAGCTAGATTTGATACATTCAAACGTAACGTCACATCGTGCAAGTCCTCACTT
Source organism: Gymnocephalus cernua (assembly GCA_023631565.1). Taxonomy (NCBI): domain Eukaryota; kingdom Metazoa; phylum Chordata; class Actinopteri; order Perciformes; family Percidae; genus Gymnocephalus; species Gymnocephalus cernua. The sequence continues at coordinate 21,344,200 of CM042441.1, forward strand.
CACATGTGCGTGACTGTGTGACTATGTTTTACCTTAAACCCCCCCTTACTTTTTTTTCCCTCCCCGCCCCACTGTTCCCACGAAAACAGTTTGATGAATTACCAGCAGTGTTGTTGTGTTGGCACGGGTCCACGCAATTCGAGTTCGTTATAGGTTGGTAACGGTGCACATTATTACAAACAAGTTGTTGTGAAGTCGTCAAGGCTTCTCGTCTGCAAGTGCAACAGGGTGCAAGCAGGGTGCAACATGAGCTCATTTGGCTCAATCAGACCTGAGGATGTAACGTTATGTTTAAATGCCAAATCCGAGTCTGTTTTCAGATTGCTTCCTGTTTGCTTGTAACGTTACCAGATCTTTTTTTTTTTTTTTTTTTGGGCTGTGCCAGCCTCTTTGGCAGGTGAGTGTCTTGCTGAAGGGCATTTTGACAGCATCATTTGGATCTTACTGACCTCATTGGTTGTAATAAGTACTTCCATACTTCATTGGACACTATATCCAAAATACACTGGTTTACAAAAGTAAAAATACAGATGGCACACAAACACCGCAGATACATTTTCAACATGGAAATAGGCCAAAGTCCTTAATTCCATGCATACATTTTAACAGGGGTGGTCTTGCTGATTTTGGGGCCCCCTAAGTCCCAGCCCTTAATTGTTAAAAAATCGCGATCTCGATTCACCCTGTTCCCGATTTAATTTTTAAATGACTTTGATTAAAAAAATTATATATATATATATATATATATATATATATATATATATATATATATATATATATATATATATTATTTGGGGGGTGGCGGGATTTCCGGCCTTTATTTTGATAGGACAGCTGAAGACATGAAAGGCAAGCAGTTAAAGAGTGTGCTAAGAAATCATTCTGTTTTTGATGCTGTACTTAAATTGGCAATTGACAAACTCCATTTCTCTAGAAATTGAAGCTGTAGCTGCAGCATGTTGATTGACATGTTTTAATTATGTAAAGACATGTTCACGGAGTTCAGATAGAGCCTGTATCAGGGCCATATTTAGTTCAGTGTGTTATATGTCGCTATTTTTGGTAGCCTACTGCACTTAAAGGGCCAGTGTGTACTTTATTTTCTTTATTCATTGAAGCCTCTATGTTTACAGGCTTGTGGTGATGTGCAATGTGCTATAGGTGCCATCTATGGGCTATCTACTGCCAATTTTGTTTTGTGTTGTCATGGTTCATGTGTGCAACAAACATTACACTTCGTGAGAAAAAAATCGTGATTCATATTTCCCCCCGAATCGTTCTGGCCTACGCCGCAGGCCAAAAAAAAACAAATGATTAGTTTCTGGTGCGCCTTTTTCAACATCTTTATTTATTATACCAACAGAATTATATTATTACGCAAGCTCAGTACATACATGTGTATTTTTCTAGATGTAGTATTGTCCCACTTTGTAAATGTAAGTTCCATATATGTTGTCCCATATATGCGTGCACTCAGATATTTCTTACATGAAAGCTTCACGAATGGTCACGGTGAAATGCGGCAGTTAGTTGGTGTAATTAAACGTTTTTTTTTTTTTTTCTTTTTCTTTCTGTGTACGCTGGTTGTGTGAGTGCAGGCGGCTTCGGGATTCCTGTAAAGTTGAAAGGATGGAAACAGGAGCTGGTGACTGGCTGCTCTGTCCGCTCACAGGTCTTTGGGGGAAAGTCGGCGAAGGCCCAGCGGAGACACAATGGAGGTCTATGGAGGACACGCAGGCCGACGGACAGTTCAGCGGGTCCTCTGAGCAGATAAGTCGTCCCCATACAAACCAGACAGGGGTTCACTGCTATTGACCCGCGAGAACAGCGCGTCCACCTTGAATGGCCCTGTTGAAAAGGAGAGCACTAAATTGGCGGATGAGCAGGGGGGGTGGGGGGACTCTACCTACTCCCCCCCCCCTCTCCTCCCGCCTTCCCCTCTCTCACATGCTATCTCATCTCATTCTTTCCTTTACCAAGTAGTGGTTTCCATCTCACCAAACCCCTTTTCCCCTGACTGTTTAAAAAGATGAAAGGATAAGAAAAAGAATGGAGACAAAAGAGGGGAGGGTTCTGTTACAACCCTGCCCCTGAGAGACTGCTCATGAAAGAGTTTGGGGATGGGAGAGATAGGGACCGGAGAGGAGACACAGAAAGAGAAAGAGAAGTTGGGGGGGGGGGGGGGAGATCATGAAAAGAGGTTTGTCAAACTCAAAGCCGCTAAAACGGGTCACTTCTGTATAGGGGGGCAGACTAAAGTGCAGTCTTCACTCAGGGACGGAGACATTTAACACTGTCAGAAACCCTCTGATGGAAGGGAGCGTTGATGTACTTGCACCCGTTGACTGATTGCGCAAACACGCGTGATCGCACGCACACATACACACACTCTGCCTATCTCAGTTCTTTCTGTTTCTCTTAACCGTACAGCAGCACTCCATTCGTTGTCTTTACCATTAACACGCACGCTGCCTGTTGTCTCCCTCGCGGCGTTCAGTGTCAGTCACTCAAAATCCTTGCAACCCTCCCACCATTCTCTCTATCTCCTTCTTTGTCGGAACTTGCCTTGCGTGCACTTAGATATTTCCACCTCAGGGTGCATCAGTGAGAGTTGGAGTAAGAGAAAGTTGTTAGCTAAGTGTGGACAGGAGTGGCGGTCACATAAAGATGGCTATCTATCGAAAGGGCTCTCTCTTTCACACCCACCCACCCATTCAGACATGCAAAACTAACCACAGCCATTCGACAATCGGGGAGATATAGAGATTTATTTAAATTTCATTTACAAAACAAGTTTTCCTTCATACTGTCACACGTCACATTAAAAGATTTCCTAAATCTCTGTGTCAACAAAAGCCTTTAACATTAGTCACAATATATTGCAGGCAATAACACAAAACCCTTTCTGGTTTTCATTTGGGGATTTGTATTTTTTCCAACCAACATTTTTATTTATTAAAGCCCCACAAAAAAAGCAATCCTTTTTCTGAGCCTGCCTTGTACGCGAGGAACTTCGCTCACTGTGTCTCACGGCCGTGATATCACTTTCACTACAATCATTTTCTACTCGTTTTCTTCTGCTCTTCATCCGCCTTTTTCAATCCCGACAACCGCTTCTCAGTTCCAGATGTCACTTGCACTACCTTGGACTCCTTCGTTGTAATCTTTCCCACACACAGCGCCATCACACATCAACTTATTGCTTTCGCCTTGGACATCCTCCTTCATTTGAAACTCGGATCCGAGCGTAATTGGAAGGTAGTTATTATGGCAATTATTGCAAATAGCAGAGCTGTCAGGGCGAGGCTAACAGCCTGTCTGTCCACGACTGAGCCACCGAGTCAGACTTCAGTTACGGACCCGAAACCTCCCCGAGGTACCCAGTGTCAGTCCTTCACCATCTCCTCTTCCATCTTTACACACTTTGATCCTCTCCCACTGATTTAGTTTACATTTTCAATCCTTTTCATCGTTCCTTCCATTTTTTACCTCACTTACTGCGCTGCACTCCCTCCTCCTTTTCCCTAAATTCAGACCTCTCTAGTAGGAGCTTCACCACCATCGCTACCATTACCACACACACACACACACACACACACGAACACACTGAGGTATAGCATATGTTTCCAATTTCAGACGTAATGCTCCTCTCTGCGCAATCTGACCAAATTAGCCGAATCCTCCTGGAAATGCCCCAGTCGGCAGCAATGGGGGTAAAAGGGTAAAGGGTCAAAGGTTAGGCCATTCCTAGGGGGGGGGGTCAAACTCTGATGATCGCGTCACCTCCTGTCTGTCTGTCTGTCTGGCTCACAGTCTGTCTTAGACATCCCTGGCTGTGCAACTTCCCCACGGACACATTTGGCACAGGTGTGGATTATGCAGAAAAGGCAACCCAAGCCCGAAATTAAATTTCACAGCTTCCTAAAGGTCATAGAGGATGAGTGACGTGATCTGGAGCCAGACCACACGTAAACACACACACACACACACACACACACACACACACACACACACACACACACGTTCGCTCTGAAAAACAAACAACACATGCGTCTACAAGTCTTTACTGCGTGAAACTGAAATTAGTGTATGGAATGCTCACCTTCTGGAAACAGATTTGGAGGGAGAGGGAATGTGAGAGCATCGGAGCTGAAAACCCTCATTAAGGGTAATGGTGGACTTAGTTAGGTAATTCTGTTTTATGCTTAATGAGAAACAGGTTTGAATGGGTGCAAACTGCAGACTGGCGCTGCGTTGCATTAGCTGGCAGTCTGCCCGTCCCAAGTCTGTCTGTTTAGATTTTCTGCTAGGTGTGGTGTTGGTGCAGAAGCCGGGTCACTGTCAGTTTATAGAAGGGCTTCAGATGCCGCCATGGAGCCGGCGTTGCACGCACAAACTCTGCTCGTCTTGTTTACATCGCCTGCCCCGCCAATCCCTCTCCTATTACAGCACCTCTCTCTCTCTCTCTCTCTCTCTCTCTCTCTCTCTCTCTCTCTCTCTCTCTCTCTCTCTCTCTCTCTCTCTCTCTCTCTCCCTCCGCAGATCACCTCTCAATCACTCGTCCTTGCCTCCTTATCTGTCCCTCCTCAGTGTCTCCTTACAGGTCTCCATCCACCTACAGCGGCTACACTTTCATTCACTTGCCACAGAGTCGTTGTAGTCTGGACGCCCCCCGCATCAGACATGCAGCCTAAATAGTCAAATATCAATTTACAGTCAGGTCTTCCTTCTCGCCAACACAATCCACACAACTTTTTTTTTTTTGCACTTATCCACCCCACTGTTCTCTCTCTCCCCCTCCTCCACATCCCCCCCCCACCCCTCTCCTCCATAAGCCATGTTTTATCCCTTTTCTTGCCAGAGGAAAAATGTAACACATTGTAAACTTTACTCACTGTACAACACCCCACAGGATAGGATTTCAGAGGCAGACTTTGTGTTTGAACTACTCTGGCAATTAGTAGAGTGTAGACTTACAGTGCACCTACTGCACAATAGAGGCACCGGCCCAGTTGTACAAGCCCCTGTTCCCGCCCTGCCCCTCTCCATCTGTCACTCCTGTGGGACTGTTACAGTGTGTGTGGCTCTGCATGTGCACGGAGGTATATGTTTGAATTGTTGTACGTATGCGTGCATGTGTGCATGTACGTTTGTTAGTGTTGGTGCTGGATAATCAATCAAATTCAGTAAATGGCAACACTTCACTTTAAATCCCCCTATTTAGCATTTATAAGCAGTATTTAAACATTTAAAAACACTTATAACACACTATTATGTGGTTATAAGCAGATACAGGTTTAATTCATGTATTTGTCAGCAACTATAACTCCTATAAGTGCATGCTGGTGCATAAACGTGTAATGAATGACAATATCGTAAGTATCGTGTCATCATAATTTTATGATTGATTTTAGGACGGAGCTGGTTTGCATTTGTCTGCCACGCCAGTAAGGAAGAGGCTGTGCAGGTTTCATACCATAACAAGGAGTCTTTGCATATTAATGACATGTCAAGTCAAATTTAATTACATAGCTCAATATCACAAATTTGCACAATCTGTACAGTATACAACACCCTCTGTTCTTAGATCCTTGCTTCCCTATCCCTGGATGGACTGACAGCAATAGATGTCGTGTGTTCAGACGGACTGATCTCATGAAGTGGCGTCTGTATGACACGCCAATTCGTGTGCCATTTTGGTGTGTTATCAAGACGCATAATCGCTTTATAGCGTGTTTATCAACGGCGTTTGGCCTCCATTGACTTACATTACCTTGCGATTGCGTGTAAATTTATATATAATCCTATATATATATATATATATATATATATATATATATATATATATATAATTTTATAGTGAGAAGTATGAAAGCCCGAAAATCCACGTAGGGAGGTTGGTCGGGGTGATGGATGGGTCAAACAACACAGGACTTTCACCCAGTAGACCGGGGATCCCGTCCCCTGTGTCACGTTTCCTAAACCCAACTGTCCCATTCTTCTTTTCCTAAACCCAACCTGTTCGCCGTGATGGTAATTCCTCGAGCCGTCTTTCCTGCTCCGTCTCTGCGTCGCTCTTACACTGTTGTCCCTGGCAACCGACAGCGTAGGATCCCAAAGTGGTGGGTGGGCTCAGACACCTCCCAAATCGTCACGTGACACCAAGCTACCATGACGCATGTCCTCATTCTCAATACGGCGTAGACATACATGCGGCGTAGACATACACGCGGATAGCTCAAAATGCAGCGTGTTGTATACGGCAGACATACACGCGGTGTAGACATACACGCGGCGTAGACATACACGCGGCGTAGACATACGCGCAGTTAGCTCAAAATGTGTACAGATAACACGCCACTTGGCTTTAGAAAGTGCCGTGTATGTTTACGTGAAGTCATGATGTCATGTTGGTACAGAATAACCAACATAATAAAATTACAATCAATCAGGGTGACAAAAATATAGATAGATTGTAAACATATATGAAAAATATGGATCTAGGAGGAAGTCGAGCAGGTTATAGACCTGAGCCACAACCTCCTCCCCACCATGGACTGTAGTGGTCTCACGATTCAATTTGATTATGGTTAACCTGGCAACGATTCAAATCGATTCGATATCCCAACGCATCACGATGCATCACCTCCTCAATATTATTATATATTATTACACATCAACAAATTCAAGCAGTCAGATCTAAATGAACTTCATGGTATCTGCTCTTAAAAAAAGACACTTCCTGAATGTAGCCAAGTCTAAGCAGACAACAGACAAAAGGCAAAAACAAAAAAAGCAGCGCCTGGAAAATCAACAAGTAACATCAGTAGGCAATAAGCGATGGACTGTCACTGCATCGATGCAGAATGGTCTAGGTCCGCATCGCGATGCAATGATTCATTTCAACACCCCTAATGGAAACCTGGAAAGAGAGGACAGAACACACAGACACGCAAGAGGCAAAACTCAAGCAAAGAGTGAGAGAGAGAGGCTGAATATCCTAGAGGACAAAGATTCAGATCCAAAACATTTGGAATGAGGCAGCGACAGTATGCTGCAATGTTCTCGCATAAGAACGAGGCTTAAGAGGTCCATTGAGACCGAGACCCAACAGGTACGAGGCCTGAAGTGATGAAAGGGATAAGCAACTCACTGAAAGATGGGTTCATATTTAAAGGGTTCAACCGAGTCAGACAGTCGTTAAACAACATTGTATTTGATAGTTGAGAAGCTACCCTTAGAAACCAGTCCTGGCCCCCTCATAAAGCCCAATCATAGGCCGACATTCTTCCTGCCACAGCACTGGGTGTCTCCGGTATGACAAACCTGAAACTCAACTTCTTTTTTCAGTTTATTTCTAATCCTGTGTGTCACGATTCATGGAAAAAGCTCGACCTATGTATGTACAGTATGCAGCAGCTCCACCCATGGGCCTCCATGCTCTTTGAGGCCTCACTGACTGACACTGATATCTGTCAAAGGATCCCTCGGACGGAGGCTACTGTGCAGGTTTCTCCACCCAGTGCAGAGTCATAGCGCCCTCTTGTGGAAGGGAGGGTAATCATGACCCCCCCGCCACCACCACCACCACCACCGTCACCGTGTGTGCTGATGGGCTGGATGTCCCAGACTCACTCCCTGTTGAAAGGAGAGGAAAATTATTTGAGACTAGTTTTCTTATCTTTCTCCCATCCTGTCTGCGGTGATAAAACACCGACAACAAACAGTTTGAATAAGGGAATCCTGTGATGGAGACGGAGTGAATGAGGAAAAAAGAAGGGAGGGAGGAGATTGAGATGGGATGGGGGTGGGGGGGTGGGGGGGCTCCGAGCACCAAGCTGTTGTATTAATCTGCAAATTTTCTCAGATGACGCAAAGACTGTGACTTTGCCTCCCGTCCCCTTTCCCTCTTCATCTCCACATCCCTCCTCTCTTCCGTGTCTTTCCCGATGCCTCGCTCTTGTCGGATGGGAGATAACGACACACAGCAGGTAAGCCTAGTCACCTCCTGGCTGTCATCCACCTCCTCCATCCATCCCTCAGCATGGTCCCATTCATTTACAGCTGACACATGCGGTGGCTTTGGACCATTCGTCACCTTTGACAGCAGTCATTTTGTATGACTGTTGATTTATTGGTGTGGTTTTGCAAAGTTAACATTTGATTTTTTTGTTTTTAATGCTACTGTTTGAACATGTCGGGCCTGTAATATCTTATCAGTTATCATCAGCAGTGTTTCAGCACGCTGTCTGCTTTAATGAGTTTCCAAGGCGTCTGTTGGCCAAGCGAGAAGATGGATTTACTGTACTCAGTCGTGCTGGAGAAAGGAGCGTTGGAGAAATTGCGACGACAGATCAAAAAGGAAAATAGGGGAGAAAAGAGAGGGGAGAGAGAGAGAGAGAGAGAGAGAGAGAAAGAAAAAGTTTATAAATAGCAGAGCTTTGCCAGGGTGAAGAGAGCAGATGTGATAGACAGTCTGTGCTTAAGGAGTTCAAACAACAGATTAATACACACAGATTATCGTCCGAGAGAGGAGGGGAGGGAGGAGGGCGTGTGCCTGACACACACACACACACACACACACACACACACACACACACACACACACACACACACACACACACACACACACACATAGAGTAAATCACACACACAGATGCAGAGTAAATCACTCAAATACACAAGTGTTTTCTCTCACTAACACTTCATGTCCACCCAATCTCAAATACTGACACACACACACACACACACATATACACTCACACACACACACACACACAAACACACACACACACACACACACACACACACTCACACATACATACACACACACACTCAAACACACACACTCACACTCACACACACACTCTAACACACACACACACAAATCTGTTCCGTGAAGGTTTCTGGTTGCATCATCTTTTAGTGCTGAAGTGTTTAAGTCAATTATTTGATTACGTAGTTCATAAAAAAGAGAAGATAATTCATTGATGGTTTCAGTCATTTATGAAGCAAAATTGCCAAAACGTTTAACCATTTCCAGCTTCCTACAGTAAATTGGATGATTTGCACAACATTCTTTTGCCATACGTTTATGTCAGCATTTTCCTTTCTATTTCTGTACATCTGCAGTATTTAATGCTAACATGTTAAGTTTAGTTAATCAAGATACAATTAACCAAAAATGTTTTTTTTTAAATGAATGGTTACAGTCATGTATCAGCTTCTCAAACGTCAGGATTTTCTTCTTGTGGATTTTATATCACTGTAAAATAAATAGCTTTGGGTTGTGGTGGGCATTTCTGACAGCGTATAGACTAAATGATTCATTGAAAACAAGTTTAGTCAATAATGAAAATAATTAGCTGCAGCCCTGTAGTCGTTGAGTCGAAACAGGTTTCAACACCCAGGAGTAGGACACCTCTGAAACGTAATCCAGAGCTAGTTAGTTTTAACTTCCAACAATTTTGACTGCCAGAAGTTTTAAATAGCTAAATATTTAAGAACTGCAGCTCTAGCCAAATGTAACCAATGAAATCAGTATTCCTGAAAACCAACAGGCGACCAGTGTAGTTCCACTACAAGTCTGTACAAGATCTGTTTTCCTGGTTTTAGAGTCAAGCAGCAAATACCTCGTAATGCGTTAAAACGTGCCAAGTGAGGACATGCTTTGACTCACGTGTGGTCACATCCAACCACTGATGGACCGAGTGGAGTTCACATCTGAATAACCGTGACATTCAATGAGAGTGTTTATACACACGGTTTAAGCCTTCTGCTGCAACGATCTGGTAAAGCCATTCACCAGATACATGTTTGATGGCAGTTGTGCATATGTTGAAGGAATTAGATGCTGCTCTGCTTTAAACTAAATGGATACTCAGGATGTGTGTGTTTGTTTATTTAAGAACTAAAGGAAAAACGGGGAGAAATTGACGTAGAACATTATCTGTAAGGAAGCTGCACACTGAACAGAATGTGGCGGCTGTGACTCAGGTTGTAGAGCAGTCGGTTCGATCCCTGGCCCCTGCAGTTTACCCGTCAAAGTGTCCTTAGGCAAGACCCCGAATTGCTCCCGATGCTGTGCCATCGGTGTGGGAATGTGCATGATTGTTTACCTGATGAGCAGGCGGCAAATTGTATGGCAGCCTCGGCCACCAGTGTATGAATGTGTGTGTGAGAAAGTCCCGATTGCATTATATCTGCTAATTTTTACTGTGTTTTGGGTGTGAAGCACAATAAAACTGGGAAAACGACAAAATGAAGTGTTCTTAAAAATACCAGGATGCATGCTTAAATCGCTCAAACAAAACCTTTTCTGTAATTTGTTAATTTCTCGAAAAAGAATTAGAAGTTTCAGAATATAGGTGCATGCCTCATTTTATTAATGCAGAATGCATTAATTTCATAATATTGCCATAGTTTGGGGATTTGATATTGCCATAGTTTTGGTAAGGATTACCACACACCTAAATTCTCGTATGGCTTTATGCCTAGCTGTATGTGTGTTTGATATGTGAGGAGTGTGTTGTAGTGCAGCATTGTAGAGCTGCAGTGACCATCCTCATCTCCCTCTGTTGAACGAGGGGAGGATCGGGGGGGGGGGGGGGGGATTATATCTCGATCCCTTTACAAAGGCCACATCAAACAATCAGCCTTTGGGAATAATCCTCTGAGACACCAGGACACCCGCACACAGTTACAAACACACATGAAGATTTCAATGTGTTCATAAAACACACACATTGTCGATTTAGGGAGAATCTACAGCTTTTATCTCTTCAGTTAGCAGTTTAGTGTGGATCTGTAAACATACAGTAGTTATATATAGGCTAATGATATATAACAAAGACGAGCAGCAAATCATCTCGTGAAAAGCTGGAAACAGGCATGTTTGGCATTTTTTCACTATTTTGGCTTGACAATTGACTGAATCGATCCTTAGAATAAGTGCATGCTTTTGTTAAAAAGTAGATTTATAATCCTGATGCATGCAATGAATAATTCAATCTTGATCAAACGTTAAAGGTAACAACAGACTACAAGTGTACTGTAGCTAGGTTGTGTTGTGTTAAATATACACATACAGAATACATAAAGTCAGTTAAACCACATTCATATTGTTATGCTGATTTCTGTCACAGCTTTTAAAACTTATTGAATGTCTAAATTAAAATCAGGGGCAGGCATACAGATTAAGCAACACATCCTCATACCGAAATAACATTATAGGTTGATATAAAAACTATTAATTCGAATGAAATTAATTAAATTTCCAAAACGACCTATACAGCCATTCTATTTACTGCCGCACATTGGCGGTTTAATCATGTGACTGTAATCATGTGACTGTTCTATTTAACGTAACAGGTGCAGTTTTAAACACGTAGTTAACGTTGTGAAAACAAACTAGTTACGTTTAGGCAAACAAACAAAAAATTGGTTAGGGTTAGTAAAACACTGGGTGAAAATGAGTCGCGTAAAACTTGGAAAATTATGATCTAACGCAACATCACGGACGTACCTACGTCACGGCCTTACAGTAGGTCCGTAATTTCAAAAATGACAGGGGACATAAACCCCGGTTTTCTGAGTGAAAGATCTGTATTTATTTGACCCATCCACTGCCCCACCCTTCCTCCTTACACGGAATTTGGAGCTCTTATACTTTGTCACCTCACTTCCTTGTTTGCTCTCGCAATAATTACTACATCTAACAAGAAATGCAATTGTTGGTCGTTATGGGCTGCTTGCATAATCGACCCATATGGCCGTTTCCTGGGTAAGGACGGGCTGGATTGAGAGAGAAGGGCAAGGTGTAATTGTGTGTATAGCCAATTTGCATCTCTTTGATCTCTTGAATCAACATCTGCGATTGGCCTGTGACCTGGTTGGATCATTACTTTTGATATGCGGAGGGTGTGGGGTTCTTAACCCAGACGAGCCTGTGACAGCCGGACTGAGCCGAGTGCTGAGGTAGTTTGTCGCGTCATGCTCTGGTGGTGTGTGCACCTTCATCTCCAGCAGCTTGGGTCAGAATGAGTTAATCTCCCAGAAGAGCAGACTTTGATTACTGTACATATATGAGCAGTAATCAAAGCCTGCTCTTCTGGGAGATTAACTCATTCTGTCATCGCGGCCCATCGTCCTGGAAACCATGACGATTAAGAAGACGTGTTTTTAAGTACATGACTGCATGTGGAGACTGATTGTGATGGTTATCACGCACTGCATAGGTCACCATCACACATCTGATGGACTACGAGAGTATTTACATTGAGGAACCTGCTGTTTATGCACTCTGCTTCACTTAGGGAGTCTCTGTGGGAGTCTCAGCTCACTTTGAAGTCCCTCTACCTTCAGCTCTCATCACTAACATGTGTTAGTCTAAGGTGGTATCCACACGGAAACGTATTTCAATGCAAACGCACATCTTTTGCATCGTTTGGGCCGACTGTCCACATGAATCCTGTAAACGCACTGCCCGTAAACGCACTTTTTTGAAACCTGGTCCCAGGGTGAATAAAAAAAAAGCCGGCTCACGTTTGGCTTCATATGGACGGCGAAACCGCATACGTGCGTATCGATGATGTCATCCCCACACACCTCGGCCTAACAGCTCCGCCTTCAACCCAGCTGACGGCGCTAGCAGGGACGCAACGCTGCTAGCTCGCTAATCTGTCTGCTCATCAACTCCTTGAACGGATTATAGTAACTTTTAGCACCGCTTATTGTAGGAAGGCTACCGCAAGAAAAACGTGTAGCTAGATTATCAAAAAGACATCGGATCATTGATGTTTGTGTGACTGCCGATGTTGATGTTAGCTAGCGTTAGCTAGCGCTAGCTAGCGCGCTAACGCTAGCTCTGCTAGCTGCAATCATGTCCGATAGAATGTAAACAAAGTTTACATTCTTTTTCTAGGTGGCCTTTATATAACGAGCAGTGGTGTAAGTTATTAAAGTCTAGTCCATGGATGTGTTAAGCTAAGAGAACTAGCTAACAGTCATGTTATGAACTTTTATATACTGTCTATGGTTATGAAAGGAAGTCACTGAAGGCTGCTCTTCTTCTTCGTTCCGTTAATTTCTGTAGCAATAACAGCGCCGCCTACAGGCCTGGCATATGAAGTACCGTGTTGAGTCATTTATAAATGGATTCATGTGTACGTGAATTTTCTTGAACCGAATCCAGGGAAGACGGATGCGTTTTCATCCTAACGTCTTCGTCTGGATGGGGCCTAAAAGACCAGGCTTCCTTTCAAAGGGGAATGTCTTCTGTTCCGCAGTTTACCTGGCAGAGTAGTAATACCTTGTCTCATGTTACCACGAAATCCAGGATTTACTGCAAGCTGCCTGACCAAACAGTCTGAACCCGCTGAGTTGAATTGCTGTGTTTTATTAGGGTGCTAAGCTGTGATTTAACAGGCGTGTCTATATGGCTAGTTGTTCCTCTACTGGCTGCTCTGATAAGCCTTTTTCCATGAACTCTGGACAATGTTCGACTAACCAGTTGCCCTTTCACACATGTAGCAGATTGTCGGTGTCAGACGCATTCTCACCTACTGGAAATAGGCTACTCTGTTTGGTGTAGGCAAGGGGTGGTGTCTGGGTAGAGCGTGTAGGATGCAAGACATGCCGTGGATTAAACTTCATGTAGCATGGTTGTAATTTGTTCATAAACAACCAAGTCTCTTGGCGTTCCTTAGAATTTGTCTGATGATTTTGGTATCGGCCCTTACCGACACTAGTTCGCGAATCTCGTTGTAAGACATTTTGTGTAAGTGACCCTTCGTCACCCCCAGATGTTTGGTTTTGGTTTTGCGCCAGCCGCATGATAGAAACATCATCAACATGTCCGCTCGCTCGCTGTGAATTCTCTGGACGATGACCTGCTCTGTTCTCACATGGGCTCAATTGGATATATATATATCTTTATTTAAAAGGGACAATGCACATTAATTAACATTTTTTGTTTACACTCAAAATGTAAATGCGCCAGAGTTAGCTAAGAAGCTATTTTTCATCTGTAGTCCCTGGCAAGTTCTTTAATGTCCGCTTCAACCGATTCGGACACTTGCGTTCGCAATACAGCTCTGCCGGGTAATGGCTAGATCATTTCAGGTTTGCAGTGCGTGTGAAAGGGGCTATACTCTGATCAGCGTCAGTTTCCTGTGTCCCTATGAACTGTACTTTTGTAAGTAGTTTTCAGGCAAGACATAAGAAATGTAGGAGTCTAATTCAACCCTAAAAGGTTGTAAACAGTTTCAGTTTTCCTCAGTTGAACAGACCCACTAGGACAGCCCAATAAGAGCTGGTTCCTAGAGGCCAGCTACATTTTGTCTCGAGACGGCTCTGACATTTCCTGGAGCAGGAAAATAATCTCTCTGTTGGTGAAGGAAGACAGATTTGCAGAGCAGCTTCAGCTCCTTGAGTATGTCCTTTCAGCTTATACTCCCCAACGCCGCCCTCCTTGCAGGACACATGCTGTTGCTTCATTATTTCAGGGCCTCCATCTGACCTGCTCAGGGAACAAAGGTTTAATATCCAGCTTTCACTGCAGGAGACAACGACAATCATCCTTATTCTTACTCTCAACACGTGTAACTGAGGCTTAAATAACACATTTATATTGGGAGGTTTTCGTGCATGTCATCACAGAGTAACCTGCATTGCCAAAAGTGTTGCCCCAAACTAAGCAAACCAGCCATTATCCTGGCATGATGACCTCTTGATTTTAAGTTTATCCACTAGGTTTTGGCAGGATCTCATTTGCCCGACAGGTTTACAGAACCTTATCAACCTTCTGATCACTGATTTTAAAAATCACCAAACCTTGAGTTATGATGATAAAAAAATAAATCTTTACACCTGGTGCATGAGTTTATTGTAAAAAAAAAAATGGCAGGGAGGATGATTTCCTCATCCCACCCCCTGTTAGACAGCTGTATAAGCTTATGTGGTCGACTGACGTTACTAAACAATGTTCATGCTAAGACTAACATAAGGATTGAAAAGAGGATTTGTGAAGACTATAACAGTGGAACACCCTCCCCCCTCCTCTCCTCCGTACTCCGCTCACTGAGGATTATATCTTTGCAATTTAAACTTAGCAGGACATTCTCCGCCCCCAAAATATACAATTTCAGATAATACTGGCAATCCGACTTTGTGGCCGGACTGGCAACTGTTCCAGGGACGATAAAGGGGGCAGAAATATGGCCGGAGAGCGGAGGTGAAAGCGTGAGAGCACACCAACTAGTAGGTAACATTTTTTGTGCTCCCCCTTGTCTACTGTAACTTAGTTTGCAACTGTACTGTATCCCTACCGCTGCGGAAAATGCCATCCGCTCAGATGATGGATTATAATCATGTCTGATTGCAATTGTCTCACTGAGTCCGACTGTTTGTAAATGTGACATTCATACTTCTGACAAGGATTTGGCATGGCTGCGCTGCTCTCAAGATGTGTTTATGTACGATTAATGTTTAGAGATTGTGGTGGTGAGGTCTCCTTTGAGTAGAAATGTGTAGTATTATTGGACAGTGGACATTCTTACGGGTTGACTCTTTCGTGTTGATGGTGATGACTTTGCCTCGGAGGAAAATTTGATTGCTTCCATAACAATCCTGTGTGATGCACAGGAGCTAAAATAGACTTTGACAGATAGTTATTAACAGTTGTCAGGTGTTTATTGGAGAGCTGTTTGTCCACCCAAAGAAGTGATGTGGCTTTAGGGTGACTGTTCAAAATGACGGTTGCAGACTTCCATAAGTACAAGAATGCATTTTGTAAAAACATAATCCCCAGAGGATGAATCTTAAATACTTTGGTGATCCCCTGCCTTTTCTCTAGTTTTTTTTTGTGAAATATCTCAACTATTGATATGGTTTGAAATGCCATGAAATTGGGTATTCATGTTGCCTAGCGGATGAATCCTAATGAGTTCAGTGATCCCTTGACTTTTCATCTAGCATCCCCACCAGCAGGTTAAAAGTTTTACAGATCAAGTCAAATATCTCAACAGCTGCAAGTTGGATTGTCACAACATTGTCATGTACAGATATTTAGATATTTAGGTGAAATGCCTTAACAACTATTGGATGGATGAAAATGTGGCACATGGCAATGAAATATGGTACAAACATCCACATCACCCTCAGGATGAATGGTAATAATTTTGGTGATCCCCTGACTTTTCCTCTAGCACCATCATCAGGTCAACATTTGTTCAGTACTTTGGTTTGTGACCAAATAACTGCAGAGCAAATGAATGACACTTCAGGGCTAATTAGCAAATGTTAGCATGCTAACACGCAAAAACTAAGAGGTTGAACAAGGTAAACATTACACCTACTAAAAATCAGCATGTTTGCATGTGCCACATTTCCCTCCTCTTCCTCTATCTCCGCTATCTATTTTGCAAGGGCACCGTTTTTTCCCCTATCCCAGAATAGACAAGTGGTGTAGCCAGACCGTACTCCAGCTCTGACACAGCGTTGTGGAGATAGGTCTGGCTACGCGTGACTCACCAATATGTAACTTCCACTCAGATCTGTCAGTCACAGATGGTCAGACAGCGCACAGTTTTCAGTCCTGCCATCTCCAGCCATCTCTTTATCAGCAGAGTCTGTATTGTGTTGTATTTGGATTCTGGCATTTTCCATTTAGAGGACGACTACAGAGTTGTTTCTTCATGTCCTGTTTAGCCATTGCCTGCTGTGTTTGGGTTACCTGCAGTCCTGCCTCTTCACTTCCCTTTCGGAATGTAAACCAAATGCTCAAAGGACATTCCTGTTGTGTGAATGAGTGAGTGGGTGGGTGAGTGGGTGAGTGGTTGGTAGCCCTGGTTGTTCCTCTTCCCCCTTTAAGAGCAGAGCCAGCCAGCCAGAATAGCAACGATGTGAATCCTCACTAGCCACTGGACAAGAATGCTTTGTTAAGATAGTGTAAACAATCCAGTGTCTTCACATTTGATGAATCAGTTAAAGAGCCAAGGGAGCATCGTTAACCAACACTGAATGATGTGCAGGTCAGCGTGTGCTGAATGATGTCTAAGCATGTATTCTCCCAGCAGTAAACCCATCTCTCACACTGCCTCCACAGGCAGGATGACAAACAAGTCGACAGCCAACCAGTCCAACACAAAAAAGGAGACAGAAGAAAACCAGCGAGATGACAACACAGACGTTGCGTATAAAGATGCAGGTCACTGCAGCCGCAACACGCACAACCTGCTGCTGGGACTCACTGTTTTGGGTATGCATGGACTTGGAAACTATCTGTTATTAAAATATTCTGTGCTTAACTGCAGCACATTTCAATCAGCTTGTGAAAGCTGGCTTTGAGTTGTTAAAAATAAGAGTTCAGTTTTATTGCTCAAGAAATAGCCATTTGTGCTGCAAGCAAATATGAACATGCACACTAGATGTACAGTCTCCGTGATCATTTTCCCATGAGACATCTTTGGCTTTTTGTTTTCTTAAGTCTGCCTCTTTAAACACTTTGGTATTTCTGCATAGTTGTGGTCTTTATAAAACAAAAAAAAGTGTGTTATTTTTGTCTGCAATTTGTCATCCACATTTAAACCCAGATTTAAGCCCGACAAGTTGACGGTTCTCATTTGTCAGAGGTCTCTTACATGGGTAAGAGAAGTAGGCCAGTGAGTCCACGAAAAAAACTTGGAAACTGATGGTCTATTAACATGTGGTTTTTAAAATGCAATACCAGTACGGAGATTTAGATATGACTTATATGTGGCTGATATTTTGTACCAATTTCCATTATATTTACATGTAACAAGTACACACAGTAGCTTTATTATAACTTTTAAATAAAAAAACATAATATAATACCGTATATATATATTTTTTAAATCAACGTTAGTTGTCTCCTCTCCTCCCCTCTTCCCTCTTCTCCTCCTCAGGTGTTGTCATGGGAGTGGGCTTTGGGATGCTGCTGCGGTACATGAAGGTGACAGACAGCTCTGCCCTCACTATGGTTTCTTTCCCTGGAGAAATCCTCATGAGGATGCTGAAGATGCTCATCCTGCCTCTAATCATCTCCAGCCTCATCACAGGTGTGCCATTACACCCACATGCAAGCATCAGACACACAGGAAGTCGTGTTGGTTGGCATTTTCTTTTAGGTTACAACACGTCCACAAATATTGGGCATTCGTTATCCCCACGACCTTTAATAGCACCACTAACCAGTCAAATGCTTCACTTTTTAGAGCTATTTGATTAATGATAAGATATATTTACTATTGACTTTAAGAGTAATGCTGACATTGCATGTAAAATGCTAAGACGCTGTAAGGACGTTATACTAAAATGCTGACAAGATACCTCTTAAGAATTACCAAATTCCTGTGAGCCTCAGCTGTGCTTTGAGAATAATGCTAACCGTACCTGCTAACTAAATGCTAACATGCTGTAAATATGTTATACTAACATGCTTAACATTTGTTAATTACCATGTCAACTGTATCAAACCTAAAGCATAACTCTCGCCAAAATGCTACCTAGGTTTTTTTTTTGTGAATGTACCCGAGTCAAACTTGTTTAAAAGCATAATTAGGACGGAAACGCCACTTTTAAGATTTACCGTATTTTCGTTTTTCGGTCTAATGGCCTTTTGAATGAGAGTGTTGGGGCACTACTATGATCGCATCAAAATCACTATTTTTCAAACACTAAGAAGGCTCGACACAACATGAAACTTTGCTCCAAGAATCACCAGGGGATCTACACATGAACTCAGCATTGAGAACATTGTTTGTGTACGCAGAGTTTACTAAAAAGAAAGGTTTTGAACGACTTACTTTAGCAGTTGTTGTTTCCGGGCGCTACCGTCTCGGCAGTCAAAAAGTGCCGGTCCAGAAATGTCATTCTTATATGAGGCTCCTTTTTCAACTACAAGGTCAATATTGTTTTTCACTAACAACAAAACAACGAATTATTCGTGCATTTATATGGAAGTTAAGCTTTAGGAGCTTTCCATCTTTACTCTCCTCCCTGTTACGTTGCATTCGGGGACCTGCACTTTTTTGACTGGCGAGACGGCAGCGACCGGAAACACCATCTGCTAAAGTAAGTCGTTCAAAACCTTTCTTTTTAGTAAACTCTGTAAACACAAACAATGTTCTCAATGCTGAGTTCATGTGTAGAGCCCCTGGAGATACTTGGAGCAAAGTCTCATGTTGTGTCGAGCCTTCTTAGTGTTTGAAAAATAGTGATTTTGATGCGATCAGATTAGTGACCATAGCACTCCCATTCAAAAGGCCATTTGACCGAAAACAAGAATACGGTAAATCTTAAAAGTGGCCTTTCCGTCCTAATTATGCTTTTAAACGTAAGTGACTCGGGTACATTCACAAAAACACCCTAGGTTGCATTTTGGCGAGAGTTACGCTTTAAATGCTAAATGTTACACGCTAAATGTACACAAGCTAACATTCTTATGTTATCATTTTTAAGAGTAATATTGTACTGCTGGCTCCATGGCTAACTGAGTGCTGACATTGCCTTCTAAACGCTAACACGTAGGCTAACTAAGTATATTACACTAACATGCTAAACGTTAGCTAACCGTAACTAAGTGTACAATATATCAAACTAACATGCTTATTGTTAGTGTGCTAAATATCAGCATATACACAAGTCAACATTCTGAAGTTAAGAGCAGTTACATTCACAGTACATGGTGTGTACATGATGAGTGCAAACACTGATGGTCATCTGTCTCTACCAGGGCTGGCTGGTCTAGACGCCCGCTCCAGTGGCAGGATGGGTAGTAGAGCCATGGTGTACTACATGTCTACCACTGTAATCGCTGCCATCCTCGGGGTCATCCTGGTGTTGGGGATCCACCCGGGGAACCCCAAACTAAGGGGAGGCTCGTCAAGCTCAGTCCCGAAGAACCAGGAGGTCAGCAGTCTGGACGCCTTCCTCGACCTGCTCCGAAACCTTTTTCCTGAGAACCTGGTGCAGGCCTGCATCCAACAGGTAACCTTAGCATCTGAAATCTGCTATATTACTGTGGCTCTTTATTTGTGCACAGTACACAATTGATTTGAATCCTGTAATGTAAATCTGCATCATTCAACCTTAGGATGATGCTAACCAAACTACATTGAAAAATTAGTTTTAATAGGAGAGGCTTTCAACTGTTAATTTTTGTGTCCAGTAATGGTATATGCTAATCCGCAAGGCTTATTTAGTAGATGTTCTGGAGATTTCAATCATATCACATGAAGATTATGGCCACGAATTAACTTTGGAGCTCAGCTTTTAAGCAAACATTGATTGAAAGATTGTGTGAAATGATCTAAAGCTGTGGTTCCAAGCTGTGCGTGAGCTGCGTTACGTCAATTTTTACGTCATTCGGACGCCGCTTTATGTTCTGCTCCTTGCATGTTATGTTCGTTTTGCACTGAAGTTCTTGATAAAATAAGAAAATACTTAATTTGTCTTGTATTTCATTCACCCAGGAGTATACAAAAATAGGCTTTATTTATTTATTTATTGAAATACCAGAAAACATGCTATAGCGTGATATATATATCGTTATCGAGATATAAAATGACGTATATCGGGAATCAGGATAGAAGATTTTGGCCATATCGCCCATCCCTACTTTTACATTTTATTATTTATTTATCCATTTATTTTTCAGACTTTTCTCCAATCTTTGCTGTTTTTGGTGTGAAACACTGTAGTCTCTTCAGCCCTCAACAAAGTAGTCAAACGAGACGCTGAGAAAATCACTCTTCGATTCAAACACATGCACCACTGACCTAAAGCTTCATAACCACTTTTCAGTGGATCTTGAGGTGAGATAGGTTTGTCAATAATTATTATCAAATTCTTATAACTAAAAGTTGCATCAAAGAAAGACCCCTTCATGTGAACCTGAAATGGCCGTAGCGTACAAGGTATTAACTGACAGAGTGAAGGAACCACAGAGAGTTGTTAACGACTGGTGATTCTCTGGAGAATCTGGTTGTCCTCCAAACTCCATACACAATGCTTCCTGCATGTGTCAGGAATGAGTGAGAGGATGATTTGACTCAAAGGGTTTTTGACTAAAAGGACCATCTGTTCATGTACATCGTACACAAGTGTAACCTTTGTAGTGTGATTTTCCAGATAAAGATGAAGTTTGATTAATGCGAATACAAGCAGAACTCCTCAAATAAAAAAACAAAATGTAGGGCAACACCAGAGACCCTTTTTATTTAATACTATTGCAATTTGAATATATGTTATTTTTGACTGTTGTTTACACAGAATTATTAAGTTAAAATAAGGCAAATGGAGATGGGAATTTGTCATGTTTGGGCCATTTAATAAACCTGTTGAGGATGAGGATATATATGAATACTCAGTTACAGTAATGATCAGTTGGCTAATGGTGGATGGGACAGGATGACTGTTTATCCAGGATGATCATTTTTAAACGAAAATCCAAGTCTCAATCATGATGCGAGTTCTTCTCCGTCCAAATCCCCCCCCCCCCCCCCCCTTTTTTTTTTCTGTCATGCGTGTGTGTGTGTGTGTGTGTGTGTGTGTGTGTGTGTGTGTGTGTGTGTGTGTGTGTGTGTGTGTGTGTGTGTGTGTGTGTGTGCGTGTGTCTGAATGATTACAAGTAATTGTCAGTGTCAGACTGGGTGAGGGTCAGTCCTTCTGCTCCTGCTAATCTCTTTACATCTGTAATGCTACGTCTTCATTTACCACAGTAAGGCATCTGCTGGTGAACTGAGAGCACTGCTGAGCACCAGCTTATAGACTTCTCCTCCCTGGGGTATTCCTCCCTTTTTCTTCACTCGTCACATCTCTCGTCTCTGTCTGCATCTCTGTTTTACTGCTTCTTTTGTTTGTACTCATCTGGGATTCATTGAAGTCATAAAAGGCATAATTGCTTTTGCAGGAAGGAATCGTCCTTCCCCTTTCAACCTTCTTGTCTCTCCTTTCTTTCCCTTCCCTTTTTCTGTTGTCTTTATGTGGGAATCTCTTGTTCCCTCTTTTGTCTTTTCTCTAAACACGAATCTGTGTGTGTTGCGCTGCTGCCAAGCTTTTGTTTGCTCACATTTTAATATGAGTTAAAAAAAAAAAATCTGGGTTTTGCAATCATTCAATTGGAATCATGTTGGTTCAATAATGCCGCTTTGCCACTGCATGGTACAGCTCAACTTTTCTCAACTCGCTCTCTTTCGGTTTTCCATTAGCAGAAGTTGTGGATAGTACCAGATACTTCTTTTGGTACCACCTCGGCCGACGTTCCAAGCGAGCTGAGCCGATACTAAAAGGTGTAGTTAAAACACAGCAGAACCACTGATTGGTCAGAGAGAACCGCCACTAGCGCGACACGGGACATCCTGCACAAACCCGCCATTATTAAATAGCCAAGATACTATCAGTAGCGACCGCAATGTTTTTATTCGCTCCACCCAGATTTTAAAAATGGCACCCCGCAAAACAACAGCGTGCACTACGTACATTACGGCGTACAATTGACTTTGGTTGCCAATAAAGGGGGAGAATTCAGCGAGTGTCCCGTTGAAGATGATATTTCAAGAGCTGTCACTATGGCGATCAGCTGATAATCACGCCTACACTTGCTTTTTTTCATTATTCCCAGTGGAAACCAAAAAGAGAAAAGTACTGGTAGCAAAAGAGTGAGTTGAGTGCCGAGCAGAGCCGTACCATACGGTGGAAGCACGGCATTACAGTCTTGAACCCCTGATCAATCTGAAAGTGGTTCTTTCCTCCCTCCAGGTTCAGACGGTGCTGAAAAAGGATCTGGTTGCAGCACCAAACCAAACCGAGCCTGTCTTGGTGAGCAGGAAGAAACTGGAGTACAAATGGGGCATGAATGTCCTCGGTGAGTCGATGGCAGAGCTGATATCATGTTGTTCTTTGAATGGTTTGAAGCATTTTCCCGACGTTTGCTGCGTTGCACTGAGAGCTACGGCGCTTCCCTGCAGCCTCCAGTGACGTGCTGCTTTGTGTCTTCCTCCAGGCTTGATTGGCTTCTTCATCACCTTTGGGATCTGCATGAGCAGGATGGGCGAGCGTGGGAAGATCATGTGCGACTTCTTCAACATCCTCAACGAGATCATCATGACGATGGTTTCCATGATCATGTGGTCAGTGTCTCTGTCCTCCCCCCCCCCCCCCCCCCCCCCCCCCCAACCCACCCTCCCTGGTGTGTGTCGGCATGCGTGCATAACATGCGTCTCTGTTTTTGTTCATGCGGGCCAACGGCTGCATTACTTTGACATTGTGGAGATACCACACACAGAGGTTTTTAGTCTATAAAAAGTCATAAAATGGTGTAATTGTTTCCCAGAGGCTCAAGTTGCATCTTAAAATATCTTGAGAATATTTGGCTTTTTTTTTTTTTCCTCCAAAAAAGTATTTCAACAAATGATCAATTATCAAGTACAAATGATGATGCTTGATAGCATCTAAGATAAAAAAAAAAAATGTCATGTTTGAGCATGATTTAGGACTGAAGGTTTGATTAACTTTAAATAAATTAGAGCTGCAACAATTAGTCGA
Organism: Gymnocephalus cernua; assembly: GCA_023631565.1. Taxonomy (NCBI): domain Eukaryota; kingdom Metazoa; phylum Chordata; class Actinopteri; order Perciformes; family Percidae; genus Gymnocephalus; species Gymnocephalus cernua. The sequence goes on from CM042441.1 coordinate 21,367,765, forward strand.
TTAATCGATCAACAGAATATTTATTCACAGCTATTTTTGTCCTTCGGAATGCGTGCGTAACGTGTCTCTGTTTTTATTCATGCGGGCCAACGGCTGCATTACTGTGACATTGTGGAGATACCACACACAGAGGTCAGTGACAGTGATGGATAAGGCGAAGGCTGCGTACATGAGACACATTGTGGGAACGAGCAAGAGTGTCGGACATCGAAACTGAAGAGGAGCGAAAGGAAGAGGAAAAGGGAGAAGGAGTGTTAATGAAGGACACGGACAGATGGAAAGAGAAAAGGGAGAGAGAGGGTTTCCCTGGCACATGCTGGCGTCTGTGGTATGCTGGGGAGAAGCAGGAGCTGGGGCCCGGAACAATGTTGTGGGCTCCCAGGGGAGGCGGGGTGGATGATCTCCAAAATGTAATGGATCCACCGACGGCAGAGGAGCCACTTGGCAGCAGAGCATAAAGCAGATGCGTGTGGGAGGGACGGCGGGCCATGGAAAGATGCATGTGAGAGCATGTCCTCAGAGAGCAGTGCACGCCTTGAGGCTTCGCAGGACCCCGGCTAGTCACACAGAGAAAGAGAGAGTAGTGGCACTCAGAGCCTTGGGGGGGGGGGAGCAGGGTAGGCGGTTGGAAGAGAAATAGCAGGATGCTTGTGTTGCAGCTCTCCTAGGCCATCTACATGTGCAGCTGGACACCAAAGGAATTGTGTCCTTGTTCGTATCACTCACACAGTATAAACAGATTACTCACTGGGCCTATGGAGCTCGCCAAACACAGAGTCCAGTGTATACAAAAACACGTATCATACAAGGAACACATCCATCACATCATATACACGGCATACTCCACCAAACAACTGTCACTGAATGCCAGGCTCGGGGTTCAGCATGCAGCTGACCCGGGAGAGAGCAGGCCGCTGTTGTGATGGGACCCGCTCTGACTCGGACCAGGAAAGGCTTAAAGAACACCGCTTTAATTCATGCGTCCCACAGCCGTCTGTATTCATGAAGGGGAACAACTGCACTCCAAAGCTAGAAACCAGAGATCCAAGAATGTGTCAAGTCCTCTCAAAGTGAGAAGTTCTCCTTTGACAGTCAGCGGAGACGGATTAGGTGTTGACATTTCACACTTAAATGATTGAAATAAGGATTGTTGTTGTTTTTTGGCCAAACTGATAAATGTATCTACGTGCCAGGTAATATGCTTTCTAGGGCTGTAACTAACGATTACTTTCTTTTATCAATTCGTGGTTTTTAGTCTATAAAAAGTCGGGGGGGCGGCTTCTAGCTCACCCAGTAAGAGAGTGCGCCCCATGTAGGCTGAGTCCTTTGCAGAGGTCTGGGTTCAAATCCGACCTGCGGCCCTTTGCTGCGTGTCATCCCCTCTCTCTCCCTCTCTCTCCCTTTCCTGTCTATCAACTGTCACTATTGCATAAAGGGAAAAGCCCCAAAAATAATCTTAAAAAAAGGTGTAATTGTTTCCCAGAGGCTTTTTTGCTCCAGAAAAGTATTTCAACGAATGATCAGTTATCAAAATAGTTTCTGATGAACTGACGAATCAATTAATAAACTGAAAGCTTCAGCTCTAGTACTTTCACCTCTCAAGTACAAATGATGATGCTTGATAGCATCTAAGATAAAAAAAAAACTATGAGATCTGCCCTAAACTTAAATTTTCAGGTTTGAGCATGATTTCGGACTGAAGGTTTGATTAAGTTTAAATAAATTAGAGCTGCAACAATTAGTCGATTAATCGATCAACTATTTTTAACAGCTGAATCATTGTTGAAATACATTTTTCAAGCAAAAAATAAATACTTAATTGTTCCAGCTTTCTAAATGTGAAGATTTGCTGCTTTTCCTGATCTTACATTTTAATAAACTGAATGTTTGGAACTGAAAATCCCATGTGGGAAACTGTACTCATTACAGTGTGAATATTCTAGACGAATAATCAGTGAATCGAGAAAATAAACTGCACATTAAGCAATAATGAAAACAATCATTAGTTGCAGGCCTAAAATATATAGTTATTTAAATATATATATAACGAAACAGCAGTTTCAAAGTGCTTCGCATGTAAGAGATTCTTTACAAATGATAGAAAACAGAAAAATACAAATCGATTTATAGTCGGGCCCAATGCAGTAAAGAAAATATAGAAATACATATACAGTACATATAAGTATAATCGCATATACTAATTTAGGAGTCAGCCTTAAAAAGAGTAAAAACCATAAGGTAATGAAGAACGATAGCAAGTTGTCATAAGTAATCATTCCAGCTCATTCTAACTCTGTGCTTAGGTACTCTCCTATCGGCATCGCCTCACTGATCGCGGGGAAGATTGCGGCCATCGGGGACCTGGAGGTGGTTGCCAGGCAGCTGGGCATGTACATGGTGACCGTAATCGTGGGCCTGGTGATCCACGGGGGCTTGATCCTTCCTGCTATATTCTTTGCAATCACCAGAAAAAGCCCCTTTACTTTCTACTCTGGAATCTTCCAGGCTTGGATCACAGCTCTGGGCACTGCTAGCAGGTAGGACAGCCTGCAGGAAGTGTGCGTTCACGCGTGTGGAAGCTTGGGCATGTGTTAACACATGTGTGTCACATGTTTCTTTTACAACATCTATTCCTCGAGCAGCTGCCATACTTACTGTGATTTATTGGCGTAGCCTGCTACTCGCTTTCAGCTATTTGGGTTGAATTTGAAACGGCAAAAGGCGAAAAATGTGTATTTACGCAGACAAATCAGGACGGCGGAGCCAAATGTGTGTAAGCACAGGCTATCATAGATGAGACCATGTCAGACAGATCCTGTGTTGTCAATGTCTAAGCCTTCGGATTAGTCGTCAGCAGCTACTGGCCCCGCTGTATCCTGCCTGGCTCGGCTTGGCTCGGCCTGCCTCGGAGTCTGCATCGCTTGCTAAAACCAACTGTCATTTTGGCACATTACTGAGGCTTTAGTGAATATGGGTAATCCTATCATCGTTTTCTCTAATTATATTATGACCCGAGCTTAGCAGGGCCAGGAATCAAATTCCTTTAAATCACATGTTAAAGGATTGCAACAGTGGCCTACGCCAGCTGTCAGGAGGAGGCTGTCAGCCGACTCAAATTTCCACTTTTGTTTTTTGTCTCTACCCCAACTTAACCTCCTCACCTCTGCACTTCTGTCTTTCACCACCTGTCTACCTATTTTCTATAATTCAACAGACACTGTGCTCCTGTTCTTTGTACATCTGCACCTTTTTTTTTTCTTTTCTTTTTTCTTCCTAACTCTGCATCTTGTGGGGCCTTCTTCTCTCAGCGCAGGAACGTTACCCGTCACCTTCCGCTGCCTGGAGGAAAATCTGAAGATTGATAAGCGAGTGACTCGCTTCGTGCTGCCCATAGGTGCCACCATTAACATGGACGGCACTGCCCTGTATGAGGCCGTGGCAGCCATCTTTATTGCCCAGATGAATGACATCTCCCTGGACAGCGGACAGATCATCACTGTCAGGTAAGACACACGGTGGATGTCCTCTGCGCACACACACGCCTTGTGGTTGTTTCCCTGTTTGTGTCTTTATTTTAAAATACAATCGAACGCCTCATACTGCAAAGTTTCATAAAAATCTGTGGTTCCCGACCACGTAACATTTGCTACTGAGAGTTTCTACAAAGGAGGTAAGAGGGATAAAAAAAAACTATAATGTGTGTTAATAATATCCAATATTTGACTCTTTATTTCGGATGTACGATAGCCTGGATGCCAGCCGAACTTAGCCCCGCCCACAACAACATTTGAGGTCGGGAAGTTCGGTCTGGACTTGATCCGTTGTGGAGCAACTATGCTCGAACCAGAGCTGTTCGGACCGATCAAATTGTCAGGGCGGGCCTTATACGATGACGGACAGATGATCAGCAGTAACGTAATCAACCACGTCACCAGAGAGCGCTTGGGTTGAGTTTACAACAAAGATGGCTGCCATCGCGTCTGTTATAGAAGATATCGACAGCACATTCATTTTAAAAGAGGAACAGAGAACCGCGATCACGTATGTATACACGTTGCCACACCCGTCCGCACGACACGGAAACTGCCGCCTCTGCCTTTGCTTTGTCGAAGCCTGCCTTTGACATGCAGCTTCTGTGACGTCTGTCTCCGTTGCTCTGATTGGTTGCAGGTCTATCCAATTGAGTGCAGGGGCATTTTCCTTCCTGGTTCGATTGAAACACGCCCCATAATCACAGCCCAATGGAGCAGTGTCAGACTCAGATTCTGACTAGAATCTGAGTATGACGACGTCAGGCTAGATGTACGATGCTCCACAGACACTCCCCTTTGTTACCCACTCCACAACAACATTGTCAGTATAAAACATCCCGCTGTGCCCTGCCTTAAAGGGTCAGTTTGGATATTTTGAATTGGGGGTTGTATGAGGTATTTATGTATCGTTGGAGAAGCAGGCAAGAGTACCGGAACGAAAGCTAAGCAATGCACTACTGTGGATTGGGGCGGCAGCTAAACGTTTTTTTTTTAGACGCCTATCCAGCCATAATCAACATCAGTTTGTACTGGAGCCGGTATATCCGTCTATGCTTTCTTCAAAGCCACCAGACTCCTTTGACATTTTACCTCACAGAACAACAATCAACGTTTGAGTCTAATTTGACTCATCTACTAATCCAGAATTCATGAATATGCAAATATCTTTCATTTCAAAAGTGTAACCACTGGACACAAGGTCCATTCTCGATCTTTCCACTTCAGCAGATAAATATGAAAAAAAAAAGCCTTCTAGTGTCAAATTCTCCGGTCTATAGGTCAAGCATCCAAGTGAAGGAATAATATACGGAACAAAACACATTTTTGAATGGAGGAGGAATTATGTTATTATTATTTATTATTTCAGCACAGAAATGTACCTTTAGTCATGTCAATACCAATCCACTGGTTAGTTATCTTTGCTTTTCAGGAATGTTTTCATCTGCAACAATTTCCCACATACTTTCAAACATGAGTTGTGCGTTAATGTTACATGTGAAATGTGTGGAAAGCTTCACAATACTAAAACATGGGGGTTTCTGGTCCAGGGACCCCCAGAGGTTCAAGGCACTGCCCGATGTGAGGCGAGTGCAGATGTGAGTTGCGCAAGCTCAGATTTAAACGGTTTACGGCATACCGTGTCATACTGAAATTTGTGAAAAAATTAAATAATAAACTTTTCTCATTACAAACAAAAACGTTTTAGCTATCTATGCTTGTTTGATTGCTAACGTTAGCTCAAAACGCCATTTAAGTGACAGCCTTTGTTGTGTTTGATTGCTAACTTGTAGCCAGCAGTGAACGGACTTCGTTATGTAGGTCCATTTGTATTGTATTGACATTACAGAAGTCACTCGTTAGCATCTTGTAGGCTACTTTTCGCAAAGTGACGCAAGCGCAAATCAAATCCGCACTCGACTCACATCGGGCAGTGACAGCACTCTGCCAGGGGATCCATGAAAAGTTTTCAGATTCATTCATTTCAATAGCATGTTTTTTTTTTTTTACAAAAGGCTTTGTGGCTAATATGAAAAATTGTTTTAACTTAATGTAGCTAAGTAGCCTAGAGTTACAATTCTGTTGAATTTAATGTAAGTCCAAGTTGCATCACAACATTCCTGTGGACCAGTGTGAACAAGAGTCCAAAGGCATTTTCATATGATCAGCCTGAAGCTAAACTTTAATTAAAGAATGTGCAGAGACAAACGGCAGCTTTAAACTCTGCATGAATGCAATAAGAAAGTAAAATTTCTGAGGTTTCAGCCAAACATTCATGTCTGATTGGAGCCAGTCTACTTGGATCAGATTTAGCTTGTTGCGGCCGCAGAGTTACAAATGATGCTCAGCTCTTTGAAGTTGTTTATTGTATGTCTTTCATCAACAGCCTTTAACCACTCAAATAAGTTCCATATGTTGTGTCAATCTTATGATTGTCCCGCTTAACGTCACAGCGGGGTGACAATTAGCAATTATATAAGGATTGAGATGTAACGCAGAGCTCTGAGATCAGATGAACAACATCACGAAATAAACAGTGTCCAAACTGGCCTGCAGTCACATCTGGGAGCAACGTGAGCTGATAATTCCTCTAATTGCAAACATGCCATGACTAGCAGCATTCTTCTGTGAATTAAAGATGTATGTCTGAAAACAAAAGAAGTCAGGAAACGTTAAGAGATTTGATTTGGTTTGGCTCTAAACCTATTTTCTCCTCAGATACCACTTTCATGCAAGCATTGCTTGCACGATGCAGTGAAGTTAACACACCAGTTTTTTTGCTGTATGGCCAGCTTCTGTAACCGCAAACCACAAGATTATACCCCGCTTTACACAACGTTGCCTTAACAGGGTCAACTTCCAAAAAACGTATCTGACATTTTAGCCAGTCTGGTTTTTATTTTTTTATTTGGTCACAGGAAAATGTAATACCACGACTCACATTCTGCAATAATCTGCATGTATCTTTGTCATTGAGAACGTTGAAATATCAACTACAATGTTACAGTAATGCTGTGGAAGGTTACTGCCATGGCATCTTGCTTTAAACAGCGTTTGGTGTTTCAAGCCCCCAGGCAGCGCTGTCTGGAAGGCACTAGGATTAGGCAATGGTTAGGGTTAGGTGCCTTGAAGTCGACGGTCGCAGCGCCGCCTTGAAGTCGACGTTGGGGGCTTGAAACACCATTGAGCGCTTTAAACCTGTGCAATAATGGATACAAGGATTGTACTTTGCAACCTCTTTTTCCACGAAAAATGAAAATCCTGTAGAATCTGTCGAAATGGTGTTGAAAATATGGCCGTGGAAACAGCTTTTAAAAGAAAGGTTATAATCTAAAACACTCTACAGGATTTGCTCCACTTTTTCACCTGCAAATGATCAAAACCACATTTACTGGGCCGTGCTGTTATCAACTAAAACAAAGCCCAGAAAACTGTGATACATTAAATTCATTTCACTTTATCTCATTCATCCCTCAAATCCTCACGTTTGCATTCCAGGCGGCTGGGCTGGATACTCTCTGAATAATGTTTCCTGAGTTTATCGGTGTTTTAATCCGCCAACATCTCCTTCCAGGCAGCGCTGTCAGAAATCATGGATTGCAAGTTTGTTGATTTATAATCATAACAAATAATGCAGCAGGGTTTCATTACTACACAGAACCTTCAAACCACCTTGTCCCAAAACTGTCATGACCAATTTCCGACTCGTGTTTTGAGACTGAATAACGTCCACATTTACATGGGCTGATTTTATTGCCGACCCAAACATCTGTGCTTTCACTGTCAGTGACTGCTTTTAGATTGGCTGCGTCACACATAGATCAGCTGGCAGATATGTGTATAATGCTAACCCTAACGTCAAGTGGTATCTGATCCCTTCAGGGCTCGGACACACCTAGTTCATTGGACTAACTAATTGTGTTGATTGGCATGTTTGGCTGACTAAGAAAGTTGAATCAGCACTGAAGACAGCTGGTGAGCGGTAGTTAGAGAATCAGTGATTTCAAAATGTTGCAGTGCCAGTTGCACCTTTTTATCAAGCATATTTTAAATTGATATTCCAATATGCCGTATGTATGAAACGAGATGCAACGAGAGGAAAATGTTTGGCCGTGTCTGGTTTGTTTTTTTCGTCTGTAGCAATGCCGAGACTTGGAGTTTTCTTTTCACAAACTACTGACAAATAACAAATGCATGCATGTCTGATTTCTGCATTGTTTGTGGTGTGTTCAAGTGCAGCATCTAACAAACAAATTGAGTACACCTTTTGTTAGACGTCTAAAATGGAGTTAGAATGTCAGGCCCTTAGAACCTCTATTAGGTTCGCTCTGAAAATGGTCTTCTTGTTTCCTCCCCAGTATGACTGCCACCCTGGCCAGTGTCGGAGCTGCCAGTATTCCCAGTGCTGGACTGGTTACCATGCTACTGATCCTGACGGCTGTGGGGCTGCCAACTCAGGACATCAGTCTGCTCATCGCTGTCGACTGGCTGCTGTGAGTCAGGTGTCTGGAGAGTGGAGTGTGTATGACTGTGTGTGAATAGCAGGAGTCCCTAATAAAGAGTCCCTGCTGTTTTAAACAGTAACATTAGTTATAAAGTTATAAAGGTTCTGGTGTTATTCAGCTCTCGGTGGCTCTCTTCTATTTCACCCGCTGACACTGATACTGTTTGTCCACCCAGTGACAGAATGCGTACCTCCATCAATGTGGTGGGCGACTCGTTTGGCGCCGGGATCGTGGACCACTTGTCGAAGGCGGAGCTTGCCGAACTTGACGCAGCAGAAATGCAAATGCTCCAGCCAGAGGAGGAGCTCGATTTCATCCCTCCGCCCCCGATCCTCACCGAGATGGACCTGATCGACCCCATCAAACCGCCCGCGCTGCCACCCCGCTCCCCTCGCCCACCCAAACTAAACCACCACAGTCTCTCCCAGTCTCAATCCATCACTTACTCACCGTCCCGTTCTGTCCGATCTCCATCCCCACGCTCCATCCGCTCTCCCTCTCCGCGCTCCGTCTGCTCCCACTCCCCCCGGCCTTTCCGTACCCATTCACCATGCCTCCTCCGCAGGACGGAGGCGGGCTACTGCGCCCTGCCCAGCTACGATAACCAGGTAACTACCCACTTCAGCTTCTTCTGGTTATAACGCTACGCAGTATGTGTTCCTCTATGATACAGTGATACTTTAAATTTGCTTAAAGAGATTGACCTGATAGTCAGAACATACAGTGGACTCCTAAACCATGTATGCTTTGCGATACTGCATGAAAGTGCTCTGTGTGTTGAGTAATAGAAGACTCTTTAGCTTATGTCCATTTTGAACGGTCACTTCCTTTTTAGTCCACATTTTAGTCCAAGTTTGGTGATTTTTAACTTTTCATATCAACTGAAGGATAAAGTGTTCTTTTATGGATTAAGAAGAATTCTTAAATATCCCATATTGTGAAATTGTGAATATATATATATATATATATATATATATATATATATATATATATATATATATATATATATATATATATATACCGGTATGTATATGTAGAAAGTGCCGGTACAGTTATGGGGAGCACAGATGCAAAAGACCTGGAAACGTTGACCAATCAGAGCAGACTGGGCTTTTTCGGGGCTTAAAGAGACAGGCGCTAAAACGGAGCGTGAATTATAAAAACAGACAGAGGGTGAATACAGGTAAATTTAGACAGTATGAGAAAAATAATGTGTTTTTTGATTGGTTAAAGCAGAGAAGTAAGGACCTGAAAATGAGCATAATATAGGACCTTTACAATAAATAAACCATTTAAAAACAGATAGTCAGATAATCTAAAAAATGCATTTTCACAACTCATGAAAAGTTTTATATCTTGGAGCTAAATGTTTTTTTACAGGAAAGCAATGCTGTTAAGGCTAACGTTTTGTGCCATCTTGCTCCTTTTGTCATGAAGTAACATTTTCTGTGTAATTTCTTAAAGTTACTTCTCTAAGACCATATCTAGTCTCATATCACGATATCGATGTATTGCCCAGCCCTTTTCTTCAAGTACAATGATCAAATCGCTCCACACCCTGGTGTATACCTCACAGCATTTACAATATGTACATTTGTAAAATTCACCTTTTTTTTTTTAGTTACTTATTATAAGCTACATGTTCTCATTATGTCCTTTTTTGCCCTCTCAGATTTCCACAATGCCTCGCTCCTTCAGAGAGAGAGACAGGGAGCGGCAGCGTCTGAGGCGAGAGAGTGAAACCGAAGAGGAGGAGAGGGAGAGGGTTTTGGGTGAAGTAAGCGACGGCGAGGAGAGCGATGACACCGCTTATGATCGGAGGCACCCCATGCTGCCGAGCGACCTGCCATGATTGGAGTTTTACCACTAAAAAAAGCTTCCTCATCGACTAGTTTCCGTTTTATGACAGCTTTTCGAGGTCCACAGTCGATTTCTGGCTGGTTCCATTGCTACCCTCAGATGTATTTTCAGTTCACTGCTCTTAAAACAGAACTTTTGGATAAGTGATCAATGAGCTCACTTTGAGCTTGATATGCATATATATTAAAATGTTGAGATGGCCCTTACAACCAGGCCTGTTGGCCTTTGGTTTCCTGCAAAAGAGCGTAAATGGAGAGTTGTTTCCCCAGTTAAATCATGTCTCCATCACTGTCTTGATTTCCTAACCAAATTTAACATGCTCCTGTATGTCTGAACGTCCTTAAATTTGCCTGATAGGAGAGAAATTGTGGGTCTGCTCCCAATGATAGAAGTATCTTGGTGTTACCAGCGTTTAAACGCGCAACCATGAGTTATTAGTTGATCCTTTTACCTTTGCTCAACTCCTTCTCTTCTACTTTAATCTTCCTGGGAGGAATTCAATTCACCATTTTATAGGATGTTATGTGGTGGAATATTTCATGTCTGGGAGAAGAACATTTCTGTCGTCTCCACTGGTTTCCTGCCAGTCGAGAAATAGTCCAGCATATACGTACAGTAAGTGTCCAAAAAGCCACAACTTGGTTTTACACTTCTGTTTTTGTGTGGATTACACAAAGAAAATACAACATGTTAAAGGGATAGTACAGATATTTTGAATTGGGGTTGTATGTGGTACTTATCCACATTCAGTGTATTACCTACAGTAGATGGCGGTGAACATGTGCTGCTGTGGACGGGGGCAGCAGATAAACGTATTTTAGCCACCTATAAAAAGGCCAACCTAAAAAAAAGTGTGAGTTTTAGTGTATGCTATATTTACAATATTTTCACTGCAGAAACATTCATTTTGCCTCGCAGAAAACAGAGTTGCTGGTCTACCCCTGCTCCCATCCAGGGGCGTCGGACTGGGGGGGGGAAAGGGGACTGAGTACCCAGGGCCCTCATGTGAGGAGGGCCCAAAAAGATGCTAGAATGAATAGCTGTGGATGGGGGGGCCATAGAAAACGCCTTTCTACACGGCCCAGAAGTTTGTGCTACGCCCCTGCTCCCATCGGTTAGTTTGTGTTATTGTGTGATTTTGGTGAATCTGAACTATGCCTTTAAAACACCAAAGTCATACAATAACAGAAACAAATTAACCGATGGAGGCAGCGGTTGACCAGCAACTCTGTGTTTTGGGAGGTGAAACGTTTTTGTCAAAGGAGTCTGGTGGCTTTGAAGAGAGCATAGAGAACGGCTTAGTTTCTATGTGTAAAGGACTGTAAAAGTAAAGGTAAAGCAGTGACAATATTCTAAATATAGCGTACACTTAAACTGATGTTTATTTTTTTTTCGTGGCTACAATACGCTTTAGCTGCTGACCCCAGTCCACAGCTGTACATTGCTTAGCCTCCATGTCTGCGTGGCTGCTTCTCCAAAGTGAGGGCGTGCTGACCGCCTCGAAAGCATTTTTTTCCCAAATGTCAAACTATTCCTTTAAATAACCTTGAGAATAGCAACAGGTTCACGTAAATGAAAGAATATGCAACCAGCAGATATTATTTTTTATAATTCCCTACCTTCTTGCATCTCTTTACATTTTCGTCCTCGGCGCTGTTCTTGCACACCACCTCTCATCTTGACGTTAATATTGTGTATATCATCTATGGTTTGTATCTTCTTGTTGTGGTCTGGTGTCTGAAATGATGAGTAATAGGCAAGATGCCGCTTTTATTTTGTTGTATGTTTAAATTGACTAATTCTACTCTCATTTATCATTCTTAATTGCTGTAAAATAGCGTCATCAGTCTCTCCCTCCCAACCGGATTGCCTCTCATTTTAAATTTAAGTTCATCAACTGCCTCCCCACGTCCTTAAATCTTAACTCAGATTCACAGGTCCAGCTCGTGTGTATATTGTATGTAATAAAATCGTAGAGATTTATTTAAAATCATTGCATTTCTGTTGTGTTTTCTCTGCCCCTTAAGTAACTTTGTACAATCGTGGAGGGATTTGCAGTCGAAAGGGGACAGGCGTCAGCGTTTGGTGACCAAAGACGCAGGAGCCAAAGATATTACTGGATGGAAAAGTTGCAACAGACAATACATGCTAACATTACACGCAAGGCAGCGCTTACACGCTGATGAGACAAAGACACACAGAGATACCAACACACTTAATCCTCTCAAAGAAGAGTTAGAGATGGGCAAGGCAGGAGAGAGTGAGGGATGGGAGAGGAATCGGAGGGCGGCAGATGGCCGGAAAGACGTCAATCCTTTTCATTCTTCCCAGACAGCATAAGGCCACTGTGGGTAATTGCAAGCAGAGCTGACGTTATAGCTCCAGGTCCCTGCACGTCAGAGAGGAGAACTGAGTTAGGTAGAGGGAAACGGTAAAATGCTGCTGGACAGCAGAAATCTGAAAATCTGACAATGTGATGTGAATTTCGAATTTGTGATGACGTTCTGGCTGATGTCTGTGGAACGAAGCACTAATCTGTCCTGTAGCATGAGAGAGACACATGACATGAGGATATCACACCATCTGAGGCAGCAGGGGGGGTCAGGAATTTAATCACTGCAGCCATCATTATCCAGAAGACTGTGTGTGTGTGTGTGTGTGTGGGTGTGTGTGTGTGTGTGTGTGTGGGTGTATTTTTGTGTTCCTCAGTTAGAGTTACAGTGCTTAAAACCACCATATTGTAAAGCAATAGTACATGTTTTTGGCTTGACTCAAATACCCGATGCAATCCCACGTTTTATCTGCGTTGGTATAATAACTATAATAAATCAAAGAATTTTTTTTTAATATGTCATGGAATGAAAACAACATAATGCAAGTCATCTGGATCATATGGCCGCAATGAACATGATCATTTCAAGAGGGAAAATGTCTTTCATGTCACATTACTGTAAATGAAATCCAGTGGCAGCAGGAGTGAGACAGATGTCCTGGTTTTAAAACACAGTCTGACATCTAGAGGCAGGCTGACTCATCACATGCACAGTGCAATATGCATACGGTTTACCATACAATCTGTACTACACAATATCTTTTCTGACCGTCATACTGACAGAAACTGAGATGTGCCTCCAGTATGCATCACCCTGTAATAATACTGTGTAAAAGCCTCATGATGCTTTTAAAACGTTTAGATCCGAGCACACATCATTACCTTCTCCCGAGTCACTGCACAGTCATGTGGAAGGGATTCAGAAATCCATGACCTGAGTGATTAAATATGATCTTTATTAAATAAAGTAAGACATATACAGTATATATACAGTGTATATATATATATATATATATATATACACAGCCACATCGGTCCTCAGAATATATGCAGGTCACACTACATCCACACAATCAAAACAAGTTATGAAATGATCTTACATTCACCTCCTTTAAGAAGCCATTAAGAAAAATGTTTCTTAATGGCTGCATTCCCACTCAAATTCATGTGAATTACAATGGATTCAAATGGTGACAACATTTCACCAAATAAAGTGTCAATCTCACAAAATAACCACATATTCTGCTGTTTTATCTGCTTATCCATACTCTCAGTATCTTCCAAATACTCAACAGTTTTGACAAAAAATGGCTGAATACACATCTTCCACATCATGCTATTGACCTCCTCAAAGTTCTACTGGAATCTGGTGTATTTAGCTGTATTTTGGGAAAAGCAGCAAGTGGGGTAAATTATATAGATTCAATATTTTAGCAAAATATATAACGTTTTGATGACAGTTCATCATAATATACAATTTCGTCTATAATTTCCATTGAGAAGCTGTTTTAAGATAAATTGAAGAATTGTTAGAACTTCATACTTCATCCTACTGATGCAAATATTCTGCAAAAGTAATACTGCCATAAAGCAGTCCAGTATGCAGCCTTAAAGTCAGCTGGTAGCCAAACAGCCGATGAATGAGTCCCTGATTGGGAATCAGCTGAAGGAAACTGACCGTACATGCTCGACATCAGTTCAATAACACATCTACTCTGTGTAGTTTAAGGCAGAGAGTAACTGAGGGAAAGTTGTTCTCGTTGACGTGAGGACAAAGCTGTGAAGATTGTTAGCGCTACCACTATCGCCTCGGACCATCAGAGCACAGTGTTGCTCCAGACATTGCAGTTAGTATGAATGTCAGCTGGCTCTGAGCTATATGGTCTGTGACCTGATATCAGCTTTCTCCATACACCTCTCCAGGCTGTATCTATTGCACTGCTGTATGTAGCTTACAGACTGGCTTGGGACTGACTACAAGAACTCTGTCTGCGCCGCCACCAGCCGATGAGCGATCTCTTTGTTGTCAACATCAGCGCAAGATTACAGTGTTTCATTTCTGCCATAACTCTGACAAGTACACAGCATCAACACTTGCTGTTCACTTAGCTCCTATACAGTATGTTCACAGCAGCAGTTAATGGCACTGTGGCTCACTTAACACCATCAGATGAATGTGCGGTGAATTGATTTCCTGCGTTCAGCACTTCAGTCATTTTCGTTTCCACATTGCTGCAACAGTGACACCAGTAAACCACCATTGCAGGGATTATACAACATAAATTGTATATTATAATAACGTTGTTATATAAGTTTTGTATGTCTCTGGAATATCTGTCTCCGAAGCGGTAGGATCATCAGTTCTGTTTGTAGTTTACATTGACTTTTGGTAATTTCATTTTCCTTTTTTACATTTGAGGTGTTTGCAGTGATGATAACATGTAAGTGAGACGGGCACCTCATAGATTTTTAAACAACACTTTTCTCTGTTTTAAAGACATTTTCGAGTCCTAAAATAATCCTCCTTCCAGCCAGGATAAAACATATACCATCTGCTGCACAGGAAAGATGATGTTTTACCTGCTTTTTTAGCTGCAGCGCTTTTATTTAGCCAAACAAAGATGGTGGCTGGAAGTTAAATAATTTGGTAATGGTTTATTTTACGGGTTACGGGTTAATCGCAGCTGAGATAGTGTTTCAGTCAGTGCACAGCAAGTCAACTGAATATGAGAAAACTGTCCACAAGCAAGCAAACATGTCTATATATAAGGAGAATAAAATTTCCAATGATGAATGTATACTGGTTGGAATATTAACGTTTGCTTTCAGTAATTTCCTCATATTAAATACCAATTCACAGTCATTTCCAGAAAACATCTAGGAAATTATTATTAGGTAAATTATGGACCCATAGCATGAAGCGTTACCAGAAACTTTTATTACCTGTTTCATTTGTCTATATTAATCATTTTTCCCTTGCACAAAACGAGACAGGAAGGCACCAAATGTCAACTCTGGCTGCCATATTTGTTGGGTTTAAGAAACAGAGAAACTTTGGAAAGAAGTTAAAATCTACTTTATTGTGCGGCAGGAGGGTTATTTTTTATTTGAGCTGGATAGAGGATTATTTGAGGTGTCTGGATATGTCTTTACTACAGCAGTAAGTTTTATCAAAAGACCTGTAGGGTTTCTTTTAAAGGTTAGATTTTATTTATGTATTGAAGAAAAAAACAGATGCTTATCAGTCAAATATAATCATGCAAAAGCCTCGAATGTAACACATTAGAGCTTATATCAGTGCAAGTCTTTGTGAACATTTTCTCCTGTGTCACTCTGCCAGCACCTCTCCATCTTGGCACTCTCTTTTCCTTGAAGTGAGACAGTGGGACAGGCCTGTCCATCCTGTCTGTCAAACCTGAGTGACCAGAGGTTCTTTGAGGTAGAAGTGTATCCCTCTCTGATAACCAGCTTCCTGTCCGTCACAAAGCCCTGCCAGGAGCGTCCCGTTGAGCGGAGGGTAGATACCCCTGCTGTCTTGCCCATACAAGGGTACACAATCTCCCATGTGTTCATGCCCCTCGTCCACTCCTTCCTCATTTCCCTCCTCTTCATCGTCCTCTCCTTCCCAGACCGACGTGGAGACATGGTTGTACTGGGTCGTGTCCTCGCACTCCATCTCGCGGTGGTAGAAATAGCTGAAGTTGGACACGATGACGGGAACTGGCAAAGAGATTGTGAGCACGCCGGCGATGGCGCACATGGAGCCCACCAGCTTCCCTCCAACCGTCACTGGGTACATGTCCCCGTAGCCGACTGTCGTCATGGACACGACGGCCCACCAGAACGCCTCAGGGATGCTGGTGAACGCCGTGTCAGGACTATCCACCTCTGCAAAGTAGGCGGCACTAGAAAAGATGATGACTCCGATGAAGAGAAAGAAGATGAGCAGGGCGAGCTCTCTGAGGCTGGCCTTCAGCGTCTGGCCCAGGATCTGGAGGCCCTTGGAGTGACGAGAGAGCTTGAAGATCCTGAAGACCCTCACCAGCCTGATGACCCTGATCAGGGCCAGGGACACGGAGGCCTGCGCATCCTTGTCCTTGGTCAGTTCCGTGCCCAGCGTGACGAAATAGGGAATGATGGCGAAGAAGTCGATGGTGTTCATGACGTCTTTGAAGAAGTGCACCTTGCTCGGAGCGCAGGTGAAGCGCACGATGAGCTCAAAGGAGAACCAGATGATGCAGATGGTCTCTACAATAAAGAAGGGGTCCTGGAAGGGAGTGAAGCCAGGTGGGATCAAGATGGTTTCATTTGCTATGGTGGGGTGCGGTATGGTGGTGAACTTCTGTAAAACAAAGGATGAAGGAAAAGTTGTTGGAGTTGCCGTCAGAGATAGAAGAAGTCAAAGCCTATATCAGGTATATTCTATCATCTGTTTATCAAACATGAGTTGGGAAATATGAGAATAAAGGGGAAGGGTAAGGCTATAATAAATACTGTATCTCCATGGAGAAGAAGTTTACAGGAGAGTAAAGAAGGACAGAGGATAAGTGAGAAGAAGCAATTATTCTGAAGTTTGTCCTCAGCACATTCGGAGTATGACACCTGTCATCAGGATCTCATCGAGCCTGTATGATCTGTGATACTGTGCTAACTTTTCTCTCCTCTCCATTTTCACTCCCCCGGCTTTATGTTTCCCTTACAGACTTTTATATGAATCGGTTTCTCTATATTTAAACGCACACAAAAAACATGAAGTTCATATGACGCTAGGTTGCGTTACACTCCTGACACCAGCACGGCCACGACATCTGACACTTCATTTAACCCGGCGGCTTGTGTTTTTCTGGGAAGTAGGTGTAGGTTTGAAAGGGCTGGGCATTAGTGTCTTTTAACAAGTTAGATAGAGTTACTCTAAGCTTCTGGTAAACCTCGCAGCACATATTGTCCCCAAATAATTCTAAGACTGACACAGTTCAGATAAGGTTGGCCTTGCATTTCCAACAGTCGGTTCTCAGATCTCCACTTCTGAGATTTCTGCCACCGCTTTGACTGACTCAACTATATGTTTACTGGTAAGGTTGTTGTTTGCAGTGGTGTTGAACACCAGTTCCTAATACTGCAAATGCAAGGGCTTTCATCAAGGGGCTATAGGCTCAATCAGTGCTGTGTTACCTCATTCAACGATAGTGACTTAACAGACATTTATTTAAATTAAAATCTTCAAGATGCGTGGCCGTTCGGAACAGGTCAATTGCTTGGCCCCCGGAAATGCTGCTTACAGTGTTCTCGAGAACTGCTCATCCAATCGACTTCACACTCCCTTGGGTTCACAGCGATACCCTTGCCAAGTAAGAAGTGGATTGGATAAATGTTTTTTGAGCTATACGAAGGACAGTCATACATGCACAGACAGACAGATATTCTTCCTTTAGATGATGCTGCTACAGCACCACCTATGGGCTAAATGGCACCAAATGTGTCATGGCCACTCAGACATCCTATCTACACACGTCCACCAAATGTGGTTGCAATAGCAGAAAGCGTTCCGGATATAAGCCTGCCTACAACATTTGAGCAAACTTTGAACTCATAAAAGAATTGAAAAAGCAAAGTGGTGGAAAATTGATCGATGCAAATCGACACCTATGGTAATTTACAGTTAAAGAGTTACAAGTAGGTGAAGTATATCCGATTAACAGTTCTCGAGATATTTGAAGGACACACACACAGACACACTCCTTGCTTTATATAACTTGTCATATAAAACCAATAACATCATCATCAGAATCTAACAACACCATCCGGTGAGTGAGTGATTGCATGGGGACGGCTGTGCATGCGGGTTTTGTTGTGTTTGTGTAGCTTTCCAAAAGCGTCAAATGCTCTGATCACATGAGCGTATCTATCTATGTAAGGGAGTAACGGAGCACTGTTGGTGGTGATGGGAAACGTAAATCCAGCAAGCGCCGCCGCGGTGTCAATTCTGCTGCCTGAACCTCCAGAATCCACCTCGTCTCCAGGCTACAGGAACAGTGTGCGGGTCAAATTTCATTTTGCGTCGGTCATCAGAAAAGTTGATCTGTGAGCCTCGTTTCCATGCTGTTTTCTCGTGTGTAGCCTATGAGTTACACCGTTTATTAATACAGACATTCGTTTATGTGTTGATGTGCTCTTAGGGTTGTCCTATCCCTATATTTAGCCCTTTAGATCTCCAAGGAGTAATGTGAGACAAGCTCGTCTCTTTTCCTTCCCTTCACACTTGCTTCTTTACCTCTAACTCCTTCCACTCGCTCTCTTTTCTCAGTACTTTTGAAGTATCCACTCCACCTGAATGTGCTTTTTGGGCTCTGGCGTTCACCCCCGAGTGGGCGACAACGCATATCATCTCCACAATGTTAACCTAACCTGCCCTGTCTTTCCTTACTCTTGCTTTTCCATCAGCGGTTTCACTGTTTCACGGCTCATCTCCTTCATTCCTTCGCCTTAATCTGGGTGGATCAGATTTAACGACAAGTCCAAAATAATCTCAGGAAAACCTCGCCCTCGCCTTCTTCTCTCAGTGTTGAGAGAGAAGATAAAGACGTTTTCACCTCGTGCTGGAAGAGCTGCTACATGTGACACCTGTCAGCACATGTTGTCCTTCTATGTTCACCTCATCACTCCCTCGCAGTGTTAACCTCTGCGCCCTGACAGCTACCTGCCCGCTCCTTCACTTATCTGGTCTGTTTCCATACATCACCTCCATCTGCGGCCTCTCTGTTTCACACATCAGCACCATTTAACCCATCCTCACCTCCCGCTGTTCCTTCTCATTCCTGAACTCAGGCATAGTCTCCAGGCAGAAGATGAGAATGGAGATCACGATGACCATGACGCTGATGATGGCGATGATCCGAGCTCCGCCGGAGGACTCCGGATACTCAAACAGCATCCAGAGGCGGCGCTGCAAGTCATTGGTGGGTAAGGGCCTCTCCTCCTCCTTGGGGAAGCCTTCGTCCGCTTTGTAGCGGTCGATGATCTCTTCTCCGAGCTCGTAGAAGCGCAGCTCCTCCAGGAACATGTCCAGAGGGACGTTGGCGGGCCTCCGCAGCCTCCCGCCGGACTGATAGAAGTACAGGATGGCATCGAAGCAGACGCGGCTCCTGTCCAGGAAGAGTTCGTGCCGCAGGGGGTCGTAGTAGCGAAGGCGACGCCTGGGGTCACCCAGCATGGAGTCGGGGAACTGGGCCAGAGTGCGGAGCTGGGTCTCGTAACGCATCCCTGACACGTTGATGGCCAGACGTTCGTTCAGAGCCCAGTCGCTTTTCCAGTGACAGCGACGCTTCTCCTTCATGGCCTTTCCGCTCGGCTCCTTCTCACTGCTCTCCTTCTCCAGCTTGTTGTGTTTATCTTTGGTCCACTTTTCCTCATCACCGACCTCCTCAGCTTTTTGTTGCCCTCCTCCTCCTCCTCCTGTACCTCCACCCTTGTCTTGACTATCCATCTCTTAGTCTTTGTTTCTTTCTTCCTTGTGTTTCTTGTCTTAATTTTTTTTGTCTCTTCACTCTGGAGAAGACAATTCAAGGTTAACCTGGCTGTGCAGAAACAACAGAATAGGAAAACATGGGTAGATAAAAGGGAAAATATAATATATATAGTATATAACACTTTTTAATCACCATTTCTGTGCACTAAAATATATAAAGGTCATTCATATGAAATATATCTTGAAATAAATTGTCCCTTAGTTGCTTCATTTTGTCATTAATCCACTAACCAGAAACACAGCCTCACCAATCATACATATGGT
Source organism: Gymnocephalus cernua (assembly GCA_023631565.1). Classification (NCBI taxonomy): domain Eukaryota; kingdom Metazoa; phylum Chordata; class Actinopteri; order Perciformes; family Percidae; genus Gymnocephalus; species Gymnocephalus cernua. The sequence continues at coordinate 21,387,781 of CM042441.1, forward strand.
TTTCCCAGAATATGTTGGAACTGATTAATAAAATATTTAAATTTAAATCTTACCTCTTTTTTTGTAAACTCAGCTGAGAAATCTATTGGACAAACATGTTATTTAGATTACATTAAACTGCATAAAAGAGAGAGAGAAGAGTTTTACATAAAAAATTAAAAATAAATTTATTTATTTATTTATATTTTTAAAACAGGAAAAGATTAAAGACAATCGGGCCTGGCTCAGTATAAAACTGATTTTCAGCAGGTTCCTGCTCTGCAGAACATAAATATCACATACACAACAACGCTCACACAATAGACAGCTAGAGACAACAACAAACACACAAACCAAGCTATAGGGCAACAGGAGGGGCCATAGAGCCGTCTCAATGGTCACAGATATACCGGTTATTTTAAATAGTCTTCTTGATGTGATAGTTCTGATGTGCTGTGGGATCTCATTCCAGGCTTTAGTGAGCACATGAAAAAAAGATCTCTGTCCATAACAGTTTCTAAAGGCCGGTAAAGGCAAAAGTCCATTTGTAAAAGATCTCGTAGTGCGCTCAGACCTTGAGCTGAGTTTCGGAACCAATGCAGTTAGAGCAGGTACAGTGTGTCCATTTGAGATTTGATGAAACAGGTTCATCCCATGGCTTAATTTATAGTTCTGAAATGTTAAGGCATTACACAAAGATAGTGCAGTACAGTGGTGAGTCCAGCCTGGAAGCCTGACATGAATCTTATGAGCTCTATTATAAAGTCGTATTACTGGATCAATAATCTCATTTGTTGTAAGTGACCAAACAGGTAAACAATACGACAAATGCAGACCAAACCATTAAAAACTAAACAGAATTAGTATCAAGATGTTCCCATGTTGTATAGCTTTACACAAAAGACATTTTATTTATATAGTGTTTATACTAGTACTCAAAGACACTTTACAGTAAAACCAGAACATTAAGCACATTAAAAACAAGTGAAGCAATAAAACCAACACATCAACAACGAGCCTATTAAAAGCAAACAAAACACTGAGACCAGCATCTAACGGTAGAATAAAATGTGATGTTATTAAAGGGGGAAGGCTGATCTAAAGAGGTATGTTTTGATAAGTGATTTGAATGTGTCCAGGCTAGTAAAGTCACTGATGTTAATGCAATGTTTTAACCTTTTCTCCACCATATTCTGTACTGTAACCACCACCGCGCAGACCCTCGGTGCTTAAAGCTCCACACATGCAGTCGGCTTCATGCTCCTCACCAGTTTATCACCATGTCCAGTTCAGCCAGTAGAAACCTCCTCTCACCAGTCTAATAACGCCTCCAGAGAGTGACCCTGACTCTCCTACTGTACCTCCACCTCAGGGTGCCTTTTGGGCTAAACCTTCCCTCCTTCTGAGACAGTTTGTGGATCAATTCCTGCATAATGATGTCCAGACAACCCCTCCTCCTCCTCCATGTGTCACGTTTGGGAGAGGAGGGGAGGTGGCAGGGGGGTGCAGCGTGGCTCCTTCAGGGGCTACTGGGGGGGCGTTAATCTGCAGCGTGGGTGAAGTTAAGATAGTAAAGCTTGTTTGTAGGTCACGCACGGTCTTCACTTGTGCTCTCTGTCATGCTCAGCACGCCCAGGGGAATGCTGTCGGCCCGAAATTTAATATTCTGCCCTCTCCTCCACCAAGAGCACTGCTGCCTCTTCTCCCCCCCCTTTTCTCTGCCCCCAACAACCCTTCCTGACCGAAAATGTCAACCTCTTAACCCGTCACTCTTCTTAAACATACTGTTAGCACGCATGTCTACACATGAACTTGCACACTCACACAGATGAGGCCAAAACTATAATGTAAAAGAAAAGGAAAGATTTTAAGAAAAGTAAAAGTTGTGTTTTGTGATTTAAACGCTGAATGAGCACACACATATGTGGTTAGTATTTTCCTTTGGTTTCTGTCCCCTCTAACTGCTTTCATAACTTTGCTGTCATCATCTATTTTAAATTACATTTTGGCTACTTGACTGTGGCTTGTCCAAAGTTGTCCACAATTTAAAACATGGCAAATGAAAGCTGACCTGCCAGTCCAGCCTTCATTTTAAATTAACATAAATCATCTGGATGTCTGTGGTTATTTTAGACTCAGCATGAAGTCTACACTCAACCTCTTTGTGGGGCACTGTGTCTGTGCGCAGTAAAACTACAATTCCCATAACAGGAAGCACTTTGCAAATGTTGCCTTTAAATACAGTTTCTGACTTTTCAGAACCATAAATGCAACTGTATGTATGGTACATAAACAAGAAATTGGACTCTATCAGAAGATATAGTTAGATTTAAAGCTGTGACTGTGATGATCTAAGGCTAGCCTAATCAATGTATAATTGAAACACATTTGTGGAAACACATTTATATGAAAGCCTTTCATTTTACTTGCATGCTTAATGCTGGAGCTTTTTTTTTTTATTTCTCATTCAAGCAAAATGGCTATAGGGATGACGCAGTCATTCCAAGGGTTGTTCTGTTCACCTCTTTGGTTCAGACAGAAATATCTCAGCAACTATCAAATGAATTTCCATGACATTGTTTTTACAGAGATTATTGGTCACAAGAGGATGAATCCTAATAAGTTTGGTGATCTCCTAGTCTCACATTGGCAGACCTACCTCCACAGCGCTGTAGAGTAAGTAAGTAAGTAAGTAAACTTTATTTATATAGCACCTTTCACAGACAAGAGGGGTCACAACGTGCTTCACAGTAAAACAAATAATAACAACACATTCAATACAAAACCATAAGGCTAATTAAATGCATGTCTAAAAAGATGTGTCTTTAGTTGTTTTCTAAAAGTTTCCACAGAATCCAAGGCTCTCAAGGCTAAAGGGAGAGAGTTCCAGAGCCTTGGAGCCACCACAAAAAAGGCACAATCAACTCTTGTTTTAAGACGTGTTCTGGGAACAGTTAACAGGTCTTGACTTGAAGACCTCAGAGAGCGACCAGAAGTGTGTGCGTGCAATAGATCCTGGATGTAAGAGGGAGCTTGGCCATGTAAGGCTCTATAGGTAATGATTACAATTTTAAAATGCACTCTAAAACCAGTCGGTAGCCAAGGAAGAGCCTTACGCACAGGAGTAATGTGCGATCTCCTGCTGAACTTAGACAAAAGTCTTGCTGCTGCATTCAGTACAACTTGCAGTTTGTCCATGGATGATTTGTTTAAACAAGTGTACAGTACATTGCAATAATCCAAACGTGAAGAAATAAAAGCATGAACAAGCATCTCCATCTCTTGTTTAGAAACCACAGATCTAATCTTAGCAATGTTCCTGAGATGGAGAAAACAGAAACGAACCACAGATTTCACATGACTGTTAAAACACATAGATTTGTCAAAAATGACAGCCAGATTTTGCAGTAAGGTCTGGCTACACCACACATACATTCTGGGATAGGAGAAAAAAAACACTCTGGCTTGTTTGCATGTCTTTAAACCAATCACAATTGTGAGGAACTGAGGGAACTTGTTTTGGTGGAACATTCGCACCCCCGCAAAAGTAAACACCACATCAAATATTAAATGAAGATAACTGTTCACACAATACAGTAACCTGAGCTATTTAAGTTAGCTGGATACACGGTTAAACCATAATTAGCTGTCCACAGCAATCCCGCCAATCGCCGTAATAATATTCTTTGTAAATCTTTTCAATAATTGCCCAAAAGAACCATGCAGAATTTTCATTTTCAGCATGTAGCTTGCTGAATCTAAATTTGTTGTTGTTTCCCGAAGGAAAGGATTTTGAGAACGGCAATACACAGAGAGAGGAAGATGAGTGACATATCAGGCTTTATCCTGGAAATGTAGGCTGCCCTACTTCCATTGAGGTCAGCAGGTCAATGTTTTCACATATTCTGTGAAATATCTCAATATCTTCTGGATGGATTGGTACAAAATGTGGTGTTCATGTCCCCCCCCCCCCCCCCCCCCCCCCCCAGAAAGAATCGGACTTTGCATGTAGTGTCATCTTATTACAATTTTCATTTTTCCAATACCTATATATAAATATCACCAAAACTATTCCCATCAGCATCAGCTGTACTTTGTGTTCAGTGCTAATTATCAAATGTTAGCATGCTAACAGGCTAAACTAAGATGGTGAACATGTTAAACATTATACCTGTGCTCATTGTGAGCATGCTAGCATGCCGACAATAGCATTTAGCTCAAAGTGCTGTAGCTGTAGCTTTAGTCTCTTGCCAGTCTTGTTATTGTATTGAATAAGTGCAGTCATAGCTGAAAACGTCTGAGTAAAATTAACAATCAATATTATTGTTGTAGTTGTTGTTGAGCAGTAGCAGTTTTATTGCTTTTTAATTCATGTAATCCTTCCAGGTTATGTAAATAGTTTTAATGTTCTTTATTTAATAAAGTTCACAATTTGGCGACTACATTCTCCACTTGATTGACAGTTTAAGTGAGTTTTGTCATTTCCAATACTACCAACAGCACCTGAATGCAGCAGAGCAAACCTCATGATTTGTTAAAACTTTGACCCTCACCTACGCAAACTGCGTTGGATAGGAAGGAAGTGGATGAGCTGAAGAGACGCGGTGCTAACGGTGCTAACGGTGCTAAGACTCATCTAATCAGAGCAAAGAAATCAATACTCGTCTCGAGCAGTGTTGCGGCGTTTTACGACAAGATTTATCATCGTAACCATAGCCCAAATGTCCCTCAGATACCACAACAAAGTTGTCATTGTGACTGGAGGATCCAAAGGAATTGGCAGAGGGATTGTCAAAGTGTTTGGTGAATATTGATACTTATAATGTGTGTATTTGTTTTTGATCAGACAGGAACGGGCGCACTAAATCTTTTTGCATCTTTTTTTCAGTGGAGAATGGAGCCAAAGTGGTGTTTTGTGCAAGAGGAGGTCAGTAACATTATTTTTGGTCAACTATTTTCTTATTAAATTCTGTTTTATTTGACCATATGCCTTTATCATCTGTTTTTTTTATTGATATGACTTTACATTTACTCCTAACTCAAGTACAAGTACAAATAGGTAGAAATACCATAGTCTCCATTACAAGTGAAAGTCCTGCATTCAAAATGTTACTCAAGTAAAAGTACAAAAGTATCAGTAAACTGTAATTTAAATATGAAAAGTATTTATTTAGAAACGCTGCTTCCGTTTCAGAGTGTTATTATGAATACTATATGCATAATACATTGTATTATAGGATATTGTTATTAATGTTGTAATTGGTCAATGTCTAGAAAATGTTAGGTACTTTATGCACTACTGCTTAGCTTAATAGTAAAAGTACTGCAAGATTAATGTAGCGAAGTCTAATGTACGATATTTCCATATGTAGTGGAGTAAAAGTTTAAAGTAGCATAAAATAAAAATGCCCAAGTACCTCAAAATTGTACTTATGTACAGTACTTGAATAATTTCCCCCTCTACTTTCCTCCTATAACTAAAGGAGTTTTATTGAAAGCATTTAAACCTAAAATGTGACTTATGTATGTCACTATAATCCCACAGGTGCAGTAGGTGAGGCTCTGGAGGCGGAGCTAAACAGAGCAGGGCCAGGCTCATGCAAATTTGTCACATGTGACATGTCCAAAGAGGATGACATCAAGGTAATGTGCAACTGCAGTGTTCTAGTTATACTGTCCTCAGATTTACAGTACACTTATAAAAACTGTCATAATCACAAGACGTGTGTGTCCATGTCAATGACTCTTCCCACAGTATTTGGATCTTGTTGTCTCTCTTGCGATGCCTTTCAGATCCAAATAAAAGCATTTAAATGTGTGTGTGTGTGTGTGTGTGTGTGTGTGTGTGTGTGTGTGTGTGTGTGTGTGTGTGTGTGTGTGTGTGTGTGTGTGTGTGTGTGTGTGTGTGTGTGTGTGTGCACACGTGTTAGGGTTGCACGATATTAACAAAATGTGATATTGCGATATTGATACATAAAAAGATATTGCATACTTTTCGCAACACTTTCAATATAATATTGCGCAACGTGATATCACAATAACAATATTGAGTCGATATATATCATGCACCCCGTGTGTGTGTGTGTGTGTGTGTGTGTGTGTGTGTGTGTGTGTGTGTGTGTGTCCTGTTTATCAGCTGGTTTAGCTGAAGACCAAAAGATCTAGATATGATGTAAAAAAAAAATTATAATTTAAAGTTGTATTACATTTTATAAAAAGAATATCCAACAACAAAAATACCAAACAGACCTTGATATAAAAAAGGCAGTTATTTGGTTACAATAATCTGATGGGCAGTACATGGCAGTTACCCATCAAAATAATCAGCAGTCACCTGCTAAAACTAGCTTGCATTCAATCTTGCGTGTAAAACCTGTTTGTCGACTCCAACCAGTTCTGTGTTTGCTCGAGGGTCTGTGTGCTCTACTGGGTGAGGCGCTGTCTGTGTTGTTGTTCCACTGCCACTGGTGTGATTGTCTCTCTGCAGAGATTGATTGCAGTCACAGTGGAGCATTATGGACACATTGACTGCCTGGTCAACAACGCAGGGTGGCGTGAGTCTCACACTTCCTTATTCACTCCAGCAGATGTGATGAGGATGTTTCAAGTTTCTAGTGGAAAATAATTACCTCCCTCCCCCCTCCCTCCCCCTCTCTCTTTAGACCCACCTCATAAATCCACTGATGACACCACAGCAGAGGAGTTCAGGGATCTGCTGAATCTGAACCTCGTCAGCTACTTCTTGGCATCTAAAGTAATGTCTGTTTAAAATGACAGATTATTTATCATAACTTTCTCCCATAAATGCAGACTTCCATTGAAGCAAAGAAGGGCTGTAAGGATCTTATGATATTATAGAGAGACGACAGGAAGAGAGGTGCAACAAAGGTCCTCAGCCGTCAGTACCGCAGTATTTATACTAAATTGAAAAATTGATGTGATCTGAATTCCTCTTTAACGTGGTGTTAAGTGGTGTTACATTTATTTTTTCACATTGAGAAATTCAGATTGGCAATTCAAGTGTCCAGTATTGAAAAAGTGGGAGAATTTTCACTGTACACACACACATATATATATATATATATATATATATATATATATATATATATATATATATATATATATATATATAATATACACGTGTAATGCTGTGCAGTGGTATCCATGTAAAACCTAGTGAGGTGGACATAGTGCAAGTAGAAGTGTGGTGTAAAGTTGAATTGCAGTTATGAATCAGGTAATTTCAAAGGGTGTATTAGTATTTGCCCGTTGAGTCTTCCCCTCCCGGCCCCCCTGTCCTGACACAGAGGGGACTGGTTGAACAGGACACGGGGGTCCGGAGGTGAAGCCTTCTAGAATTAAAATGATTACAACCTTTCTTTGCTTCCATTGACCTCCCTCACACACCCATAGGCAGCTATGCATGTACGTATACAGGATCTATGAAGTGATAGGTGGTCTCACTCTCTCTTCAGTATGTGTTGCCGTACCTGCGCCAGCGGCAGGGAAACATCATAAACGTCTCCAGTCTGGTGGCAACCATCGGCCAGAAAGACGCTGCACCATATGTTGCCACCAAGGTGAGTCCATCCTCCAGGCAACAAGTGTCATTATTCCTTAAAGTGCTCATATTATGCTCATTTTCAGGTTCATAATTGTATTTAGAGGTTATATCAGAAGTTTGTGAACAGTGTTTTCTGCTGGAGATGGTAAGTTCCTTTGGGGGGGACTTTGGGCTTTTTCATTTTGTAAACTTATAACGTGCACAAAAAAAAAGCTATATAACACAATAAAGGAAAGGGAAAAAGCCAAAAAGCATAATATGAGCACTTTAAATCTCAGCTGAAGAGAGAAGAGTGCTGTAATGTGACCTTTTCTCCACAAGGGGGCGATTATCTCCATGACAAAAGCGATGGCTGTGGATGAGAGCCGCTACAATGTCAGAGTGAACTGGTGAGCCGAAGTGCAGTGTAACTCAGATGAACTATAATCTGGGACTTCTTGAGTAAAAGTACCAATACAACAATGTAAAAAAAAAAAGAATACTCCATTGTAAGTAAAAGTCATGCAATCAAAATCCTACTACTAGTACTACTAAACGCACAGAAGTATTAACAGTAAAATATACTTATAGTATCAAAAGTAAAAGTACTTTCTCTGCAGTAAAATGTCCCCTGTGAATGATATGTTAATTATATATGATATTATTAAATTATTAATACTTATGCATCAATGTATATCAATATATATATATATATATATATATATATATGTATATATATATATATTAGTGGTGGGCATAGATTAATTTTTTTAATCTAGATTAATCTCACTGTAATCTTGGAATGAATCTAGATTAAAATGGCTCATTTGAATTCTGCCCGAAGGCATTCAGAATATCTGTGCTAACCAAATAATGACTAAAAGTAAATCTTTGAGAACGGGTTTCTCAAGCCAGGTGGCGCTTTAGACCAGGGGCTCATCTCCTGTTTCCAAAATGCATCACAAACTGCTTGAGAAAGTGGTTCTACTATGATAATTGGTGATGAAAATAAATCATGTTCAATAAGATGTAGCCTACTTGTGTTTACTACAGGGTTTCTGCGGTGGTCTTTTTCTGTCGCGGAAAATACTTTTCAATAGGCTACTCATCTTGGTTGAAGCAGCAAACATTCAGTGTAAGAGTAAAAAAATGACATATCATTAGTTATAATACATTTATTTGATTCACAGCTGCTACATATAGTGTTTTGACCTTGACAATCCAATGCAGTAAAATGCATTTTACCGCAAACTTGCGACTAGTTAACTTTCTAAAGCTTGCGAAATCACTGGTTTGCTAAGAGTCGGTCGGGACTCTAACATTAACACACTGGCAGACACAAGTGACAGAGAGACGGAGGAGAGCAGGGAAGGAAATATGCTGCTGAACGAATAGCTGAATGTTTTAAATAGCGGTAAAAAAAAATTAATAAACGCAAGTGAGGCGGGCGGTTTTGTGAGGCGCACTGGCGCACATTATCTATGTGTGGGAAACACTGTTACTAACTGTTTATTCATCCATCCATCGTCGTCCGCTTATCCGGTGTTGGGTCGCGGGGGGAGCAGCTCCAGCAGGGGACCCCAAACTTCCCTTTCCCGAGCCACATTAACCAGCTCCGACTGGGGGATCCCGAGGCGTTCCCAGGCCAGGTTGGAGATGTAATCCCTCCACCTAGTCCTGGGTCTTCCCTGAGGCCTCCTCCCAGCTGGACGTGAACTGTTTTACAGTCAGTAGTCTGTATACATCCGCACTAAAATATCAAGGTGAAAGTCATCATAGCTTGCGTTGTATCCTATAGACCCAGTTCCCAACCCAACTTTGAGAATAGATTAATAGCGATATTTTTTTTTATCGCCCGATAGCAGTCTCATGTTAACGCAGCACGTTAACGCCAATAACGGCCCACCACTAATATATATATATATATATATATATATATATATATATATATATATATATATATATATATATATATATATATAAAAACCATCCACTGATATTTAAAACGTGTAAGAGTCTCTGAGCAGACTCTGCAACAATAACTCTGTCCTTTTCTGGAGTATGTAGATTATTATATGCTAAAAAGGTATAGGTGTGATACAGAAATAAATAGTCTCCAAAATCTCCACAAGAGATTATGATTGATAGTGTTTTGTGCTCATTGCAAACTGAGTTGCGTGCAGTCATAGAGAGGTGTTGGTTAAAAGTTCTCCGGGCGAGGCACATCTGCATTCCCCGAACAAAGGAAACTCTGATGCACAGATGGTTTAGCTTAAGAGGTAAATATAAGATAGTTAAGGTCACAGTGGCCTCAAGAGAAGCGCATAGAGTAACAACAACAAGTAGATACAGGAAGAGAATGTACCGTCAGTACGAGCAGGAGGGGAAGCAACACAGCACGGTGGCCCCGACCCTGGCGTGTGTTGTGAGAAGATAACAGTCCCGGTGCGGGACAAGAAGACAACGCGCAGAGTGAGGGGGGGGGGGTATAAGAGTTTAGGGAAAGGATAGAACAGGGCTCTCACTCGGCAGAAGAGATACGTGGACCGGCTCCGACTATTTGTCTTTTGTTAGGGAAACTTAGTCTCTGCTTTGTGATCCCACAGATCTGCAGATCTGTAACGCTCATGCGTGACTAATTCAAACTTACTCGTTCAAAATAGTACTATCGTCTCATTGATTCTTGTGTAAAACCAATTTAAGAATATGCGGGGAAGAGTAGTTGGAGTCAGGTTTTGGTGCCCTTTTTAGGGACACACAGAGAATTTCCCCTACAAGTAACAATACTAAATGATATAAAGTATCTGAAAGTATTTAACTGACTACAAAGCTAACCGTACCCTCTCTTGTCTAATAATACTGTCTGCCGTTTATTGCAGCATCTCTCCAGGTAATGTGATGACACCTCTGTGGGAAGAATTAGCAGGACAGACGCCAGATGCTGCAGCCGCCGTTAAAGTGGGAGAAAATTCTCAGGCAAGTTCTCACAGTGGAACCAACACGGCGCTAGAGAGATGGGGAACATGTTCAGAGTGGAAGTGATTTTAATGAGGCCGTGGGAGGTTTGGGAATGGCACAAAAACTTTGGAAACTGAAAACGAAAGACGGTCGATTTGCTGCAGTGAAAACTTCAATCCGCAAAAAGTGTAAAAGACATCTAAGAACTCTCGTTAAACTTAAATCCTATCATCAGGTCCAATCTTAATTATTTGAGCAGCATTTGACAGATTAGTTGTGAGTAAAGAAAATGCAGTACGTTAATATTGAAGAAAGGTCCCCCTCATCAAGGAAAGAAAGGTCCGTTTTTAGCTGCAGAGAAACTGTTTCTGTTGAGCCGATGCAGCAGCTAAAACCCCAGTTAAGACTCACTGTGAATAATTAGGAGGTAACCTTCAGTTCCTGCAACATTGTTGTGTTAATGATCCAAAAAGCCACGCACTGCGGTCACTCTATTGGGTTGTTGATGTTAACTCCCTCAATTTTGTTTTGGCCATGCAAATTACAGCTTTCTATTTATCCCAAAGGTATGAGGGTGAAACCGTTAAGAGGAGACACCAGACCAGGGGTCACCAACCTTTTTGACACTGAGAGCTACTTCATGGGTACTGAGTCATACGAAGGGCTACCAGTTTGATACACTCTTCTGAAATAACAAATTTGCTTAGTTTGCCTTAGTTATATATGATTATTAATGATTAATGATACTCATCTATGTGAAGACACTGATCACGTTAATGATTTCTCACAATAATTATCAACAATGACTTAACAAGGTGGGAAACGGATAATATCAATATTACATTTTCATTTTTAGAACAGGCCTGAGGGCTACTCATGTGGTCCTTGGGGGCTACCTGGTGCACCGTGTTGGTGACCCCTGCACCAGACTGTGGTCCTAAGGCCCAGCAATTTCCCCTTTACATACATAAAGATTCATCTGTTCTTATTTTTTAAGATTCTCAGCTTGCTCATCATAATTCATAGTGGAAAAGTGCAAGCAATTAATGTTATCGTTATAGATTTAAAAATGTCTCTGCACTTTGTTCTCGAAGTGTTGCTGAAACACTTCCAGGAACTTGTCAATTCCTGGAAGCAACATAACATAGGAGGGCCCCTCCAGCCAATTTTGAAATGCTTGTTGTACTTGGCAAATACACTGAACAAAATTCTAAACGCAACACTTTTGTTTTTGCCCCCATTTTTCATGAGCTGAACTCAAAGATCTAAGACCTTTTCTATGTACACAAAAGGCTTATTTCTCTCAAATATTGTTCACAAATCTGTCTAAATCTGTGTCAGTGAACACTTCTCCTTTGCCGAGATAATCCGTCCACCTCACAGGTGTGGCATATCAAGATGCTGATTAGACAGCATGATTATTGCACAGGTGTGCCTTAGGCTGGCCACAATAAAAGGCCACTCTAAAATGTGCAGTTTTACTGTATTGGGGGGGTCCGAAAACCAGTCAGTATCTGGTGTTAGGGTTCATCCGTGAAGAGAACACCTCTCCAAAGTGCCAGACGCCATTGAATGTGAGCATTTGCCCACTCAAGTCGGTGACGATGACGAACTGCAGTGAGAGAGAGACAGACAGTGCACACACACACACACACAGAGACAGAAGAAAGTTACATGATGCAACCACAAACGTTCTGTTGGAAAGTGAACAGGAATAAGAAAAGACATGTTGTCTTCTCCAACAGCTGCTGGGTCGTATGGGGACGGAGGCGGAGTGTGGACTGGCTGCCTTGTATCTGGCTGCTGATGCTACTTTCTGCACCGGGATCGACCTGCTGTTCAGCGGTGGAGCTGAACTCAACTACGGCTTCAAGAGTCAGATCCCTTCTTGACTGTCAGTGGTCGTGAAACAGCTGATTTAACATTAAATAGTTTAATCCAGATTATACATACACTACCGTTTAACAGTTTCTAATCTCCTGCCACAGAAGCTTGATTGGGTCCAGTCAGATGTCTGACAGGATTACTCTATATCTGTGAATGGTCTTTGATGCTTTTAGGATGCAGAAAGTCCTCTTTACAAATAGATGTTATTTTGTACGTGGAGAACAAAACTCTGTTTATTGGTTGAATCAGACTGACAACTGAAATGGCAGAAAGAGACAAAGATCACTCGGAGCAACAGTTGAAAAAGAATAGAAGAAATCAGCAGTCATTGGTAAAAGAAACTTTAAGCTTAGCATCAAAATGTCTGCAATTTTAAATAGGAACAGGTTATGTGCATAACAATGCAGCCTATAACAAACCGGAATTAACAGGCAACTAGAGCTGCAAAGATTAATTGATTTAGTTGTCAACTCTTAAATTAATCGCCAACTATTTTGATAATCGATTAGTCAGTTTGAGTAATTTTTTAAGACAAAAGTAAAAATTCTTTGATTCCAGCTTCTTAAACGTGAATATTTTCTCGTTTCTTCTCTCCTCTGTGACAGTAAACTGAATATCTTTGAGTTGTGGATAAAACAACACATTTGAGGACGTTTTATACATTTATTACATTTTATAGACCAAACAGCTAATCGAATAATCGAGAAAATAATCAACAGATTAATCGACTACGAAAATAATCGTTAGTTGCAGCCCAACAGGCAGCTGTTGCTTTAGTAAAGCTATAACTTCACAATAGAAAAGGAAGGTTAGTCTAGGGTTAGCACTATTGGAATTTGATCAGGGAATATCAGCTCAATACTTAAGAGTCCAGTTTGCACCATTGTGGTTTAATATTGATCTTCACTTAATGCTTTGATGGACTGGAAAACAAATTCAAAATCAAAGTTCCAACAGTATTCTCCCATGTAATGTAAAAAATGTAGGGACATTCACTAAATAGAAGATTTCATAATTAAAATCTTCTTCTTTTGAGGCTGAAACTATTTCACGTGTAAATAATACATTTGGTGTCTGAATTATATACTGGTTTTATTATCTCTGTTGAAATGGCCACTATTTAAGGAAAAAAGAAAAGCAGGTGATTCCAAACTTTTGAACAGTAATGTATGTCTAAGTGTGCTGATAACATGACTAAGATCAATACTAAATGGTTTGAAATACAGGGAGGATGTGGATGCAATAAAATTGACTGACATTTAATAAATAGATAAAAGTGACTTTTCATTCATTTAGGCGATCAATTTGCCTGGCTGAGAGAGATGAGTCAGTTTATAAAATGTTGGCATCCTGGCCAACTGTGTAACAAGACCGGCACCACTCCCCACCGACTGACCAATCAGCATCAACGTCTTTGACCTCGAATAACCTCCCTTTTTTGAGCCTACTGGTGTCCGCCAATTAGATGTTACGCTTTTCTCACGCCTTCAATGACTTCATGAATGAATTATAATTACAGGACTATTATTAAATAAAGGTTGTGGCTCTTTTTTCCCCTCTAATATAATTGTGTCTTCTTATAGAACAGCCCCGGTGATTTTAAAGGAGTAACCAAGAACAAATAGGAAAAAAAACACAAAAGTCGTCACAACCCGTCCCGTTTAAAAGCGTTTATAAATTTGCTAAGGCGAGTGTTTCCGTTAAAGCACTAGCTAATATCACGAAGGTTTATGACGCTGGGAGGTTTCACCTCAGTCGAACAGCTAGCCAGCGTCTCGTATTTCAAAGCGGAACTCAAGTTGACTTTGAGCGTTTGTTTCCACACGAACAAATAATCGCGTTTATCTAAACGTAACGGAGATGGCATCCCTGCGGTCGGTGAGTTCATTGAGCGATGTATGTGCACTGTTTATCATCTGTTTACGTCGACTGTCTGGGTGAATGATTCACGTAAATTATTGACAACGCAAAAGATAATGACCGAGATAATAGTCCTTCACTATAGTCTGCTTCACACGGACTGGTGTGTGTCTGACCCGCCAGCACCGAGGGTGGCAAAAGAAGAGAGGTCACTAAAGCAAACACCGTGCTAAAATAACTATGGAATGTATCTTGTTTGCCTCGTAACGTAAAATACAACCTAATGACTTCTGTACATCGTCATGGTGCGGTGACGAATTCGGCAGACGTCTAGTTAACAAGTTTGACCTGAATTTATTAAATAAAGTTGCCTAACGTTGCATAACCACCTTCCACGCATTGGTGGATGGCAAGCCAGGTTATTAGTATGCCGAATTGAAAAATATATATCCTTCTGATGCTAGTATAGTCAGGAGTCTGTTTTCTATGTAGATTGTAAGCGACGCAACAGAACAGAGTTTGGTCTCATGCGACAAGGCGTTACGTTGCTGCTACATAAATTTGATTTAAAAGCTAGGCACGAATGCTAGATTTAACTAATTCTATTCTACTTTAATTCCGGACTGTGGGTCCAAGTTAACAACAACAAAGATCACATTTCATGCATGCAATTTGCACGTGCATGTCACAAACTGCACAGCAAAAACTAACCTGCACATACTTATGATCGCAATAAACACTGAACTTGCATCATCCATTCAACAACGTGCACACACACGGGCTTCTGCAGCGGACTTTTTTTAATAGGGATTACTGAAGCATAAATCTGGCAGGGCAGATTTATTTGTATAGCACATTTCAGCAACAAGGCAACTCACAACGTGATTTACATAAAACATTAAAGAGCAGTTGAAAATCTAAAAACAACTGAAATAGAATAAGACAGATCAAGATGCAAGAATAAAAGGCACAGTGCAGTGTAAGAAATGAACAATTTCAGCATCAAAAAGAAATGTGTATGTATTATAATGTAACAGCAGATCAGAAATGTATTTTGGCCCTAAACAGCTCAGTGCTTTATAAACAGACAGAAGTATTTTGAAATCAATTCTTTGAGGGAGATCATGAGATTACTAAAAGCATAAACTGATCAACAGGCAGTAACTGCCTGGACAGTTCAGCCACAATAACAGGTAAAGAGCAGAATTCACTTAATATTGTTATTATATCAACTTTGCTTGTATTACCTTGCATGACAGGAACTACTGACATCATAAAGCCAGGTAGAATATCAAAGCCAGTAAAACAAGAACTGGCAAGAACTTGCTTTACTTGCTTTAGCTGCTAGTATATCAGGTCCCAAGGCCAGTAAGTGTTGTGGATTTTGTGCTGCACTTTCCCAACAGCAAGCCATTATTGTTGGTTATAAGAACAAATATTGTTTTCCGTTGCACCTTTTGTCACCCGCATGTGATCCTTGCAAACTAATTTCTGACCTTGAGCATTCCTCATTTTGCAGCATAGCCGGCATATGCGCCCGATCCTAATTACAGCGCAACACTTTGTCTCGCACAGGCATGTGTGTTACAAGCTGCACACTGTGAATTGCAGGCAAAATGATTGGTGCTGAGTCACACACCCACACACACACACACAATGTCAGGCACGTTGTCCCTGTGTATTCCCATGGCTGGATGAAATGTCACCTGGAAAGACGATGGTAAGACCTTCAAACTTATGACACTAGTCCTGCATATAAACATGTTTTTTGTTGTTTTGATTTTGCAGGCACTCCATGGACGACTTGTCCAGGCCCTCCCCTTCTCCTTTGGCTCTCTGCGGCTTGCTAGCTCCTTTAAGGTAATGAGCAACATTTATTTCCCACGGTGAGGCCTGTTTCATCTCCATCCAGCTGGATTTACAGTCTGGCTTGCCTGTAAATGTCGGAGTACAATGTGTTTGTAGATCATTATAGGGAGAAGGAGGAATTTGTCCTTTCCAATTCAACTTGCCTAGAATTGAAAGTTATTTTCCCCTTTTTGTCTTTCCCTCACTGTCCGCCTGTTGTAATCATTTAATTCAGTTTAATTTACCTTTTTAATTAATTGTGTCTAATTGAGCAGATGAGTCAGCGTCTCGACTGACTCTTTGTAACGCTCAACTAATTGTCTTTTTAAAGCATGCGTTGCCAATAACGTTGATTTAAAAACAATCACTGTATTCGTCGCCTGCTCTGCTCTTGTACCGCCTACTTCTTTTTCTTCCTCCGGCTCGCTTGTCCATCCCCACCTCAGGCAGCGGATCTCGTCATTGAACGCAACACAGCATGCAAGCCAAAGCCCGACCCCTCCACCTTGGTGTTCGGCAAACAGTTCTCCGACCACATGTTGACCATCAACTGGACGGAGAAGGGCGGCTGGGAGGCTCCACAGATCAAACCATTCCAGAACCTGTCGCTGCACCCGGCCAGCTCCGCCCTGCACTACTCCATAGAGGTGAGGACAAGGGCTCTGATGTCTTCACTGGGTGCAGCAAGACCCAAGACGTTTATACAGAACTGCTACAGGCTGATATTTCATGCAGATGTATTATTACTGTCATCTTCTTTACTTTCTCTTTATAGTGATATACTTATAAAGGTGTAAATGTCTCTGAAGCAGCAGTAAGACCATCATGAGACGATAGAAGATTTCCCCAAAAAATGAAATCCTTTTGTGTTATGAATGTTTTTCGAACCTTGCAACTGAATGTTAGGTTTGCAACCGAACCACACTTGGAATTCATTACAATTGTTCAGTTGCAGGGAAACATTGGGGGAAATTTGGCCTTAAAACAAATTTTAAGTAAATGCAACAAACTGCGGAATGAATGAATAGAATAGAGTAGGCGAAGACTCTTTCTTTGCGGGTTTACGGCAGAGTTTGCTGTTGTCGAGGAGGAACCTTCAGAAACGTGGCGAGCAGAGGTAACGTGTTGTGTGTTTCTGTCTGTCTGCGCTCCAGCTGTTTGAAGGCATGAAGGCGTTCCGTGGAGCCGACAACCACGTCCGTCTGTTCAGACCAATGCTGAACATGGAGAGGATGCATCGGAGCGCTGAAAGAAGCTGCCTTCCTGTGAGTTTGTACCCGACCTCGTCCTCCCTCAGTGGGGACGGTGTCAATCACTGGAATTGTACCTCCATATAATTTCATGTGACAAATGAAAATGGATAACTTATTGGTGGCAAAAACGTCCTACTGTGGCTCTGGCTTGGCTGCAGAGCAGTGCCACGTGATTGAGCAAAATGCGCAGCACCGGCCATTCATATGCGTCCAGGTGCACGTAAGCAGGGCCTTGTAGCATTGTGTTCATTTACTTTAGAGCTGCAACTAATGATTATGTTTATTGCAGATTAGTCCATTGATTTTTAGATATCGATCGATCGATCGATCGATTTAGATTTAGTAGTTTGCTCTATAAAATGTCAGAAAATTGTACAAAAATGTCGACCGGTGTTTCCCAAAAGCCAGGACGACGTTAGAGGTGTTGAAATTAATCAAATAACCGATTCATCGAATCGTGGCCATGGGCGATGCTGCATCGATAATTGACCGGGCATATAGAATATTACATATTCTGCCATGTGCTCAGTGCTGTAGTTTTATGTATCCAATTTATTTAGTATTAGGCAGTCCCTCCAGAAAAACAGAGTTTTTTTGTGATTGTTGCGGGCAAAAATCCTTGATTATGCGGCACGTTTTCTTAAAAAATGCGATGGAATATGCGGGATATTTATGCAGTTCTATGCAATGAAATTGCGGGAACTTGCAAAAACTGCGGTTTGATGAAAAAAAGTGATTCCCCCAACACCGTGTTCCCACAAGGCAAAATTATGTCACTTCATTACGTTCCCATGGCAATGGGAAAATGGCTGCTCTTGTGTGAAGTAAACACAACATTTTTCAACTTTCTGCTGAGATATATGTGACCTTTTTGCAACGAAAATGCAGGGATTATGAAATCATGCAAGCCCTGCATATTTTGCGTGGAAATCGGCAGATTATTACATCCAAACTGCGGCATATTTGAAAAAAAAACGGCTTTTATGCATTGAATTCTACGCTCGCATAATTGCATTTTTTTCTGGAGGGACTGATTAGGGCACTGCAGAATGTTTTGTTTTTGAAGCTGGAAAAGCTATGAATTAAATATCCTATATGGCTTCAATAGAAACATGTATTTGACGCATCGTGATGCATCGAGATATCGAATCGCTGACATGAATCGGGAGATCAGTGACGATTCACACCTCTAGACGACATACTCAAATGTCTTGTTTTGTCCACATCTCAAAGATATTCGCTGTACTGCAAATCAGAAAATATTCACTTTTAAAAAGCTGGAACTTTGTCTGAAAATGACTCAAACCGATTGATAAATGATCAAAATAGTTGAGGATTAATTGAATAGTTGACCTCTACTTGATTAATCGATGAATCTTTGCGGCTCTAATTCACTGCTGCTGCGATGAACTCGTCCGAGTTGTACAATCCTGCGTGACGTGTAAAAATCATCAACATGTCCACACAAGACAGCCCCTCTGTGTTTTTGCCAAAGTGCTACTGTCATTACATTCTTCAGCTTCTTTACAGGCTGACGCCCTGAAGCTATTGAACGAGGTATTACAAAGTTAAATGTAACTGCTTGGCAGCATGCCCATCGTAGGCTTACTGCCAACACTTAACAGCACAAACCAGATTCAAGAGTTAATTCTTCACCAGAGCGAGGCACGAAGAGTCTAAAGCCTGGGTTTTCCGTGCCACGAACGTTAACCCGGCTAGATCGCCATGGTAACTTATGCTGCACGGCTAACCTAGTCCGGACCAGTTTCTGTTCCGAGTTCTGGCTTGAAATCGGCTAAAAAGCTAGCCTGCAGGTATTCCGGCACCGTGCCGGATCTCCGGCAAGCTGCCGTAATGAAAAATAAATAAATAAATAATAATATTTTGGAACTTGCATGCCATTTAATATTTTCGAGTCCATTGATTTCACCTACCGATCATATGAGAGGAACGCAGCTCTAACTAAGGCAGGGCTTAAAGTACTCGGGCCTGGTGCCGGATTTCTGGTGTATGACTATTTTAGAAAAATAAATAAATTAAAAAGTCCACATGGGATTTGTTTTTGATGCGCTGGGTTTAACCAATCATCGAACTTCCACCTACCAATGAAACGAGTTCTAGCCAATCGGATGCAAAGTAGGGCGGGTCTTTGCCGGAAAGCGAGAGTGCGGTGTGGTCTCCCGGTGACCGTCTCCGTGGTAACGCAGCTAAAAACAATGGAGGCAAAGTTAATCAAACTTGGAGCATGTACAATTAGAAGCAACAGCCGGTGGGGCCTGAGGCCGTTTCCATGCTAAAACACAGTGGCGCGGGTAGAGCGCGACTATAAAGTCATGCTGTAGGAGCGTGCTGAAATGAGGACGAGTACAGTCTTAAGAGTGTTTTATTGTTTAGGAGTTCAACTTTTTATTTGTAAGAGGAAGAATATTGAATAATATAATACACGTTTTAATATTTCTTCTCTCACTATATCTCATTCTATTGCTAATGTTCAGGGTAGAAGAGCGATTCCAGTTGATCTCGTTGTCTTTTTTTTTGCCGTAGCTGTTTGATAAAGATGAAATGCTGGAGTGCATCAGGAAGCTGGTGGAGGTGGACCAGGAGTGGGTTCCCTCCTCCCAGGACACCAGCCTCTACATCAGACCCACCTTCATAGGAATAGAGGTGAGACACTGAGTGAACTCATGACGTAGTTACACAGCTGAGTTTCTGCTCACCATCTCGTCTGAAGTGAGTAAATGGTGTTAAATGTGGTTGGAATCGGTTCCTACCTGCGGCCCTTTTGCTGCATGCCTTTGCTCCCCCCCCCCCTCTCTCTCCTTTCATATTCAAGCAGTCCTATCGAATAAAGGCCTAAAAAAAAAAAAATCTAGAAAAGAAAATGTGGTTGGAATACAATCCTGCGTACTCTCCTTCTGTCTTACTAATGGAATGACTTCTGCTCCTGATTGCCCGTCTTCTCTCCCCACCCCTCCTCTAGCCGTCCCTCGGCGTGTCTCGGGCGGGACACGCTATGATCTTTGTCATCATCGGCCCAGTGGGACCTTACTTCGCAACAGGGTCCTTCAACCCCGTTTCTCTGCTGGCGGACCCTTCATTTGTCCGGGCTTGGCAAGGAGGCGTCGGAGCCTATAAGATGGGAGGGTGAGTTTATGATTGTTAAAAGCACTGGGATTTCATTTTGACATTAACACTAAAGAAAAGAATAAGAAAACCGAATGAAAGCATCATAATGTATACATCTGTGCTATTCTGAAGTCTGCTTTATAACACTGTCACGGCTAGATGAAGTTCCTGAAGTGCTTCACCCCTCAGCTGTGTTTTTATTCAGCAGTGAAGCTGGATAAAGTACAACTATTTGGATTTTCCGCTTGGCTCATGAAGCAT
This sequence comes from Gymnocephalus cernua, assembly GCA_023631565.1. Classification (NCBI taxonomy): domain Eukaryota; kingdom Metazoa; phylum Chordata; class Actinopteri; order Perciformes; family Percidae; genus Gymnocephalus; species Gymnocephalus cernua. The sequence goes on from CM042441.1 coordinate 21,408,496, forward strand.
AGAGAAGGCTGCCAGGCTGGTGTTGGGGTCAAACCTGTGCCAAGAAAAGAGAGGCGCTGCAAAAAATATACACCTTCTTCGAGACGGACCTTTTGTCACGGCGTAGCATGAAAAGTACAGGTTATTAATGTCAAGAGACACAGCTGCGCGGGACAAGTCTAAATGTGTTCCATAAGATCACCGATTTGACCAGTTTGAGTCATCAAACAGGTGGATCGATGGAACAGGGCCAACATTAATGTGCTGTGCTTCTGTATTTATATATAAATAAAAGGAATGAGGTTAGACAAGTACAAAAACATGAATAAAAACCTTCACAGACAGCAACACTACAACTACTTCACCATGGGAGACACTTTTTTTCTTTTTCTTTCTCCGAATGAATGTGATTAAAGGGCGGATACCGTCTGTGCTCCTGTAATCTCTTCACTTATTCCACACAGCCTCTAATCTCAGGCCTGCTTCCACATGAGTCTGCTCGGCTACAATGTGATTACACGACGCCACTGAACAGCCACTCGACTCACTAAACCAACACGATCTGCTCTCGCTGCCGCCGGATTTAGCAGCAGCAGCAGCAGCAGTCACGGGACTGCTGAGTAGATATTTTAGGGTTGTCACTCTGTATGTGAATTATGTTATCGTGTTTATTTAATGTGTGCAAAAGAATTTCAGGTCCCCTTTTGACTTTTTAGGGTTTTGTACCAGCGTCGCGGTAAATACAATGCATGCATTTAATGTCACGTTGAGGGGCCGCCATTGGGCCGCCTCTACACTCACGTCTCTGCCTGTCTTTGGTTTATTTGAACTCTCTCCAGTAACTACGGCCCTACGATAGCAGTGCAGAACGAGGCGGTGAAGCGGGGCTGCCAGCAGGTCCTGTGGCTGTATGGAGAGCAGGAGGAGATCACCGAGGTCGGCACCATGAACCTCTTCATCTACTGGACCAATGACAAAGGAGGTCCGTGTTTGTTCTGTCTTGAGCGTCTCTGAAATGTTGTTCCAGAGATTTTCTGTTTACTACTCTCAACACCTTGTCATTTAAGGATAAACGTGTTTGTGTGTCTGCAGAGAGAGAGTTGTTGACCCCTCCTCTGGATGGCATGATTCTCCCAGGGGTCACCAGACAGTCTCTGCTGGACCTGGCCAGAACCTGGGTAAGACCACCAGAGAGGAGACCAAACCCAACTCTCACATAGACCTCAACAGCACAGATATCGCAATTCACATTTCCCCTAAATTTCTCTCACTGTGCTCCTCAAAGTTGCCCAAAATGCACCCAGAAAGCCATTGTGGGACGTCTGATTTGTAAAGAAGCATTTCCAGTTAGTTTTTCCAACATGGAAGTGCTTTAATAACCACAAACCAAATGCTGCACCTGGTGTCCCCGAACCTTGATTGATCACATCACAACTTTCCAGATGGGGCCGCCCTGGTAGCTCACCTGGTTGAGCGTGCGCCCCATGTACCAAGGCTCAGTCCTTACCGCGGTGGCCTGGGTTAAATTTTGACCCATGGCCCTTCGCTGCATGTCAACACTTGTCAGCCCACTTTCCCGTCTTAAGCTATCCTACCCAATTCCTATATTATTATAAATATATTAGAGCCCGACCGATATATCGGCGGGCCGATATTAGGCATTTTCCAAACTATCGGTATCAGCATTTATAATGGCCGATAAATGAATATTTAAAAAATAAAATAAAAACCTTCAACCATGTTATGAGTGTTGGCGTTGCATAGTTTGTCCACCAGAGGAAGCTCCACAACGTCCCTCTTGGCAACACTTTGATTTTTGTTATTATGTTTTTGTTCAAAGGACTTTAAGCTTCATATCTTAAGTTTTTTTATACATTTTATTTATCAGAAATTTTATATATTTACATTATTTTTTTTAAACTCCATTATCATATTATTTTAGCAAGGACTCATAAATACAGTAACTACAAACAACTAATTTAGGGAAATCCGTTTCTGGATTATTATTTTTTAAATATACATATATCGGCCAATATATCAGAATATCGGATTTTTAAATCCCCAAATATTTGTATAGATATCGGCCTTAAAAATCCTTTATCGGTCAGGCTCTAAAATATATCAATAAAAACCCAACAAATAATCTTTAAAAAAAAAACGGATGGATAGATTGTTCTCACGGCAATAGGAAAAGTCTCTCTTAGGTTGAACTGCTCACAACTCTCTGACACATCGTACCAGTGATGTAAACAGAAATGTCAAGGGGTCACAAGCCCAAAATGTTCTGACACCTCTGCAGTGGATCATCAAACTTGATTTTAAATAGCTTTTTTGTGCGTCTGTCAGGGTGAGTTTAAGGTGACCGAGCGCACGATGGCCATGAAGGAGCTGCTCGGGGCTCTGGACGCCGGGAGGGTCCTGGAGGTGTTCGGAGCGGGGACGGCCTGCGTCGTGTGTCCTGTCGGCAGCCTCCTCTACAGAGGAAAGGTAGGCGTTCGCCTTCTCTCGTGATGTTTATTTTTATTTTTGTATCTTGTGTTGCAAAAATCCCATTCTGTTCTTATGATTTGCTGTAGATCTGTGCATACATGCAGTAGGTCAGTAATCAGATCTCTCCCTCACCCCGGCCTCATTTTACATGTTTAAGAATTCAGCTTACTGCAGAAAGACGATGGTAGTCTGATTACTTGAAAGGGAAAATTTTGATTTTTTTTTAAGTGCGGTTGTGTGAGGCACTCATCCATAGTCAGTGTATTGTTATCTACAGTAGATGGCGGTCATCAGCCCCCAGTTTGGAGAAACAGACAGGAGTACCGACACTGAAGCTAAGCAACGTATTGCTGTACACATTTTAGCCACCAAAAAAAAAAAAGGCCCATCTAAAAGTGTATGCTACATTTTAGAATATTTTCACCGCTTTACCTTGCCGTCAGACAGCCTTTCACAGCGGGGAACTGAAGCCTTTATATCCATCTATGCTCTCTTCGAAGCCACCAGACTCCTTTGACAAAAACAGTATTTTTACCTCGCAGAACCAGGGAGTTGCTGGTCTACCGCTGCCTCGATCAGTTCGTTAGTTAGTGTTATTGTGTGACTTTGATGAATCCGAACTAACCCTCTTTTTAAGTGTACGTAAACACACTGATTGTAAATCACTATGGGTAACAGTATGAGCTAAAAAGTACAAACATGTTTCTTCCTTTCTCAGACGTACCAGATCCCGACTATGCAGAACGGTCCGGACCTGGCGAAGAGATTCCACAAAGAGCTTACTGATATTCAGGTAAGTGCACTATATAAACACAGTATGCAACAGTTTCTTTAAAGCTGCTGCTGGCAAACGTGCATGTGGGCGCCTCCAAGTGGCAGCAAAAGGGAAGAGCTTAAAAGATATCCAGAAATACCTGTCTTCAGTTTTTTCAACTTGGCTGAGAGTTATTAACACTTTTTTTATACTGAAGAATCCACAAGCATGTGACAGGAAGTCACATAGAATCAGGGCTGCACTAAGGATTATTTTCAAATAATCTGCTGATATTTTTTTTGGGGGGAATATTTTTAATAATTGTTGTAATTTGTTTTGTTCAATCCTCATACCGGAGAAACTGCAACTAGATAAAACATGTTCCACTATTTTTGTTTGATAAATGACTGAAACAATATCAACTATCAAAATAGCAGTAAATGATTTTTCTGTCAAAAAAACAACATATCGTCATTTTAGCAACAACATAAAGGCTCTGACGCACCAACCCGACGGCCAACTGTTGGCAGAAAAGGCAGTCGGACTGATCAGTCTCCCCGAGTTGGTCAATAAAGTACCTCTGAACACACCGAAGCGACGCTGACTTGAGCGTGCGTTCTGCGCGTGCACGAGACGTAATACGTCTCCATAACAGCCGGCGGCGCTAATCCGTACTGTCGCCTAAAAACTGAAAACCGGCAGCTGATTGGATGAACGCATCACGTAGGTCTGGCTTCTCCCGAATTTCAAAGCCAGACCATAATGGCGGCTCGTTCGGAATACGATCTCATATTTTACGAAAATAGTTCTCCTCCGACGGACGACGGCACGGAACACACCGAACAGACTCGAGTCACCGACCTCGCCAGACTGTCCGACGGCCGATGATCGGGTTGGCGTGTCAGCGCCTTAAGGTTATTTTTGTTGCAGCTGTAGCTCCTATTTGCAGATTTAACTTTTACATTCAGCTTGTTAATTTTTTAAATTTTTTTTTGCTCTTGTTCCCTTGCTTCACCCAGTACGGACGCAAACCAAGCGAATGGGCACCACTGGTCATTTAAACGGCCGTATCGCACATGCCAGTTGTATCAACAGTTAGTCCCATGATTCCAGTTTGGAAGACCAGCAGCACCCCCCCTCCTCCTCCCTCCTCCCCCCAAACTCTCACACACTCTCAACCCACTAACGCACTCCTGCTCACTTACAAACCGAGGAGACGGACGCCTCTCTCTTGCAACAATATGCAATGTTTTGACTGGACACAACTCTCAACCTTGAGGTATGTACGCCAAAGCAGGAAAACGGCTCTCGTCAGACGGAGGTAAACGACCAGATAAAACCGCAGAGATGCGATGTGGCTGCTGCTGATATACTGTATATTAGACTAACCCAAGCACATTTAAATCTCAAATCTAATTCAATTTGCATAAAGAAGGCACATCATTCAAGTTTTTGTCCTTGTACTCACTTGGATGAATTCCTTGCGAGGAGGGCATTGCTTATAGTTATTAGCACAAACATTTCATTTTCATCACATTAACAAACAAAACAAAAAAAAGGCACAAACTGACATATTTCCGTTGTAGAAGGTGATATTTGCAATATTAAAGCAGGTACATATTCGATGTGTAGCACAGTTAACCTCTTGGCAGCACGCAATCTGTATGTGCCGTTTCTCGTCAACAGTTGGATTCAAATGTATTTCACAACAGGAACAACGTATATATTAACAATAACCTGTACTACTTAATAACCCGTACTGTGACGTTTTTAGGTGTGACGTGTAAACGCGTCATAGAATAATGTTTTGTTACCGTTGTGTACATAGCGATCTGAGAGAGTATTGGCTGTTAGTTTTCCATGGGGCCACGTCACTTTGACACCAGAGTTTGCACTGACTTTTGTTTTGAATGTCAGGTTTGTATCTTTGAGTGTGACTCAGCCTTTTAGGGAGGAATCCCGGGGCAGGTTTAGTTTGTGGAGAAGACGAACTAAAGATTGAGATTAAAGAAGGTCTGATGATAGGACGACACGCTGTAGAAGAGACAGACTGTTACATGCTGCCAGTTACTCCTGCACTAGTTTGTGTGTAATCATTATAACAATGTAACAAGTGGTGTTGTTATTTGAGGTTTTTAAATTATATTTTTCCTTGTTTTGATGTGAAATTAGTCTTCCAAAAGTACTTGACTCGTCAGTGTTTTTACTGCATTCTGGGCTTCATGTCCTTCCCTGTCTGGTGGGAAATGTGTTTTCTTTCTGTACACCTGTCCCTCTTCTGTCTAAGTGCCTGACCTCTGTCTGTTAGTTTGTTGTTCTGTGGATCTTCAGCTGCTGTTTTTCTTTTTTCCAGTTTTGTGCACTAGGGGGATGTAGCTGGATTCTTTTGTCGGTGTAGTTCTTTTAAATATGCTGTTACTTTTACTCGGCTGTAATGTTTTTACAATAAACCTGATGTGAGTTCAGTCTCTTTTTGTACTTCAGTTGTTTTGCTTTTGAGGCATTTTAATTTACATCGGTGGTCATTTTCAGTATATTTAAAGGGTTCATTTGCACAAGCAGATATCTTTGTTTCATTTTTCATGTTTTCTTGGCAGGGTGCAGTGACTTTCTGGAGACTCCAGTGGTCGCCTGGCAACAGTACCCAGACAAGTAATTACCCTACAGAAAATTAAAAATTGTCAGTTTTTGTACTGCCTAAATAAAATGGATATAAAATGTTAAGTGAGCTGGAGGTGCTGCTGAACAAATAGAACTCATGTTTACAGTCAAGCTAAGCTATGCTAACTGGCTGCTAGCTGGTTAGCTTCATCAAACTCCACAGTAAAAACATCTATGTTGGGCAACTATGTTAACTACTGAGCTTTAGAGGTGATGGTAGGTGGAATATATATATATGAATATATATATATATATATGAATATATATATATATATATATATGAATATATATATATATATATATATGAATATATATATATATATATATGAATATATATATATATATATATATGAATATATATATATATATATATATATGAATATATATATATATATATATGAATATATATATATATATATATATATATATATATATATTCATATATATATATATATATATATATATATATATATATATATATATATATATATATATATATATATATATATATATATATATATATATATATATATATATATTATAACCTAAAGAAAAATCTAAAGAAAAACTAACCTGTTAGCTGTGTCTATAGATAGATAGATAGATAGATAGATAGATAGATACGGTCTGTCATTTCATCATTCCACAACAGTTTAATTGCACCCCTTTACATGAATGTAATAAAACTGCTAAACATACAGATTCCTTGTTGACTAATAAGGTTATTGCAGCATTGTAATTACACTTGACTTATTTGTTATTGCCATTTATTTATATTAAATAACTAGACAAAGAAAAAGGTTAAGGTTAAATACTTTCTTCAGAAGTGATCACCAATACTGACAGGAGTCAGAGACTTTGTTCTAGAAAAAAGAAACTGCAGTTTTATAAGATAAGACCAATCATAACTGTGTACTAAATTATACTTCATCACAAAAGGTGTGAAAACAGACTGAAACAGATGCAGGGTTGATCCTGTCTTTAAATCAGACGATCTCACCCTGAACCAGAGTTTTTTTGTAATCCTACTCTTCCTCTTTGACTGAGGAGACGCCGTCAAACAGGGCCGAGGTGTGCTGACCCAGCGGGTTGTAGAGGAAGGCTTCGATCTCTCCTCCGCCGTTGCTGCTTTTCTGGAAGTGGATTTCCAGCAGATCCTGCAGGGTCTCCCGCTCCATGATGTCGGGGATTCCCGTCAGCAGCACCGTCCGAGGACACGCCGACATCTTGGTCTGGGTGGGAAAGGGTAAAAAAAAAAAAATTTAAATGCTGCCAACAACAGAGCATCTGAGAGTGGAAAGCTTCTTTTCTCCTGACAAATGCTCACCTTTAAGTTCGTAATCTTTCCGTTGAGGAAAGGAGTCACCCTCACTCTGTGCGTCTTCTGTTGTAGCTTGACGTCATGGTACTCTGCATCTGTCAAACCTCTGGCAACTGAAAGCAGAAAGGGTTCCATCAGCTGGGATTCAGACCAAGTCTACACAATACATCCTGTCTGTGCAGTAGAAAAAGTAGTAGTAGCAGTAGTAGTAGTTTAGCCTAGATGCCAGCCGAACTTAGCCCCGCCCACAACATTTGAGGTCGGGAAGTTCGGTCTGGTCTTGATCCGTTGTGGAGCAACTATGCTCGAACCAGAGCTGTTCGGACCAATCAAATTGTCAGGGCGGGCCTTATACGATGACGGACAGATGATCAGCAGTAACGTAATCAACCACGTCACCAGAGAGCGCTTGGGTTGAATTCGTTTACAAAGATCGTTTACACTCATCTTCTTCTACTTCTTCCAGCGTGCGTGCAGTTGAGTTCTGTTTACAACTGTGCGTCGCTCAACATACGCCACATACTCCGTTGCTCTGTTTGGTTGCAGGTCTATCCAATTGAGTGCAGGGGCATTTTCTTTCCTGGTTCGGTTGAAACGCGCCCCATAATCACAGCCCAATGGCGTCAGGCTAGTAGTAGTTCTCTTTCAGGTGCGTAGCCTACAACCTGTGTATTATAGTAGCATTTCAAAATACGTGTTGATTCATATGTTGTCTTAACGAACAGCTGTAGTCTCCAATGCTCTCCCATAAATAACATTCAACCGGAACTGTACACCATCATAATCTCAGTATTGAATATAAAGAACAGAAGCCTGCTCACTGTGTTTATCCACAAACGTGAGGACCACCGTCCCAGAGTCGGGCAGCATTTCACAGTTTTCCACTTCTCCGCCTCCGTGTTTACTCTTCGAGAAGTGGATCTCCAGCTTGTTCAGCAGAGTCTCGGTGTCCATCTTGGGCAGGTTGGAGATTAGTATGTGCTGAGGACTCACATCCGAGTCTATCTGCAGGTCAGACGGGACAGACAGACGGTCACAGATCACTCACAGGAAATTAATACGGACATTGATCAGTGGTAGTAACAAAAAAAAAAAATGAAAGGCTCTGTGTCACACCTCCACCAGCCTGGGCAGCATCAGCTGAACCGGCCGGGCCTCCACAGTGATGCTGCACTCTCCTCCCAGATCCACCTGATGCTTCTTAATGTCCAGGATCTTCCTGGCCACTGATGACAGAAGGAACACAGAGTTCTATCAGCGCTACTAGTCGAGCTGGATACCTTACAGGGGCCTTTCACCCAGAAACCGTCTTTCAATTTATTAGTTTTTTTAAATTGACTGTGAGAGCTATTTTCCTCTGAAGCCCGAGACCCAGTGTGTCAACCAGAGGTAGATGCATAGACTGCCACAAAAGCATGCTGGTTTGCATTATGCAAAATGTAACCGGATGCAGTAGGACGTCCTGGTGTGTTTGGCATACTGCATTTGACATACTTTGTATAGGGACATACTCAATCTTTTTCTGGCATACTAAACGGTATGGTAGCATGGATATTGGAACGCAGAAATTGGGTAACTAGCAATCAACACAAAGTGAAACTGAGTTGGAGTGTGGTCTTTATAGTTCAGTTTCTAGTTCTTTATGTTTTTATTATTATATTTTCCTATCTACTTCCTCGTACACAAATGCCAGGTTTTGGATTGGTACTCTGTATCTGCAAGTACCTTCAGATATCAGAAACTGCATCTCTAGTTTTGGAATAAAAGTACTCCAACATACACTTTGAATTCTGCTGTTTAAAGAGTAGATAACTGTGTTAAATGAACTACTACATGTTGTAGCTTTACATTTTAAATTGGAAAGGACCAGTGGCTTGGTTTAAAAAAAGAAACAAAAAAAACCCTCTACAAACAATCCCAATAGTCAAACAGAAAAACCCAGATTCTCCCTCTAACAAATGCAGATGAGTGAAAACACAGTGGCGGCGGCGGCAGCTTGCTCACAAACTCACCGTCTTCTTCCTCAAATGTAATCAGTACCGTCCCGCCCTCCATCGGCTGGACTACCCGTGGCTTCATTTCAAATGTTTGTGTGTCGGCTTCGCTTTCTGTCGAGCCGGTGAAGACGACCTCCCTCTCTGGTACAGCTGTGAACACCTGGAATCAAACGGGACAGGTTTACTGGACGTGTGAGAGATTAGACTGCAGGCGGCGGTGGGTTGAGTTGATAAACGCACGTCGCTCTGCTGTTTCAGGTGGTCTTTTTTGGCCTCTTCCTCCTTCAGAGCTTCCTCCACCTCCTGGATCTCCTTCATCAGTTCGCTCTCCTCCTGCTTCATCAAGTTCAGCTTCGCCTGCAGGACAGACAACAAAGCACTGAGGAAAAGCTCCAATCAATGGTACATATTTGAAATAACTCTGTTCAGCAAAGGCCTTTTTTATTATATTCCCTTTTGTTTTTATCTATTTAACGCAAATAGTTACTGCTTTTTTATAATGAATTTTGTCCTTTCATTTCTAAGTGCAAACCATGTTTTACAGTTCTTAAAACTGCTACATAAATACTGTTCACAGGTTTATATATTATGCCATTCCACTTGCCATTATTGTTATTTAATCAATCAATGTAGAATGATTGGCTCAAGGGCGCCCTCTCTCTCTGCAGTAGTTAAATGCCATTGGCTGTTGTGTATTCATTGCCAGCTATGAGAGACGTGCCCAAGGTGAGTTGCCGAGTGCAGCACGGAGTACAAATATTGTGTATTTATGTCCATATATTCATTGTATGAACATATGTGCACTGTATATTCATAATAAGAGTTACAAGTGGATTGTTGTAACTTTTTCAAGTGCCAGAATGTTAACATAGCGGCATAATGCACTTTCTAGCTAGCCCCTGTGCAAAAATAACATGCTATGAATATGCAAATATTTTCTTCATTTCAGAAGTTTAACTACTTAACACAAGATGTCTCCAAAACTTGTCAAAATTTGCATATCGGACCAATGATTGATCCAAACTAGTTGTTGTGAAAAAAGGATCTCTGCGTACACATGTTAAAATGAGCACAGAGGAACTTTAACCCTCCAGCAGATGATGTGAAAACACACTCTGCACATTAGGGGTGGGACCAGATATCTACACGGCAATATATCGTCGTCCTTCGTACGATAAGAGAATCGATACGCTGGCGCCAAATATTGATGTTTTAATTAATAAAATAAGGCGTTCTAAATAGATGTCCCTGCTCCGGCATTGCTACTCGGCTCCTCAAGGTGGCGTTTTAGCACATTGATGAGGGAAACTGCTGTACTGGGATATTATCTGCATTGTGAGCCGTATATTGCATATCGTACCCTGTGATTCCCATACATAGTACGTACATCTTTCTGCACAGTGGAGCTTAAACATCAAAGCGTGGATACCTTTCCATTTTCAATCTGCTCTTTGTATGTGCGCTGGTCCTCAATCAGATCCTGGGTCAGTTTGATGGAGCGTTGCTTGCACTTCTCAGTCATGTCCCGCCGGTCGTCTCTGCTGGCGACCAGCTCCTGCTGCTCCTGGATCAGCTGTTCGTGTTTTTTCTGTGGACACACAAGCTGAAAATGAGCGTACTTTACCAAAGTAAGCAAACACACGTGCATCCTTTTACGCACATTTCCCCAAATTCAACCTGACATGTTGAAGCCTCTTTGAAAACTTATTTTGAGCGTGACACAAACCCCCACTACATTTTCCTTTATAATTCCCCTTAACTAAGAGGGAATGTTACCTTCGGGTTTAATTTATTGCAATAAAGTGTCTTAGTCTTCTAATCTTCATTTTCTTCAAGCACTTTCTGCGGGCTGAATGATGACGTTACAGCCATATATGCCACATTTGTTAAGGCTGAAGCTGCATGTCAAATGGATAATTCCTTTTGGTTCAAAATCGGAATTTTGGCATCTTTGGAAACTTTGGAAGTTAAATAGGGCATGGATCTCCCTTCAGTGTGTCCCACATGGTGGTATGTTGTCACTTTTTTTAATCTTTTTAATATTTTATAAATTCCTATTTCCTAAATAAATGACAATAAACTTGAACTTAACTGTATTGTTATACACAGAAGCCTAAAGCGTGAGTGTAGAATATGGCATTTAGATACATTGTATCTGTGTGAGTAACATCTCTTGTATAGCCTATGTCTATACTTATTTCCAATATTCAATTGTCACAGATATCTGTATATCTGTATAATATTTGAAAATTCTTGGTTTCATTTAGTGCTTCTATTTCTTATCTTATGTGCTGCTCTGTGCATGGCAACCTGTTGGTAAAGTATAATCTGCTTCACGTTAAAACACCATACACTGCAGTGGTAGCCACACTATACTGTCTACACTGTACTGTACTACTGCCCCATACGTGAGTTTAGTGCACCTTGTAGTTGGTGATTAAAGTCTTTATTCCCTTCAAGGTGCTCTCTAATGGCTGTGGGTCCGCCAACACCAGAGAGAAATCCTGAAACACATTGACACACGATTCAATGGAGGACAAATAAACACCTCACCTCGTATTTTTCATATTAATGTAAAAAGAATCCTTTAAGACCTAATCAAGACCCAGGTTGTATAATACAGAAGTTAGGTAGACTTCATTTTATGAAGGTAAGTTAGTAAAAACAGTTTATCCCACAGAGGAAATTGTATGTAACATGAATATTACAGATAGGCCTAAATTCAGAAATGTATAATGTGTATATTTTTTAACAACATAACTAGGAAGAATAACAACAGGAAGAAGCAAAATGACGTCTCACCTCATCTGAAGACATAGTGAAAGTAATCTGAAATAAATCACAAAATATTAGTTTTTGCATGCTGTCAGTCAAAGTCAGTGTATTAAATGTAGTTATTAACATACGCCTAACAAAGACTGTGTGTCAGTCAGGAATAAGACTGTTAAACAATAAACGTTTGGCTATAGATATACCGTAGGCCCCTAAGATAAACACCGACTCCTGAAATATCTTATAATACGTGAGAATCATTTTAAATAAGTCACATTCAACAAGAGTTATGACATCTGAAAACTAACATGCTATCGTTATATTAATGTGTTAAACCAAACGTATCAATGTTTAAGTTTTTTGTTAATAAGCAGTTAGGTAAGAACTTACATCCAGTCGACGATCTGTGTTGTTAAGTCGCATTTATTCTTTCGGTTTCTTTTCCCGAGCAGCAGATATACGCCACTGTGTGGTGCTGCATTCAGGTGCTGTCGGAAATATTCTCTCTTTACATTTCAACAAGCGCAAACTTATAATATTTAAAGTGAGTGTAACTCTCGTCAAAATGCAACCTAGGGTGTTTTTGTGAATGTACTCGAGTCAAACTTTAGTTTAAAAGCACAATTATGACTGAATCGCCACTTTTAAGATTTACCGTATTCTTGTTTTTCGGTCAAACGGCCTCTTAAATGGGAGAGCTAATGGCACATTTATGCTAGCCTAAAAATAGCTACTTTCAAACACTATGAAGGCTCGACACATCATGAACATAGAACATGTACACATTAACTCCAGCATTGAGAACATTGTTTGTGTACACAGATTTACTAAAAAAATAGGTTAGAACGACTTACTTTACCTGTTGTTGTTGTTGTTGTTGTTGTTGTTGTTGTTGTTGTTGTTGTTTCCTTCTTAGTGCCTTCGAGCCTTCTTAGTGTTTAAAAGTAGCTATTTTGAGGCTAGCATAAAAGTGCCCTTAGCTCTCCCATTTAAAAGGCCATTTGACCGAAAAACGAGAATACGGTAAATGTTAAAAGTGGCGATTCCGTCCTTATGCTTTTAAACTAAAGTTTGACTCAGGTACATTCACAAAAAACACCCTAGGTTGCATTTTAGCAAGAGCTACGCTTTAAATAATAACAATTAGGCTTACCTTTTTATTGTAATTATGACGACTTATAGTTTAACGCATTTTAGTGTAAAATTGAAGTTTTACTCCATCTTGCAGCTGTACTTAGGCTACTAGTTACATTCAAAGCCATTTTATGTAAAAGTATAAATCACAGCAATATCCTGTTACCAGTTACCATTCAAAATCCTAATAAAGTAAAAGTGCAAAAATATACTTACTCATTAATGCAGAATGGCCCATTTTAGAATGATATTATAATTAGTGATGCATTAATGTGTTCATCACTTTAATAATGTTGCAGCTGATAAAGGTGGAACTAATTTAACTACTTAATATAGAGTATGATGTAATAATACATCTTCATCTATTAGTTGATTTATGATGTGTATTAATATTGTAAACCTGCAAAGTAACTAAAGTTATCAAATAAATGTGGTCGAGTAAAAAGTACAGTATTTGCCTCTGAGATAGTGGAGTTGAAGTATACAGTTACATAAACAGAAATTGAGATTTTTTTTTTTTTAGCAAACATTTTTTCTTTTAAAAAAAGAAAAAATAACATTTTAGCAGTGTGATGCATTTTAAAGAAATAAATAAACAACGCTCTTTATCAACAGAAAGTTACACCCGGACGTGACGTAGGTGGATCAGTAGTGTCAAAGGTCACAAAAACCATCTCGGCTTCCTTTCCTGTTAGCGGTGGCCGTAGAACAGCATCAGTGAGTGAAATTTCCCTTGAAACAATCTTCATCCATCGCTCCTAATCTGGACAATTTAACTGTTTTTAACATACCACACGTACGACCATCACTCCTTTAGCTAAGACGAGTCTGTTATTTTCGTGTATTTTTAATTGACAAAGGTAGAAAATTAGCGTTTAATGCAGCGCTTAGTCTCACTAGAGCTCATTTCAACATGGCAGCTTCCTTCATGTTGACGCACAGTTTACATTTGAACCATCTGTTGAAGACGCACATTTTACACGTTCACACTGTCTTGTGACATTTGGTTTTACTGTAACTTAACTAGATGTAACTGTATCCATGGCGTGTGAAAGTAAACGTTAAAAGCTCGAGAAATGGTTTGATAGCCGTACCTTAGCTAGATGCTAATGCTACATCAGCCCGCTAACCAGGCAGTAACAACGAGCCGAGAACTGATATTTCCCCAGGTTTCAGTGTTTGACTTAGTCATGTTCACATCAGTAATGTTGCTGGTGACGTATTGAGTTTGATGAGGTTACGCAGGACTTTGACAATATGTTCTTTGTGGCAGAAATGGGCAAATTCATGAAGCCTGGGAAGGTGGTGATGGTCCTAGCTGGACGCTACGCCGGGCGCAAGGCTGTCATCGTCAAGGTAAAACATGGCTATGGGTGGATTTTATAAAATGTTTCCGCTGCTGTAATAGGGCTGCCAAAGACCCGTCTGTATATATACATGTTCAGAGCGGACATATAGTAATTCATTCACTGGTAGGTCTCGCATGTTCACCTGCAAGGGAGTTACTGACTTTTCCAGTACTGTGCTATCCACCTACCTCATGTAGCTTAACGTTATGTAAAGCAACCAATTAGCTACATTCATCATTCCATGTTTCTTACTGTTTTAAAATGTCAATTTTGTTGTGCTTTTGTAGTTAAATGCTTGTTTTACCGTTGCTCAGCTTTGTTCTTGTTTTTAGCTGCAAGCATTTGAGAGCAACGGAAAACCAGTGTTGTGATGTTTGCATGTGTTCACATACTTGGCAAATAAAGCTAATTCTGATTATTCACATGATCTAACACCAACAATCAGTTACTCTTTGCCAAATTCAAATGTATGTGAAATAAGCAGCATCGTGTATGCTTGGTGTCTGTCTGACATCAGTCCTTTCTAATATTTGTCTCTCTGCAGAACATTGATGATGGCACAACCGACCGTCCTTACAGCCACGCTCTGGTCGCAGGCATCGACCGCTATCCCCGTAAGGTGACCACAACCATGGGCAAAAAGAAGATCGCCAAGAGGTCCAAGATCAAGGCCTTCGTCAAGGTGTTCAACTACAACCACCTCATGCCCACCAGGTACGTGTCTTTTGTCCATACACATTATCCTACTATAGGAGATTCCATTGCTTGCTAACTTATTTTACTGATACAGTATACTTAGAGCGCTTATTCCCCGACAATACAAATGTGGCGGTAGGTTGACAAAGCAAAACATTACATTATAAAGCAAAACTGTCCTTTGTCAATCAGTGTAACGGGATTGATAAGTACCGAGGTATAAACCGGTGGGCATAAAAGTGTAAGACAAACAAACTGCAACTCCCAACCTGCATTTTGTTAGGAAACATCTAATTGCTGAGCCTAAAATTAAATTTCATATGCTGCTAACTGCTAGATAAAAGCTACCCAAACAGTCATCACTTTAGGATTTTATGAACATTTTGTATACATTCTGCAAATATGAAGCAGTATTTTGTTCCCAACTGCCTCTTCATAGCAGCAGTGATCTAGGATCATGTCTAGTGTTGCATTTAGAGCTGATGCCATATAAACTGAGGGAAGAACAAGTTCTCATATTATAGTTCTCATATAGTGATTGCCATAATCATTTATTGCTGAATTAACCAGGAGATGGCGTTCCTGTCTTAAGGAAAATGAAGATATCATTAAGAGAACTTTAAATGTGAATTTACAGTGGGGGGGGGGGGATGCATCAGAAATTAGCGGGTGCTTCACAGTACTATTGTCGATTTATAGAATTTACATGAGAAACTTGTACAACAGCCATGTGTTAAATCATTCTGCTGTTTGTGTTGCTTCAATGGACCACATACCCATCCACATTAACACATTAGATGTAATTATTAGATTTGTGTGACACCCAATGATAATCTGAGCTGTGAAGTATTGCTAATCTTTAGGTGCCTTCAGCTGTTGTGTGAAGCACGTGTACAGATGTAAAACAGAATAAAGAAAGCTATTGTGCTGAATAAACCTCGCTTGGATAAGTGGAGGATTTAAACAACCATTTTCACACCTTTCCTTCAGATACTCTGTGGATATTCCTCTGGACAAAACTGTTGTCAACAAGGACGTCTTCAGGGATCCTGCTCTCAAGCGCAAAGCCAGGCGGGAGGCCAAGGTCAAGTTTGAGGAGAGGTGAGTCCCTGCAGTTCTGATGATTCTCCCATTCAGTGTGCATCTGACTGGCCTTTAAGAGAACATTCAGGCAAATGGTGGTAGAAAAGTGTCTCTTAAATAGAAGTTCAACCGGAGATATTGCCTTCACCACATGCTGTTAGTGATGTGACACACCTTATCATAATGCCCGTCAAGAATAGGACAATATCTTTTGTGAATGCATAATTTGTGTTAATGTAATGGCAAACATCAGTAATCGGACCAAAAAGCCTTTCTATTGCTGCAGTGTGATTTTTAGGTTGTGAGATCTAGTTGAGATGAGTTGCCCAGATTTTGGGGCAGGTAACTTCGAGCAGCGCCAGGTTCTGCCCTCAGTTCTGTGACAGGTTATCACATCCAATGTGCTAAACTACTGTGTTCTGTTTTTAGGTACAAGACGGGCAAGAACAAGTGGTTTTTCCAGAAGCTCAGATTCTAACTTCACTTTGGTTTCACAAATAAATGTTTAAAAATGGATTTTGACTGTGACTCTTTATTTACATTTTGAAGTGTTTTTACTGTCTTTGCCAAGTTACCAGTCTGTTAAATTGAGGATTATTGGTCTGGTTCCTACAATATCTGTGAAAATCCTTTTGAAATGGAGTGTTACTGCATGTACTGTGGAGAGGTTTAAACTCATTTTAGGACTAGTGGTAAGTACTAGAGTACCGAGCCCGGTCTGTGTCCTGCGGGTCCAGCATTAACTGGACCCGAGCCCGACAGGCGTTGAGGTATTTATGTCCAAGCCCGACAGTAAAAATATTGTTTTCTCATACCAATGACACATGTACGCTTGTTTGTGTGGAAAGCCCGCTTTTATTAAGCAACTGTAGGAAGGCATTCTGAGATGTCAACAGCTGAGCGCATCAGCGCACACGGGGCAACAAGCTCACGTTAACGCAGGCGCGCACAAGAGGAAGATGGATGTTGGGGTAATATGAACCTTTGCATCAAGTCAAACGGGCCCATTGACTCCCTACATAAGCAGTTTTAAATTTTAAAATGGTCATTGCCTTATCGCGCTGGTGTGACCGAGCCCGACCCGAACCTCATTCCTAAATATCGGCCCTATTTCAGGTAGGAGGTTTAACAAACTCTGAGTCTAACCCTGATGTCTGAGTTGATTTACCCTGAGATGGGGAAACTCTGAGTTTTCGGTTTCAGAGTTGGTTCAATCAACTCAGAGTAGGTTCACCACCACAGTAAAAAGGCAGCATGAATGGAGCTATAATTCTACGATTCACCATGTCAACAAACGGGTTGGCGGAAATACTCATACGCAAAAAAGCAACACAGCGGCTGCTGCAAAAGAGAATTTGCGTGGGAGAAAATTGCTAAAGTAAATGCGTATATTCCAATATAGTGTATCATATTTAATCATAAGTATAGCTAATATTACTGAATCTATTTTATTTAGGTGCAGTACTGCGGACGAAAAAGTCTTAGGCCTACTAATCCCATTCTGAGGCTGCAGCACCATAACAGAATTATAATCCATAATATTTTATTTCGAAGGGTTTACAACATTCACCTGCAATACTGTGGAACTCCTTTTTAAAAACGTTTAAAACACGTTTCAGAGCGAGTCAGTCTTCTGACGCCGCTTCTGACGCTCTCTGGCTTTACCAATATGCTCTGCATCACCAATGTTGTAGCCTAAAGACAAATGCCTTTTGCAAAAGAAAACGTAATGTGACACAAATAATCTGCTGGGATGTAAGTGCATAGATGGGTGACGTTAGTGATATGAGGACGGTAAGGTTATGTAGGCTACAAAACTGATAGACTGGGAAGAGATACCGCTCAAATAGGAAGTTATTTGGAAATTAAAATGTCGGGGCATCATCTCCCGACGTATGTTTAACTCCCTGCGAAGTAAAGCAGCTTCTTCATCAACGGGATCGTCGACAAAAGGAAATGCCATGTTTTGAGAAAAAACAATGTTTTAAAGTCTGCCTAACAGTTAATAAACCAATGTTTTTTTATTCACGCCGATATAACAAACTGCGCTAAAATGCGCCTGATACAGACTGAATGAATGAATGAGGAAATGAAGAGCGCTGTGTCAGAGGGAGGAGTCTGAGAGAAACTCAAGGTTTCTTGAAGAAAACCTGCCCCCGACCAGGTTAGGTTCACAGGGTCAGTTACCATAGTAACTGACTGAGGTTAAGTTAGCTCTCTTTCTGAAACGGAAAACCCAGAGTTTCCCTCATTTCAGGCTTAACAAACTCAGAGTTTCCACTAAACCTGCTTTCTGAAATAGGGCCCTGTTCCGGCCCATCGGGCACGGGTCGGGTATCCGCACTCTAGTTAAGTACCCACGTACATTAAGTTCCGTTATGAGGTACCTGTACTTGACTTGAATATTCATGTTATGCTTCTTTATGATTTTCCTCCACTACATTTGTGACAACTAATTAACTTTCAGGTTTTGATTTTACAAACAAAACTTATGTAGAACATTCATTATAAACTATTAAAGTTAAAATCATCTTCACTTTAATAATTAACAAAATACTGCTCACAGTACACATGAATGCATTAGTAATAGTGTTTTGTTTTTTTTGCATGATGTGATACTTTGTAAAAGTCCTGTATTCAAAATTTTAAAGTAATGGTACAAAGGTATTGCCATCAAAATATACTTAAAGTACTGAGTACACCAACACTCAGTAGAAAGTAAAATTACTCCTGCAGACTAGCCCATTAAGAATAATCTATTGGATTATAATTACTGATGCAATGTGTTTATCACTTATTATTGCAGCAAATAAAGTTGAGGCTAATTTTAATTGATATACTTTTTTGTGATTAAAAGTTTACTTTTAACAAACGTGAACATATCCCTCGTCATCACCGCCCTTGAGTTGATCAACTTTATCAGCTTGATCAGCCCATGATCAATACAGTTTAATCTTTGTGTTTATAAAGTTGATAAACACATTTTGTATTCTGAATCTTTCAAATGTTATCAAATGTCGTAGAGTGGAGTAGAAGTATAAAGTAGCACAAGTATTGTACTTGGTTATTTTTCACCGCTGATTGAAAGTACAGTATTGGCAATTGATAACTTAAATATCAGAAGTAGAAGTTGTCATTATGCAGAATGATCCTCAGTGTGTTACTTGGAATATTAATACAGACGCATAACATGAAGCATTCTAAATTGCAGCTGGTCAGAGTAAAGCACTTTTGAACTTTATATACTGTTGGGTAGTTTAATCTCTTATAATTTATATATTATAAATTATACAGTTTATATGTAAAAGCTTGATCTTGAAAGTACTTAGTTATAAAATCAATGTAATGGAGTAGAACTGTAAAGGAGCAAACAGAACTTGTTTAAAAAGTTAAGTGGGAGTAACTCAAATTCAACTTCAGTACAGGACTTATAATAAATAATTCTTTTTCTCCCAATACCTCATAATAAACATAAGGAATTATTTTTTTTACAACAAAACGACTCCACGTGGAAAGTTTGTGTGGAACTGCTATTCCTGTGGCAGAACACACAGCTTTAAGATATCTGTTACTCCAAACTAATTCAATACATTACAAAATCTTAGATGGTGAATATCTTACAAACTTAAATATATTTTTATATTTCATTTAAGATTTGTAGACGTCCCCAGCAAATGTGATTTTTGATGATAGACAAAACATTTTCATAAACAACATTCTGGAAGATGGATTATTTCGCCCATTAAACAAATCTTTTATTTTTCATTTACTGAAATCACTGTACAAGTATTTTCATTTAACAAATACAATAGACGTCTCCTTCAGGAGATTCTGTCACCTTTGTTCTGCGTGGAATGTGTTCAAATAAAGTTGGATTAAAAAAATGCTTGCCATTAAAACAAAAAAAATCTATAATGTGTAAAGTTTTTTCTTGATTTCTTTAAAACTGAAAGGATAAAAACTCAAAAGCAGCACAGCAAGGGTTTTTTTTACCGTTTAATTTGTTGTACAGTAGGTATGCATTAAACATGATAAAATTAAATTAAATTCATATCTCCCAATATATTATTTGTAATTAAAGCAGTTAAATAAAAATGACATAAATAGCAACATTTAAATGATTGAGCGTGTCTATTGTTCCTAGCTACTTTAAGTGCTAAAACACGCTATTATTAAATAAATAAGTCGACATAAATCACAACGTAAACAGCTGAACAAAAAATGGGGAAACTAGGAAGCTAAATATAGCATTATATTTACTACACATAGCTCAAACAGAACGCAAAGGCTCCAATTACACAGTGACATAAAATAAACGATAAAATGTGTCTCCAGGTGCACTCAAGTCACAAAGTGCACAGCTTTTCATCTTGGGGGGGGAGGGGGGGGGAATACAAACGCAGGTTTGACACATACACGTGAGCCCGGAAACACTGACGTTTCAATCCCATAAACAGTGGGGCGACATACGGCTGATAGAAACTCCACCTCGGTTTAATAGCATCTATGGTTTGTACATTCAGTATTTAAGGATATGATTCGTGCAACTCGGCTGTCTCAGGAAGCTTAAAAACTACTTTTGCTGAAAAACAGAAAACAATACTAAACCTTTTACATCCTACAATGCTGTTACATACGGGATGTAATCCATTACATCATTCTGATCATACTGTCATTTGAACGTCACCTGAAATGGGAGAAAAGCAGCAGTTCAGACAGGGTCTAACACACCCGAAACACAACGTGCTTAAAAGGTCCTATGACATGCTGCTTTTTGGATGCTTTTATATAGGCCTCAGTGGTCCCCTAATACTGTATCTGAAGTCTCTTTCCCGAAATTCAGAATTACAGCCACTAGAGCCAGACGTTTATGGAGTCATTGGTAGCTGCGTATTTGTGGACAACGTTACACAAAACTTTACATTTGAAGAGTGCTGATTATGATGGAAACTGTAAGAGGTGTAAGACGTTTCATTTTAAATTGACCTGATCAAGCAGTCTGCTACACATGATTTTGTCCTGGTACTTCTTCACTGTGTAGAAGCCACAGTATTGAGTTTCTGCTCATTTTTTTTCCCACATTACAGTACTGAATACTGTACGTGTCCAACCTCTCTCTTTGCTGCATAGGTTAGGACGATATCACGTACACGGGGGGAATGATCCGGTATGATGAGCACAGGTCAGGAAGGCTTCTCTAAACATGAGGTAATCTCAATCTCCATTCTAAGGCATGTTTACAGTACGCGTAGCATTGTCGTCTTCGACATTTTGGCATCTTAAACATAGTGGGATGTGCAGATTATGGTTGCTCGTGGCTGGCACACAACACAATCACCCATGCATGTACTTTAGACATCACACACTTGCACTTTACTTAAGATGGGTGGCTACTTAAAAAAAACCTTTAAAAAGGTTACATACTTGAAGCGCAAAGTCATGCTTTTGGTCGTGAATGCCAAGTAAGAGTAGTGTAGTTTAGCTGATAAAAAATACTTGATATCAGAGACCGATGTTTCGTTACTTTTTTTTTTTATGGGATGTGTTGCCTCCTCAGAAAGCATCCTTAATGTTCTTCAGCTGCCGAACAGCCAGGTCCACCGGGAGGTTGAATTTGAGGTGGCTGATGCGGCCCAGGATTCGCAGGGCTCCTTCAAAGCCCGTCTGGGCCATGTAGCTCCAGCACTGGTAGTGCGGGTGTATCAGAGTGCCAGACTTGCACAGCAGGTTGAGCCACGACACCAGCCGCTGCTCGTTCAGAGCCATGCACACCAGCGCTTTGAACTCGGTGTCTGGCCCTCGTTTGTAGCGCCCGTGCTCCTTCAGCACGGTGTGAATGGCCCACAGCAGAGACTGTTTTGGGGTGACGGTCACCGGGCCGCCCCCTACAGGCAGGCTGAAGGACTGTGAAAGCTGGCGGGCCGGTGTCTCCACGAATGCTTTCCCGTTTTTGGAGTGGTAGAACTCAACAAAGAGTTCCCATGGGTGCATGTTCTGTGAGGCTGGTCTGTAAGGCAGCAGGCAGGAGATGGGGGCCAGCACCAGGCTCATGGTCTGGGAGGGGGAGAAGAGGCCGTGAGCCAACAAGTCTTTCAGAGCGACCGCCAGCTCCTTCCTCACCGACGACGTCAGCTCGTCTCGAGGTCCCAGCGCCGCGTTGCTGGTGTAGTTGACGACGTGTTCGAGGGAGGGCTGTCTGCACGAGCCCAGCACTCGCACCTTGTCCACAGCTGCCTCCAGGCGCTGCAGCAGGGGCCCGTAGTCCTGCTGCGTCGACTCCTGAGGCCACACGTTCTGAGGAAGGTGGCCCGGCGCGCAGCCAAACTGGCTGGCAGCGAAGATCTGCAGCACGGCGAGGGCCTTCTGGATCAGCTGCAGGCCGGTCTCTCGCATCTTCTGGGCCTGCTCTGGGTCCACTGCAGTCAGGGATGAGAACCAGAAGAACATACTTAGACTGGACAGCAACACCGGTGGTTTGAAACACAACATCAAGTAAACGTGCCTTTTGTAAAGGGCTCATTTAGAGCTTACCAGTTAATACATCTTTAAAAACAAACATTTAGGCCAATGGTTGAACACTGTAAAGCCGGGGCAGATTCAGCCAGATCTTAACTCCAAATCTTGTCTTCTACGGTCTTCTCTAGTTCTGTACCTCTAGACCTGAGCTGACTGACCTTTCTTCTGCACTCCTGGAGTTCTGGCATTGGCCCCTGCTGCTCGTGGCTGCTGGCTGTGCCCATCTGATAAGAGAGGGTTCCCCACCTCATCTTTAGAAAGGAAAAGAAAAATCATTTAACCAACTTCAATAAAAAACCAACTTCAATAAAAACTGGCAGGCACTGCGATGAAACAGGAGATTCTCATCCACTTGACAGGCAGTTTGGACCGTATCTGAGACTGTGTGGTACCCTGGATGAAGTTGATGAACATCTCCAGGTCTCTGATCTGGGTTTTGAGCTGATCCACCAGCTGCTCTTTGACCCTGGCTGGGTTCACTATCTGAGCGATGGCGGCGTCCACTCTCTGTCTCAGCTCCTCGGGCGACAGGTTCCCGATGTCCTCGTTCAGGTTCACGTCCAGCTTTTTGATCAACTCGTCAATGATGACCTGGAAAGACATACTGAAGGCTAAATAATAGGACTTGTTGTAGACTCAACCACTGTGTCGGCAGTGGTAGATTTCTATCGGTGTTGGTGTACTTTTTTTATTTTTATTTTAGCACAGCCGTGTAAATTACAAAACTTTCATCAGAACAATATCCGTTTCATTATCTCTGCTGTCAACGAGAGGAAATGAATCCAGTCTGGGAGAGGTAAGGTGTAAAGTTCAGAGTGTTTACAGGGTGAGACTTAAAAGAACTTGAAAATAGAAAATATTAATAAAAATCATACTATTAACAGAAAAAACAAGAGGGACATTTCAACATTACATTACAAAGTGGTGCTGGTGTTCTTAATGTGTTGGTGGGAAGCTCGATCTTCTGACACTACATACAGTAGATGGTTGCAAAGCAGCATTGCAGTCACAAAGCTAACTTCTTATTAGGGAAGTCATTTTTTAGCCATGTAAGCAGCACGCGGTCTTGTCCTCTACTTTGGTCCGGACTAAAATATCTCAACAATTATTGGATGGATTGTCAATCTGTGTACAAACATTCCATGGTCCCTAGAGGATGAACCCTTGTGACCTTTCCTCTACAGCTGCCATGAGGTTGAAATGTTACTTATGTGTAAAATATCTCAACAACGGTTAGACTGGGTAAGGATTTGGTTTATTACAAAAGGCTAGAAAAAAAACTAACAACATTTCCATTAGCCTCAGCTGTACTTTGCTGATGAGCAAAGGTTAGCATGGTAAACATTATACATGCTGACCATCAGCGTGTTAGCATTGTTATGGTGAGCATGTTAGCATACTGATTAAGGTGTCGTACAGCCTCAGAGAGCTGCTTAGCAGGGCTGCAGACGCACTCTAAGTCGTTCTGATCAGGTAGACATTTTAGTTAATCTACACTTTAAAAAGGAAAGGAGTAAGAATACAAACATTTGAAAAGCAGCTTTGGGATTTGCTAAATGTATTTGGATAGGCTTTTCCGAGATAATTCTCTACATGAGAAACAGTAAAGCCTGCAGCGTTTTAGGAACAGACTCATTGCACCTGATCTGAAACAGGTAAACACAACATTATGTGCTCAAACATAACTGACATGTGATCATTTGGACTCAAAACAAGCTTGTATGTGTGTTGTGTCTCTTATTACCTCCGCCAAAGAGGTCAGGCTTTCGGTTTGGTTTGTTTGTTTGTCAGCAGGATTATGGGAAAACTACCTGCCCAATTGTTTAATGAAACCTGGTGGAAGGGTGTAGCATGGGCCAAGGAATGGTAGGAGTTACATTTTGGAGCAGATCCAAATCACGTGGGTGGATAAACTATTTTTCACTTTCGTTTGCATTCATGTGGTGTTGGAACAATGAGGGGAAAAAAATCACACTGTATGAACATTGTGAGATAGAGCTACGGTTGGGCGTCGAGAACCGATTCCTACTTGGAATCGTTTCAAAAATTACGATTCCAGTGGAATCGTTTCTTTATTGGAATCGTTCGGAGGACTTGGTTTCAAATCTGATCATGGGTTCCAAATTTAACCTGCGCAAGTTTTGGTTTTTGGTTCTGCGCTCTCTGTAATCATCATTTTAAGTATGAGGATCAAAGGCTGATCAGACAACCTGCAGCCGGTATGACACATCTGCACGTGACGGGATTAAACCCAGATTCAGTGGCAATTTTTTGCATCAGTACGTTTCCACAATCCCACCTTCTGTCTCTCCATGACGACAGACTGCGGCAGCGAGTCGTAGCTGCCCTCCTGATAGGCGTAGCGCTCCAGATCATCCAGCTGTGTCTTCAGCTGGAAAATGAGATCCTTTTGTTTTTCCCTCTGAGCCTCCAGGCGCTCCCTCTTCTCCCTCTCACTCTGACAGGAGGGAAAACACACAATTATTCATATTTATTATTATTATTATTATAATAATAAGGAGTCACAGTTCAAATTGTATTCCCTTTCCAGTCTAGCAGCTTTTTGCAGTCAAGATGTATTCAAGTTTCATTTACAAGTCCGTGCAGCAATTTATCATATATTTAGCTGCATCTTTTTGTACTTGTGTCACAACATTAACACAAAAACACACACACCAAACTCTCAGAGACATCATGTATCGTACTCACCAGATCCCCCTGTAAGTAAAGCATGCAGCAAGGGAGAAATGACATAAAAAAAGACCTTTAGGGTGGGGAATATGGTGAGAAATAAACAAACAATAATTACGTGAGGCCGAGACTTTACTTCAGTTCAGACCAAATGTAAAGAGGCTGGAAGTCAACTATGTCGGCGACAAAGCAGGTTGCTTCAACACGGCTGTGTACACAGAAGCCTTTATTAAACAGATAGGGATCTGCTGGAGGCATTCTCATTGAGCCTGCAGCTCTGTGCGTCAACACAAAAGCAACATTTCCCAACAGAGATAAGAGATCAATGGGAACACACAGCAGAGGTGGGCGCAGCAGCCTCCAGTGTGACGCAACAAGCACGCTTTAAACTGTTTTTTTATCAAGAAACCTCACAGCCACTAATACGACTGGGCGTAACACCACAGACACTCACTGTGTGCATGTGTGTTTCACGTCTGCATTTATAACCTATGCATTTATATATAGTGAGCATAGTGTCCATCTAGGTGTCTGTGAGTGTTAAATACATCTGTGAGGATCTACACAACCTGCAATCAACCACTACTTTCACCATCGATCAATCTGACTTTCTCAAATCTCTGATTATTATTACTAGTTTCAAAATGTCAGAAAATAGCGAAGACTATAGATGTTGTCTTAAACACAGACATTTGAAGTTAACTGTCACATATGACAAAGAAAATCAACAAATCCTCTTGATTAAGAGGCAGGAAGTAGGGACTGTTATGCACTTTTGCCTAAAAAAACGATTATTATAATAGTTGTTGATTATTTTTCTGTCAGTTGACATTGTTGACGCACACACAACACACACACACACACACACACACACACACACACACACACACACACACACACACACACACACACACACACACATTCCAGCTTTTTGGCAGAGACTCAGACACAGTTGTCATGGATGGAAATACTACACTACAGTCCTAAATCTATGCTAATATAAGTAATAAAGATTAGAATATCTAATTCAAGGATACTCTATTATTTCAGTTGCATGTTTTTGACTGTCAGCTCTTCCTGGCATGCACTCCGGGTGTGTAAAAGAGTGTGTAGCATCATGGTGGTTATATTTTGTGCTATCAAAATCATGACCAGCAGTCTCACCGAGTTCTCCAGCTGTTTGGCGTCCTGAGCTCGGCAGCCCACTACATGCGGGCAGCCTCTGAAGGCGAACTCCTCCAGCTCGGCCAGCATCCTCTCCTTCTCCTCGGTCTGGGCGTGAACGATCTGCTTCAGTCGGAACTGAACCTGGGCAAAGTGTGAGGTGAGGGCAAGGAGAGAGGAGTTCAGCAAGTCCTGCTCCTCTTCCAGCTTCTCCAGCCTGGCGGCCATTTCCTCATCAGTGGCCGAGGACGAGCCTCTCTGCTTCGGCTGGCCAGCGCTCCCGCTCCCGCTCTCATCCTCGGGACTGGCCACAGCGCCTACCGGTGCCCATCGCACCCCTGCGCCGGCGAAGGCAGCCTCGCTGTCCGAGGCTGACAGCTCCTCTGTGGACATTTGGATGAAGGAGTTCACTCCAGCTGTTTAACCACGTCTCCAGTTTATTAAAAGTCCGTTCCTGCTGCTTTGTTTTCACACGCTGCGCAGACAACAACAAGGATCACCACCGGAGAAACAGGTGTATCGCCATCTTGGTAAGGATGATTCATACGTCAAAGCCAACAACGGAGACACGTCAAGTCAACTGTAAAATAGTCTAGCACGGAAGTCGAGCACCTTTCATAGTAAAAGTGTCCCTATTACGTAAAAGCTCAATTGGAAATTCTTGAATAACCTCCTCTGTCAGTGGTGGAAGTTTTCAGATCCCAAAGGAGCAATACCACAATTAAAAAAACAAACATTTTTTTTAAGATTGGATTTTTATAATGTCCTAATGAGGTCTCAATTTATAATAGGCTATATGAATGTAGAAAATACAAGCTATGGCATAACCCTGATAACAATTTTGCATTTAAATTATGGAGGAGAAACCGAGAGAAACACTTGATTTGTTTTGTACAATAATGCAATGACTATAGGGCATGTTATTTTAGGGGAAGTTATTTTGCTCCTAAATTAACTTTTTCACACTAAATTCCACTAAATATTAGCCTAAAAATCTAGACGCACCCTAGCGGCAGCACATTTAATTTGCAGCTAGGGTCAGGTCTGGCTTGTCAGGCTAACTAAATATTGTATTGTAGCCTATAGTGTGTGTAATTACGAACTATATAATTGATGAATAACACAATAACATGTTTTATGTATGCATTTATTATTCATACTTGTGCCTATATACTTTGTACAAATCATTGGATTTCGTTAGCACAAATATTTACACAATTCATTTGTAGAGCATAATCTATTGAATATGATTTCTCTATATTATTGTTTTTCCTAATTAATTTCATTCAAACACGTCATTCTTTTTCAGCTTCTCACCTCTAAACCTGCTGTAACAATGAAGTATTTGCGGGATGGATATTTTTTAGTATTTTAAGAAAATAAAAACATTTATTTTAGGCTTTTATTTTGAATTGTATAATCGGAAGTGTCGATTTTTACACCAACATAGCTTTACACTGCCCACAAAGGGGAGGCCCCATAGATGTATGCCCAATGGGAGCTGGGAGGCCTGAAAAAGGAATTCCGACCCGGAAGTATGGATAAGGAAATGAAGAATCTTTGATTAGTCTCACATTGCCAGACCTCCTATCTCCACAGCGTTGATAGAAACCAGCAATATACTTTTCGATAGTAATCATAAAGGAATGATTTGACACGTTGTAATGTTGTAAACATTGTTTATTAGTTTTATGGAAAATGTAGAGCAAGCATGTTTTTGATATGTTTGCATCATGGTGGCAACAACATGCACAAAATTAAAACACTTGATTTTAGTGGGCACCCCTGAATTGTGAGTAATTATTGATAGAGAAGTGCTCTTTGCACCACAGAGTAGCTGAAGCAGAACATAAAGTTGATTGACAGGGAATAAAATCACATTGCCTGTGGAGTGTTTGTTTTATGGATGGAGTAGAGTTTCAAGTAGCTTGTAACTGCTTGTAATAACAATGATCTATCTGACTTTTACAATAGTTATTAAAGTCTTAATGCCCTGATCTTGTTGTATGTAGTTGTTGCAGAACATTATAACTCCCAAGTGCAATTCAAGGTCACAGTGTCCCCTGCTCCCTTTACTACTTTCCTCTTAGAACAAAGCATTTTGAAATGATCATAAAATCCCTTTGGCATTATTTTTCAATTAGTGCGTTGCATGCAGAAACAGATGACAGTGCAGGGGAGGTGTTTTCACAAAATTAGACCTCTCTTTTTGTTGTTGAGGAACACGTGCCAGTTGTGCCAGAAGAGCCCATTGCCCTTCGTGCAGTCTCCAGTATCGGTGCAGGTGTAGCCGGTGGGACAGCAGTGCATCATGTCGCTGCAGCACACCGCCTGTGGAGAGGACAGAGGGAGGGAGGTATGTAACGCAGTCAACTTTAGGTAAGTAAAAGTAGTAATACCACAGTACAAACATACTCTTATACAAGTAAATAATGGCCAGAGGTACAAATGTACAGACGTATTAGCAGCAAATCAGCAAATTTGATTAAGTATCAAAAGTACAAGTACTCATTAATGGCTGCTTTCAGAGTGTTAAAAGCATAAGCAGCATTTTAATGATGCCGCCAGACTAGCTGTTTACCCTGTTTTCAGTATTTGTGCTAAGCTAAGCTAACCGGCTGGCTGCAATAGCTTCATATTTACGCCAAACTACTCCTTTTGAAGATTGAAGTTATGACTGCAAATCGTACATTAGGAGATGGACAGCAGCCCCATGTAGTAGGGGAGGTCCTGCAGCAGGTCTCGTTATCTGGACAGCTGGTCTGTTCATCACACGGGACATCTCTTTGCTTTGAGGGAATGAGCAGGGGTTGATTTTCGGGCAGAGACACCGGTGTTAGCGGGAGGGTGTCCAGCTGCAGCATGATGAGCTTCTGACAGGAGTTAGAGGCGATGTTACAGGTGTAACCCTGTGGGCAGCAGTGCTTCATGTCTGGGCAGCACACAGCCTGCAGACACAGCATGCACAAAGGTTAGCGAACATGACATGCTTTGTTTTACATAAGCAAACTCTGACAAAGATGGCTGATAGTGTTTCTTATTCAGTAATTTCTACACACACACACACACACACACACACACAACGCTCACATTTTGCAGCGGGCAGCAGCCCCACTTGCCCGTCAACAGCTGGCAGCAGGTGGTGTGTTGGGGACATTGATGCAGCCCGTTGCACTGCACAGAGCTGGGATCAGCCTCGATGCTGGAGGTGGCTGGCAGCTTGGTGTACCAGGGAATCACCACTTCCCCTTTGACACACGAGGTCTCGCTCTCGTTGCATGTGTAGCCGTTGGGACAGCAGTGGCTCCCTTCGGCGCAGCACACCGCCTGTGGGGAGAAGTGAGAGTGGAAGTGCTACTTTCACATCATCCATTCTGTTTTTAAGTTCTTCTTTCAGATGAATACACCTTGAATGGTGAAAACCACAAGTGGTGTAGTCATAGGAATAAAATGTGTCTAGTGAGTGCATTAATGAATCTGTAACTGCCATAACTTTAGAGTGACAGCCTGATGGAATTGCACAAGCGATTGTGGCCTATGGCTGATGGATGCCACTGTAGAAGAGGAACTATATCACCATGCAAATTAATACTACCGTCATTTATCTCTTGGGGTTTGAGAAAACACATTGTAATATCGGTCTCTTTCGCTGCTGAACGCTCCACCGTGTTCACCAGCTGGTCTCTGTCTGTGTGCTGCGACCAAAACACGACATTAAGAGAGCGGTGAGAGTGAACTAAAACAGTGAAGTCGTGGACTGGAAAACCAAAGCCATGAGCTTTGTCTCCTACCTTTGGAACTGCAAAGTCAGGTGATAATTCTCTGTGGGTTCACTAGGAGCGACTCCTTTCACATTACACATAGTCATGTGATCCATTGTTCATATAAATATATAGATTATAGCCGTTTTAAATAAATTATTAAACAAAAATGCAGTATGTTTAAAGGTTTCAGCTTCTCAAATGTTCAGATCTGCCACTTTTCTTTACCTCACATCTTTATAAACTGAGTTTGGTGTTTTTTTTTAACTGTTGCTCACACACAATATGAGATTGTAAAATGACACCCTGAGCTTAAAATGATTTGTTGTTGGCTGGGTGTTACTGGAGGTCGGTGCTCACCTTTGGCAGCGGGCAACAGCCCCACTTTTGAGACGAGGTCATAAAGCAGCAGGTGGTGGACGGAGGGCACCTGGTGCGGGCGTCACACTGAATGCCTTCCTCCTCGTCATCTTCCTCATTCTCCTCCTCCTCCTCTTCGTCTTTTGTCTCCTGTTCTTTCATCACCTCCTTTGTCTCGGGCTCCACTGTTTGCTCTGTGCCTGTCGCCTGACTTTGGGTTGTAGTGGCCACTGTAGTGGGTGCTGCCGTGGCAACCGCAGGTATCTTCTGCATCATGGGCGTTGAGCCCAAGGTGCCATCACACGAGAGCGTGGCCAGGTCACAGGTGGTGCCAGTAGGGCAGCAGTGTTCATGGTCTTCACAACAGACCGCCTTTTGAACAAAGTGACGAGAATACTTTACAAACATTGTTGGATGAATGAATTTGCACGAGGAGAGAGAATTGTCAGTCAAAGTAAAGTTCAATGGCAGACAAATCAGTGCTAAAGGGTGTGACAAGTGGTCAAATACACTACCTAACTTTAAGGAATAGTGTTTTGAGAAATACGCTTACGGTATTCGTTTTCTTGCTGAGAGTCAGACGAGAAGATTGATGATACCACTTAGCAGTCAGTTAGCTTAGCATAAAGCCTGAAAACAGGGGGACACTGCTAGCCTGGCTCTGTCCACAGGTGACAAAATCCACCTACCACCTATTAGGCTCACTAACAAACATGTTATATCTTCTTAGTTTGTACTAATCTGTACAACCACCTGTTGTGCTAAGTTAAGCTAGCTCTTTTTGCTAACCTGAGCTAACCAGCTACTGGTGGTAGCTTCATATTTACCATACAGACATGCGAGTGCTATGAGCGGATTTCCCAAATTGTTGAACTGTTCCTTTAAAGAAATAACGTGTAAATCCTTTAGAGCCATACAATAACTGAACACTGCCAAACACTGACTATCTACGCTGACTATCATCAGCACTACAATACGTCACAGCTGCATTCCAACTGTATGTACAGTAGGCTATATACAGTACTAATCTCGCTTTGCCAGACCCTCCTCCAAAACGCGCTGAAGGAGGGTCTGGCTACTCCACATAGCATTCAGGGATGGGAGGAAAACGTGCTCTGGTTTAATGGCATTTCTTTAAACCAATCAGAATTGTTATGGGCGGTGCTAAACTCCGCAAAGAGCCACTGCAAAATAGTCATGTGAGAGAAAACTCAGATTGGACAGATAGTCTAGCTAGCTGTCTGGATTTACCCTGCAGAGATCTGAGGAGCAGTTAACCACAGTCCTCATAAATCCGCAGAATTTAAAAATCCAACACAAAGAAAACGGAAGGAAACGGAAAAGACATGCATCCAGCGGAATTTCCTGCAGCACCGGAGCAATCCTGGAAGTGGAACGTGAAGGATATAGACTAGCTATGTACTAACACTGAACAGATTTTTACATTTCAACCGCACCTTTGTATATTCTTTTGTTTGTAAATATGTATTCCCAACCGTATTACTTGAAGGGGCTTTAAAAACGTTTAAGCCATCACCATCAGACAAAGAATCATTAATGCATTGTCAAAACCTTTAACATAAAAGTTAGGACTGTGTAAAAAAAAAAATGCCAGCCAAACATTGTACCTCTGGCATAGGACAGCAAGCCCAGCCGCCATCTTTGGTTTTACAGCATGTGGTGCCATCTGGACAGCTTGCTGTATCATTGCATGGGACATTATTGCCTGGAAGAAAAAGAAATACCAATATTAATATTTCCATTGTGAGAAAAAACTCTGAATTGAACATTTTCAATGACAAAAAATGTCACCAGGCAGCCCAGGTCATCTATTTTTGATTAAAAACAACAACAACAACAAATTATAGCCAAATAGTTTCACAGATGAGCTGAAATTCCAGCTTCCTGGAAGACAACTGAGACCTAAACCTGTCCTAAACTAAAATGCACCGTGCCTTCACAGCGGTCAGGATGAAAGAAAAAGGGTGCAGGGCCGGTCAAAGGGGTACAATTACAGTAGAGAAGCAATGTTAAAAAAGAAAAGAAAAAAAAAGATTTTGTTTCAGTAGTTAACTACACAAAAAATGGCCAAAAAAGGTAATTTAACTACTTGAATCATTGCATGCAAATACGAATGTAGTTGAACTTCCAGCAAGCTACCGCAAAACGTAGTCAACCTAGTTTGATTACATGTAGTTCACTACTCAACAGCACTGCCAAAATATGTTACATTACTGATACTATAACTGATGTTAAACAGTCATTGGTAATGGTAACCTATTACTACCATACATACTGCATGCAGGAATAACTTTGGTTAAGCTTAAATATTTCCCACAGCAGACATTTTGTCTTGTCATAACAGGAAATGTTGCAACTTATTCCATTTTGTTGTAAGTCATGGGACTCACTGACACGCCTACATTAATTGGAAAGCAGCCATTAATACTGTAATGTTATTATTTAGAACGTCTGTTAGTACATTTGTACCTTTACCTATCAGACACTGCTTTGTGGTGGATATAAAGCAAATGCACCTGGTCTTATTATGTACATGTGATGATACATCTGTGATGTGCTTTATTTTTTAGCTGTGTGCTTGTTCTGATTTATGATAAACATCTCACCTGCAGCTGCCTTAGTGACAGGTGATACTTCCTTCTCTAAAGGAGGAACTGTAATCACTGTGGGGACTTTTTTCTGAGCCACTGTCAACTGTCTCTGCAAAACGTAGTCAAACTAGTTTGATTACATGTAGTTCACTACTCACCAGCACTGCCAAAATATGATACATTACGGATACTATAACTGATGTTAAACAGTCATTGGCAATGGTAACCTATTACTACCATACATACTGCATGCAGGAATAACTTTGGTTAAGCTTAAATATACCTTTCCTACAGCAGACATTTTGTCTTGTCATAACAGGAAATGTTGCAACTTATACAATTTCTTTGTCCTAGTAAGTCATGGGACTCACTGACATGCCTACATTGATTGGAAAGCAGCCATTAATACTGTAATGTTATTATTTAGAACGTCTGTATGTACATCTGATGATACATCTGTGATGCGCTTTATTTTTTAGCTGTGTGCTTGTTCTGATTTATGATAAGCATCTCACCTGCAGCTGCCTTAGTGACAGGTGATATTTCCTTCTGGACTTCAGGGGTTTTTTCTGAGCCACTGTCAACAACTATCTCTGCGGTGACTTGTTCACCTTCTGGTATTGGAAACAAACAGAGATCAGGGCTGCATGAACACAAACACCCACACTCAGACTTAGACAATGAGTAATGAGGAAATAAAAGATTCACAGAAAAACAGTCTGACCTTTCTGGTTCTCCCAGTCGGCTCTAATCCTGGCAGGAAGTTTGGCCCACATTGGTGTTTGTTTTTTGGTAGTTGAGGAAATACATTTTGAGTGTTCAACATCACATACACTCCCTTCAGGACAGCAGTGTGTCTTATCCTCGCAGCACACAGCCTGTGAGACAATGAAGAAACACAGAGTATCACCTTATGATACAACACCATAAAGTCACGATAAGTGGACATCTTGGCAGGACATGCAAATCCCTCATTTGACTGTCTCTTCATTCATAATCTCAATTATGCTATTGAACAACATTAGCATTTCTATAACATTTGTGTATGTCTATAATGAAAAGATCAGCCATTGTGTACCTTTGGCATGGGACAGCACGCCCACTTTCCTTCTGTGGTTTCACAGCAGGTGGTTTCATCTGGACACTCTGACACTCCGTCGCTGCACAGAACCGTAGACACAAGCTCTGGAACAACAAAATTGAAACATTTCATAAAAATGTGTGTATGATAACTTTAGGGGACCGTGAGATAAAACTAACCCCATATGAGAGTTAGGCAAGTTAATCTGTCAAGCACCTTTCATCAACCAACCAATTCATAGTGGTTTGCATAAGACATAAACAGGCGTTGAGAAAAATATACAAGGAAGGAGGCAAATAGACAGAAAGCAAAATCAAAAGTTAAATATAAAATAAATAAGCTAAAATTGAATATGACAAATAAAACAGGAGAATAAAAGTTACAGTGCCGCTACAGTCCAAAATGTGAATAAATAGTTCCAAATGTACTTGATAAAAAGCAGAACCAGCAAAGTGTTCCGCCTCGATTTAAAAGAGCTGTGAGTTTGTTTCAGATATATGGTACACAGAAACTGAAAACTGCTCCTGCTGAGACATAAGTCCTTCAATTCTTCATATATGCTTATGGTGATAGTGGGTTGATTTGGGAGTGTTCTGAATGTTGATGTGAAAATTGAAATCCACGGCTTGGTTTTTGGTCTTTAACATTAGCGACTAAAGCTGAGCACTGACTTTTAATATATTTTTTTTTGTTTTTGTTTAACAGGAGGACATTTTTGCACATCCAATCACGGTTGAACAGAAGAGGCCCGAGACTAAAGCCTTGGGGAACCCCACATGTCATTTTTGTTCACTCAGATTTGTAATTACCCATTGACACAAAGGGGTCCCTGCCCTGCAGACAGGATTCACACTAGTTTAGCGCTGTGCCAAAAAGTCCGGGACCGTTTCCAGACTGTAATAATGTAGTAGTGAGTAGAAGAGTTTCACCTTTTTTGATGCATGAACGGCTGTCTGCGCTGCACTGGTGGCTCTCAGGACAGCAGTGTTTCCCATCAGAGCAGGGGACTCCCTGTCGGGGGTTGGGAATTCACAATTCACTTAATCGATGCAATACAAATTGGAATCAAATGGCTTATGGATTCCCTCTTGTAATCATTTTTACTCAACAATTCATTCATTAATGGTTTGACCTTAATGGTACTACTCCACATAGGTGTAGTAGTTAGAGCATTTAAGGTGCCATATAGTCAGCCTGTATTCGTCTCTGCACTGCAGCAAACCATAGGAAACTGTTGCCTGGCCAGAGCTGCAACTTTTATATTAGGCTACATTCCCCAAAATAGCAGACATCACTTCCTGTTGTCTTCAGTGAAGTGAAAAAGCTTAGTTTGTCAAGCCAACCAGCAAAGATCCGCTTTTGAATAACACATTTTGAATCACATATGTAAGGGATAATGTTGAGCAAGCCGGTCCTTATTGCAAATTGGAAACCCGACAGGAGGATGCACCAATATAACTGTATGAGTGGTTCACCAATGGACTCCACCATGGACTTCATGGTTTTATGTGGATTTAAATGATGTAAATGACGCAGCAATTCTTTGGAGAAAAAGATCCCGTTAAAAGAACAATTTATCAATGAACTTTGTGTGGTTGTTACTTCTGTTTTACGGATAATTGTACTATTATTTGAAAAATGTATCCATGTTTAAAAATGCTACACGTTGCATGTAATATCTGTGTTGGACACGGTTTGATTACCTGAGCTAGGGGACAGCAACCAAACCTTGTCAAAGCCCTCAGACAGGAATACTCAGGTGGGCATCGTGACTGATCGGGACAGATGTTGTCGTCTTCCTCCCCCATGTTCGCCTTGATCATCCTGAAGGACTGCAGGCACAAGGTGGGAAAGGTGGGCTCTCACCTTAAATACGGCAAACTCTCACTCAGTATCTTATCATGAACGCAACGGATGTCTGTTATTCTTACTTTCGAGAGTCCGGGCTGCTCAGCAGAAGCTCTTTCCACCCAGGGGATGGAACCAGTAGAGTTCAAACAGCTGGACGTGGCATCATCGCAGAGCGTTCCCATAGGACAGCAATGTATATGATCCCCACAGCACTCAGCCTTCGAGGACAGCAGTAGTAGGCACACTTTGACTACCAAAGTTTAAAAACTGTTATCACATTAGCTAAATGAGGCCTGAGCATGTATCTGGCTCATGAAGTAGTAAAACACCACTGAGCATGAATAGTACTGTTCAGCTTAAATTTCTTTTTATTTTAGGGTACACGAGAATGGTTATCTTACATTTACATTTAACTATGTAAAGGACAAAGGGACAAAGTACTCTACTGAAGTAGAATGACTTTGCTGGGGTTTATCTTGTTAAGTTACTTGTGCTGAGAGCAGTAACTTCAAATATTTCAGCTGGATAGGATGCAATTCCTTCACTTCATGTATTTTTTGTTCTTTTTATTATATGACAAAAAAAAATTAATGATATATACACTACCGGTCAAAAGTTTGGGGTCACTTAGAAATTTCCATTCCACTCCATTACAGACAGAATACCAGCTGAGATCAGTTGCATTGTTTTTTTAACCAGGGCAGCAGTTTTCAGATTACATGATGTGCTTACATAACTGCAAAAGGGTTCTCCAATATTTTCTCAGTTAGCCTTCTAAAATGATATCAGATGAGTAAACAGAATGTGCCTTTGGAACGTTGGATGAATAATAATGATAATGGGAAATGTAGATGTTGCATTAAAGATCAGCCACTTCTTTCTACAACAGTCGAGAACCATTTTGCAATTATGTAAGCACAAAATGTAATCTGAAAACTGCTGCCCTGGTTAAAAAAAACACTGCAACTGATCTCAGCTGGTATTCTGTCTGTAATGGAGTGGAATGGAATTTTTTTAAGTGACCCCAAACTTTTGACCGGTAGTGTATATTGGAAAAAAAATCCAGTATCAACAAACCAAATGGGTCCTTTTAACTTTCCGTAGTTTCTTGGAAGACGTGTATCTGCTCAGGTTAACTTATAGGATGCAGAGCATGCAAGTGTACAACCATGTCTACCTGGTCAAACGGGCAGCACTCAAAGCCGCTGGCCGGGTCGTTGCAGCAGGTTTGGCCGTCTGCACATCTCCCTCCATCTGGACACTCATCAGCACCAACCAGAGCCAGGAGAGCCCAACAGATCACGGCCCACCTCTGCATCTGTACACACACACACACACACACACACACACACACACACACACACACACACACACACACACACACACACACACACACACATTTCATAAATGAAAGTGAAAGGTGTGCATGTGAAATCCCCTACTCCACTCAGACACAACATGTTTGCATTCACTTCTGCTAAAGCTACTGATCAAAGCCTGTAACAGAGAGTATATTAAGCACGCTAAGATATTTCAACATGTTCATAAACATAAACAGCTGTCTGTAAAAGCTAGTCTTGAATATCTGGTGATTTCAAACCTTTACATTCAAACATTTCACAGTCACACACCTCTCTAAACAAAAATGCAAATGATGTCTGAGACTCAGCTCTGTCTTCTTTTATTTCCTGAAAGTGTAATTGTTCCCTTTAGAGGTGTGTTACTGACTTCATTTCGCAATGAATAAGCCAGTCAAACACAAGGGTAGGCTATTTCAAAAAAACATCGCTGGGCTACTAGTCAGAACAAACGGTGGGCTTTTTACACATGGGGGGTTCATCATTGACAACGAAACGATTAAAACAATGTAAGCAATCTAAAACTAAAAGAAGTAAATACAGTAGATGTTCAATCATTATTAAACCTCTTTACTAATTTGTCTAAAAGGACTTCCGTAGGCCTATTTGCCAAGAAAGTATTATGCAAGTTTATTCTGCTCTTACCTTGATAGAAGACTGAAGGGCTGTTATGAGGAGTCAGGGTTTTCACAAGTGTCTCACCGCTGAAGAACACAAATTATAATAGACCTGCTTTTTATTGAACACGCCCCAGACAGAGAGAGAGAGAGAGAGAGAGAGAGAGAGAGAGAGAGAGAGAGAGAGAGAGAGGGAGAGAGAGAGGCGGGGATCCTAATTTCTCTTGCAGCACCTCTCCTGGCCTCTTCCTTTAAATCAGCTGTTTTAAATTAAATATTGCTGATAAAGTTTAATGAAGTTGCTCCTGTTTAGCGGTTTGCTACACTGAACAGGTTGCACTTGTTTACATGCGACAGCTGTGGCTACAGCCTGGGCCGTGTCCACCAGGCGGCGCCAGAGCTACGGCAGCAGCGGGGGGCGGGGCCAGGCGAACCCTGACATTTTACATCAGATCTCCACAACATGCGCGCACGATCTATCTGAATCACTAACTAACGGCAATCGCTAAGCGTAGTTTTGTGAAGTTTACATTTTGTGACTTCTCCCGTAGGAGGGCGGAGCCAGGCTACCTCCAGGCTAGCCCGACTCAAAAAAACATGTTTACGGGGGTTATCCGCAATGGGGAACCCGAATAAGTTGCAGCACGACAGAGTGGTTTAAGCAAACGTTGGCTCTTACATTTGGCAACGTAGCTAGCTAGCTAACTGAAATGGGTGAAGACGCCTCTATTTCACAACGACACTGGCAGCTAAAGTAGAGGTAAGTAACGTTAGCTTGTCACTAAAACGCAATAGCGTTGCCTGGAAAGCTAACGTTAGCTAACGTTACCCAGCTATATTTCACTGACATGCTGACAGTCAGCTATAACGCTAGCTAGCTAGCTACATGATAACGTTGGGTAACTGACTTTGAATCCAAACATGTGCTCCTCTCCTCATGTGTGGGTCAAGACATATTTTTTTCTGTGTATACTGTTAGCTAGCTAATGGTGGAGAAAAGGGACAGAGTGTACCATCACAGAATAACATCCTGTCTACACAGCTAGCGTTGGTGTTTCCATAACGTCGCACTGTATGCGATACGGTTATTTCATTGATTGAGTTGCAGAATTCAGTGAAACGTTAATCTCATCAAATTTGACATTTGTTTCTCTCTGTTGTTTAATTAACTTGTGTCCTGTCAACATGAATATCATCTAGGTTTATTCAGATTGAGATGTGCTTATGCTTCTTGCAACGTTGTGTAATTACATGAAGGTGACAGGAAGACCCCAAACATCGTCTCAGTGTAGGACACATTTAGCTACATGTTAGTTTGTTTTGAACACTTGTTTGGCAAAGCAGCTTATTGGCCAGACAAACCCTGAGGGCCAAGTTGCTATAACTGTCACTTAAGTCTAATCAAGTCCAGAGATAGGACAAGCCTATTAAGTTAAATTAAATGTAGTGTAGAGGTGGATGAATAATGTCTTTGCCATCATGTATTGTAGTTTTGTTTGTTTGTTTGTTTTGTCAATGTATATGTCATCATTATGTGTAACTTAATTTATAGTGAATGTGTGGTGTATGACTGCTGGCTGTTAGTCCTATGTCACCTGCCTAGTGACTGCAGATGAAAAGTAGTTATTTTTTTACTTATTCTGGCATATTTACATGATGTTTTTTTTTATACAACAATGTTCATAAATATGCATGATCCCTATCAAATAAACCAATAAAATAAAGAGCCAGGGGGAACAAATGGCAACCACCCAGGTAGGGAAACAAAATCTTACTTAGCTATCTCTTTAAGAATATTCAGCCAAACCATCTTGGCTGCTAGTGATGGATTTGTTGGCGTTGTTTATAATTTCCTAAAAACATGAACAACTTAGTTAAAGACAGGGCTTCCCCGAGGACACAATTTGATCCAATTCCAGTATTTTATGTGAAATGTCTATTTATCTGCTACTACCCCCTCCCTCAATCAGGAGTGGGTAGGGAGGCGAGGATCTCATTGGCTGTCTGCTGACATGCACATTGTAGATAAGCTATCACAACGTTTCAATGACCCCAACACAACAACTACGCCTAGACTTACTCAGCTCACTCAAGGAAGGTCTGACTTTATTAGACTGTAATAATCTTGAGTTTTTAGTGATGTTTCTGAAGGACACCAGTATAAATTGCTGTTATTTAACTTCTAGTATTGATGGACAACACTTTGACCTATTTTTAGTTGCCGATGACACTAATTATTCACCAGTAACTTGGAGCATCTCAGGAGCAAGTGTCACACAATCAGCATTCTGATATAATATGGCATAAACACAGTGTTACGTTTCTGACAATAGACACCTGTCGCCAAAAGTTCAACAGAAGTAGAGCTGGGCGATATGGAGAAAATCAAATATCACAATGTTTTTGACCAAATACATTGATGTCGATATTGTGGCGATATTGAAAGGGTTGACTATTGGTGCTTTCACAAATATTTACACAATGAGTGTTTTGATAAATAATCACCAATACTGTGGATACCATGGCAAATTATAAAACAGTAAGTAAGTCCAGAAAATGACATTACTTCAGCCTTTAAAACCAGGAGAATACAACACGTGTGTCACATCACGATACTACGATATCCAAAATGTAAGACGATATCTAGCCTCCTATATCGATGTCGATATAATATCGATATATTGCCCAGCCCTAGTCAGAAGACCCCTCTGTTAAGTTACAGAACATAATGTTCGCACTGTGAGGTGGTTTGGTATTCTTTTTGTGGTCTGACAGGTGGGCAGGATGGGGGAGCGGGCCGTCAGCAGCTCGGTGGCTGCTATCTCTCCGGTGCAGCAGATGCTGGCTTCTGGCACTGGAGCCCTCCTCACATCTATTTTTGGTGAGATCATGGAAACAAAGACTGGGGGGGGGGGGGGGGGGGAAGCAACACGTATGCCTATAAGTGTAATTGATATTTTATATTGGAGTTTTCCCGCAATGTTTTGTCTTGTGCACTTGCTTCGTGAAAGTTATAATGTTCCGTTTTTGGTTGAAACGGTTGTAGAGAGGTGTCGATTCAACTGTGCCGTCATTTTGGAGGTTTTGTAGTTTGTGGTGCCGTTGGACCGTACTGCATTACAGAGAGCAGCGATGTTGCTAGGTACGCGTCCTGCATCCGAAAGGCCACGGTAAACTCACTATTTCTTTACCTTTACACTCTATGTATTTTACCTGATAATGCTACATTGTGAACAACACGTTTGTGTTGAAATCATAGAAGTAAACAAAAGAAACCTCAAAACCACAAAAGAACGTTCACACAGCTCAATTCAAAACGAAAGGACCCTCAATTTCCCCGACTCACTTAAATCACCAGCTGTGAGTCCCAGGTGACTCACTGCATTGACAACCTACTGACATCACTGACAGATGGTCTGTTCTTTAGTCTACTCTTATTTATATAACTGGGCTGGACAAAATAATAGAAACACCTGCCAGTATTATGGAACAGCTAACAGCATCACAAACTACATCCTCCAAAACAGTTTCGACAAAAACAGGAACATCATAACCTTCATGAAGGGAGGATTTATCGCAGGCGGGTTGTATCAGACGGCATTAGTTTTAGCTTGGTGTACCTAATAAACTGGCAACTGGCTGCATGTCATTCATAATAACTGAGTCTGTCCATGTGTTTGTTTACAGTCACACCGCTGGACGTCGTGAAGATCAGGCTGCAGGCTCAGCAAACGCCGTTCCACCAAGGTAGGACCAGGAGCTTGTCTTCTTCTGTTGTTTTAGATCATACATTAACTAAGGTAATGAAGCACTGGCTTTGCTTTTAACAGCTGCTTGTGGTTGCCATGTGTATCTTGATGCGTTTAACCCCACAACACGTGTTCTTTGTGTTTTTGTTTTTTTGCGCTGTTTTCATCTTTGTCCTCTGCCTTTCTCTGCCCTGCCTTTTGCTTTGTTTTTGTAGCTTTAGCGTGTGAATCAGCTCCGTGGGGGGGTGTCATCCGCCCATCCAAGTGTGAGTATCTGACCCACTGTCGCTGCACGTTGAAATTTGGCCGCGGTGAAAAAAAATACTGTAGTCCAGCACAACTTTCACAATAAAAAACACAATAAGCCCTTTCTCAAATAGAGTCAAAATCTTTCTTTCTTTTTTTAAGACTATTTTTGGGCATTTTTAGGCCTTCATTGACAGGACAGCTGAAGAAATGAAAGGGGGGGGGTGGGCGGTATGACATGCAACAAAGAGGTGTGGAGGAGTAAACCTCTACATATGGGCGCCCACTCCACCAACTGAGCTATCCGGGCGCCTAGAGTCACGTGCTTTCTGTCAGCTTAGATGTACCGTAGAATCTCTACCATCATAAACATGCACATCTTAAAGTTAAGATTTGTTTAAGTTTTGTACCTGGCTTTAAACTACCATTTTATGTTGGTAGATATTCTAAAGTTTGGGAGCTTCCAGAAACACAAAACAACACTGAACATGTTCCCTAACTACAATCAGCCTGTACTCCTGCTCACTCATTACCCTTACCGAGTAAATGTTATGTTTTTTTGTTTTCTGGGATCTTTCCACAGGGTCAAATTTGTAATAGGAGCAGATTGTGAAATTATTCTTTTTTTTTTTTTTTTTTTTTTTTTTTTTCTCAATATTTCTTGTCAATAGTCATCTTTTATACCAGCTCTAAATAAACACGCAAAGTAAGCAGTGCCAAGGACAGCCCTGATGTTATCTTCTCAGTGACTCTGTGGTCATTGCCATCCCATCTATTACCAGTCACATTTCTCTCCTCTGTCAAAGATTATATAGTTCAGTTTAGAAAACTTAACAGATTGAATCATACTAATATATGCAGATACTTGTTTAACTAGAATGTGTTTTAATGATCTGGTGATTGCTGGGAAGGCTTGTGTCATGCAGCATGTTTAACTCTGCTAACCACTGGCTGTTCTGTCTGTCACAGGGAAATGTTTCCTGTATTGTAACGGACTGATGGATCACATCTACGTGTGTCAGAATGGAACCAGTTGCACCAGCTGGTACAAAACGCCAACTCATTTCAGTGGGACACTGGTGAGTACAGGTACATCAGCAGCTTTGCTTCCGCCACAGAATGAATCCAGATGTGTTTACGTACGTTTGTTTGTTCATTCCATAGGATGCTTTTGTGAAAATCAGTCGGCATGAAGGACTCAGGTCTCTGTGGAGTGGACTACCACCTACACTGTGAGTGTCGAAACTCTCATCAAGAAAAAATACTTGTAGAATAAATGTGTAAGAACTGAAATTCAGGTTTGGGTGAGAAAGATGCTGATGTAAGTGGCCAATGGTTGTTTTATTCTGATATGTAGTATTTACCATAATAACAAGGGTAAAGGTTCCTCTGTAAATGTCATTTTTTTCCAAATGAAAACAGCATTTGGACTGAGTCCGACTCATTGAATGCTGTGTAGGGCTACGTTTTTACAATAGGATGACACGCCACAACCATGCACTTGCAGTGAGAACAGCCAGTCATTTCCAAAATGTCTTGAACAAATGATTAAAGATAATGCCCCAAGAATTTAATTTGACTGTAGACAGAAAGTCCAAGGTGATGCCTTTTAAATGTCTTGTTTAGTCAGAAAGAGACCAAAACCCGGAGATATTCAGTTTAAATAATATAAAATCTCCATATATGAGAGGATGACAATAACACTTTCTGCCACTTTTGCTTGTGAAATACCTTCTTCAGTTTACCTCTAGTGACACATTTGCATCTTTTTTGATATGGAAATGTTCTATTGATATGGCATACAGTGTACAACGTTGTCCTTGGTTTATTTGCATGTGCATGTGCAGGGTTATGGCTGTACCTGCCACTATCATCTACTTCACCTGCTACGACCAGCTGCGGGACTTCCTGAGATACGGTCTGGGTTTCCAGGGCAGCCACATCCCTCTTGTTGCTGGGGGTCTGGCCAGATGTAAGTCCATTAAAAGCACAAATAGATACCCTAACTATAATATGTTAGTGGGTTTGGACTTCCTGTGTGTGGTAAATGGTGTGTGTG
Organism: Gymnocephalus cernua; assembly: GCA_023631565.1. Classification (NCBI taxonomy): domain Eukaryota; kingdom Metazoa; phylum Chordata; class Actinopteri; order Perciformes; family Percidae; genus Gymnocephalus; species Gymnocephalus cernua. The sequence goes on from CM042441.1 coordinate 21,452,797, forward strand.
CGATACCCTAACTATAATATGTTAATGACTTTTGGACTTCCAACGTGTGTGTGTGTGTGTGTGTGTGTGTGTGTGTGTGTGTGTGTGTGTGTGTGTGTGTGTGTGTGTGTGTGTGTGTGTGTGTGTGTGTGTGTGTGTGTGTGTGTGTGTGTGTGTGTGTGTGTGTGTGTGTGTGTGTGTGTGTGTGTGTGTGTGTGTCTGTGTGTGTCTGTGTGTTGCAGTGGGGGCAGTGACGGTGATCAGCCCTCTGGAGCTGGTCCGGACCAAGATGCAGTCCCGCCGGCTGTCCTACAGCGAGCTGCGGGTGTGTATCCGCTCTGCTGTGGCTCAGGACGGCCTGCTGTCACTGTGGAGGGGCTGGGGACCCACCGTTCTCAGGGATGTCCCCTTCTCTGGTGAGAGCCGCCCCACAGAATGCAGAGACCCCAAACGCACAATCTGTCCAGTTTTATCAAACCTTTTGTTGACTTCAAATGTGGTTTCTTCATTTTGGTGACAATACGCTTGTCAGTCCTCTTGTCAAACCTCTCCTGCAGCATATTTCTCTCGTCTGCTGTTATTTCATATCTTCAGTAGGTTCCAAACAGTCTTTTCATGAGTTCCCAGCTGAATACACTGTTACCGTGTTTTACTGTCTGCATCCTTGAAGTTTATGTAAATATTTTAAAACTTCTTAGCTAAGGGGACTTTACAATCTGTACAGCATACGTCACCCGCTGTCCTTAGGTTCTCCATTCTGATAGACAAAGTTTCCAAAACAAAGCTTTTACAAGATGGAAGGAAAAACAGTACTGTTTTTTTTGGGAAGGTGATAAGCGTGATTTATGCTTCAGCGTTAAATCTACGCCGTGGCTACGTGCGTAGGTAGGCGGAGACACAGACCTACGGCTACACGTAACTACACTTCGCTGCGACGCACATCGCTCAGCCGTGGCTTGGTAGCGTTGCAGTTCCCCCGACTCATTTCCTGGTTCTCCTTCTCCATAAACAACATGAACTCAAGGAGAGGGTTAACTTTTCCTGCTACACATTTCCCACCGTGGTCAGAAAGCAGAGGGGAGACACTTTGTTTCTCTCACTATGACTCTAGAGTCGGCACTCGCTCCGAAGCTAATCGCCGTCACTCTCTCACTTTCTCTACCACACACACACACACACACACACACACACGCCGACCCTGCTTTTCTTTTAAAGAGATTGACGCACACACCAACGCACAAGTATAAACTTCAGGCCACTTACGTAGGCTACGGCGAAAGCTCTGCGTGGAGCCTCCGCAGGACCACAAACCACACTTGAGATGACTGTAGCGTGAAGCAAAGCGACAAAACGAGCTGTCCCTGTCTGTGTGTATTTGCAGCTTTGTACTGGTTTAACTATGAACTGGTGAAGGCCCGGCTGTGTGAACGCTCCCGAATGACTCAGGCCAACGTCTCCATCAGCTTTACTGCAGGAGCCATCTCTGGAGCTGTGAGTACTCAGCTTTACTGTAAAGACCCACCTGTCCTCTGTTGCAACAAGGACACTTTTCTTGTAATAATGTCCTTGCTGATGTTACTTAACGTAGAACACACAAGATTCTCCCGGACAAAGTAACAGCCCTGCAGGTTAATGTTTAGGCCACCGGTTATAATTATTTCTGAAATGAATGATTATTCTAAATGCACACATAATATTTAACAGTTTGAAGTGTAACGATTTGCCGCACCTGTGTATTGCACATTTTGTCTGTCAGATTGCTGCGATCCTGACGCTGCCTTTTGACGTGGTGAAGACACGGAGACAGATCCAGCTAGGAGAAATGGACACTCTGGGAGGTCTTTACTTATATCTATATTTTTATGTTATGTGAAATGTATTTACTTATGTGTGCAGCATGTTCTAAAACATTAACTTATTCTGATTCCTCCTAGTTTCCTTAAAGAAAACCACATCCACGTGGCACATAATGAAGGAAATATGGGCTGAGATGGGCTACAGGGGTCTTTTTGCAGGTACACACTTACCATATGCTGTTTTATGTTAAATAAAAATATGTTTGCTTCGCTCAGACTCAGACGTGAAAAACAATTGTATTTTCTCCAGGTTTCATGCCCAGGGTGATCAAAGTGGCCCCAGCCTGCGCTGTCATGATAAGCACCTATGAGTTTGGAAAGACCTTCTTCCAAAAGATGAACCTTGATCGCGAGGGACTGGGGTCCTGAAGGCTATCTGTACGGTGCTGGGTGATTGCTCACAGCAGCACATTCAGTAAGTCTTATCAGGACAAAGTCTTCTCAGACAGAAACTTGAGGAACAGACAGGCCTGCATTTGGTTTTGTGTGAACATAAAATATGAAGATTCACCCACAAATCAGGGATGTTTCTTCTTTCAAATCTGCTCTCTGGAAACGTAAACACAGACTGATACGACTTGACACACCTTACATCCATGAACTGAATAACAAGCTTGGAGCTCGGGCCACCGACTTAATGTGTGTTGATTATTTAAGTAAACTTTAAACAGGCATCTTGAAAATAAAGAATTTCCCAATGCTTAAGCAAAGGGGCAAATGACATGATTCACACTTCTGTGCACATTTTTAAATGATGATAAACCTGTTGAGGACTGTTGGGAAAATGTAAACCCTCTTAAGGGCTAAACTGCATCAGAACTGAAGCATGTTTTATTTGCATTGCCTGAGACCATCTGCATGGTGTGTACAACCCTCTTCAATACGGAATCCAGATACGCTGGTCCACCCTGCATTCGCTTTACTGCATTCTCCTGCATTCCTTTAGCAGTAAAGCATGGTAATTTTGACATCTGAGAAGATGACTGACAAATCTGTTATGTGTTCTGGATAGATTTGATCACTTGTAACAAGCGCTGTGAAATGAAATCATAAAGATAAGTACGTTTTTATGTTTGTTGAATGTATTTCTCTTCTCTCGTCTCATAACTGGAGGCTAAACTACAGTATATGAAACACGAGGCCTGATGGCAATATTAAAACAAGCCTTCTTGGAAGATATGTTTTCATTGGTACATTAATTTACCTTTTTTATGCTATTATATTACAACAACAACAAAGAACTCATTTTGAGCACAATTTATTTTGTGAAAGCTGGTGCAGCCAGCTTCCCCAAAAGCACAAAGATTTTGTTAAATGTTTAAGACTTTATGTAATAAAGAAAACAAGAGGCTTCCCAAACTTCCCCTTGATGGTATTCTGATGAAATGCTTTGAATATCTTCTCTACAATAAACATAACATCAAAACGTGTTACAACACTGGATCATAAAGAAAAACATTGCTGCCTTAACCTGAAAGGTGTAAATGTCTTTCCTCTTGTTTTTGTTTTTTATAAGTGAAATGGAAATAAATGTTAAGACAGCTTGTTATGCTCTGTGTGATTCATTCCTTAGGAGTTTGTAAATGACCAACATCACTTAAAAAATATGTACATTATTTATGATTGAGAAAGGGTATTTAATATATTGTACATGAACAAAGACATAAAATACACACAACATACCAAATTGTACATTTTCTCAAATTTACACAAGTTCAAAGAGAGTTGTCCACCTCTGCAGACAATAGTTATATTTTTAAAATTGAAAACTTGCTCATATTGTTTCCTAACTAAATTATGTTAAATACAGTATAAAGGCATATATAAGATGTACAGCACTTGAATGTGCAAATCAGAAATATTAAAATACACATCTCCTTTTGTACTGTCTAAGTAAAAAATAAATATTTAAAAATAACTTTTGTTTGGTCAATTATATGTGCAGATACTTTGTAGGAGCGCCAAACAGCGACATCTAGTGGCTGCTGAGTTTAATAACATCTACAGGGTAAAATCGTTTTTGAGGATAGTCTCGTCGAGTCCCGCGATATTTGCTTGTGTATATATACGAGGTGTTTCCCTTCCCAAGGCCTCTTTGAATCGGATTGGAGACGAAATGGTAAGCGAGCTCGACCCACAGCGGAGACTATACAGGAATCTGTCTCACATCTGAGGCATCCTTTACATTTTACTTGTGTCATACTCTCAGATTACTTGAATGTAATGTTTTTAGTAACATCATAAGTAGATTCTGTGACATTTCAGTCCGTTATTGCACTATTTGGAGATTCAAACCTAACCATACCGGCAACTCAGGATCCAAAATGTCGACTTGACATAGGCCGCTGTTAATTTAAGTAACTTTATTAGGTTGTACCCTGATTGCATATCTACTTTTCATTTATGCATTATCAGGCTACTTGGAGAGTTACTAAATTTTTGTTTTTAAGAAGTCAGTTTTTACAACTATGCATACACTAACGTTAGCTAGCCATGCTAACAACGTGGTCAACTCCTGTTCCCTTGCTATTGGCTAACTTTTTTTAAATTAAATTGCCTCAGCTTTTAAATTAAATTTGCCTCAGCTACTTCAATAACAAACTTCACGTCCATGGTACGTTCGGTACCTACTATACTAACGTTGAAGTCGTAGCTAGATAGCACTTGAACATCGTGGTTAGCTTCAAATGGACTAGCTAGCTAATGGTTTCTTCCTTCCACAGTCTCACCGTAAATTTTCGGCTCCGCGCCACGGATCTTTGGGCTTCCTGCCCCGCAAGAGGAGTCGTCGTCACCGTGGTAAGGCCAAGAGCTTCCCCAAGGATGACCCCAGCAAGCCCGTGCACCTGACTGCCTTCCTGGGCTACAAGGCCGGCATGACACACATCGTCCGCGAGGTTGACAGACCTGGCTCAAGTGAGTGGAATGACTTATAGACTGATATACTTAACGAAGATCTTAAAGGTTGTGGATGTGTATAATGTATGGTGTTCTGCCTATGATGAGTCTCTCGACGGGCGGACATAATGGGGTTAAACTCCTTGCTGAATGTCGAGCACTGAGCGCAGTCTGTACCATAAAATGGTTCACAAAATGCAGTTTTGAGAAGTGCAGAGCTTTTGGATATGCTGTTGAACGCTTGTATTTTTATTCTGCAGAGGTGAACAAGAAGGAAGTGGTTGAGGCTGTGACCATTGTGGAGACGCCACCCATGATTGTTGTCGGAGTTGTGGGTTACGTCGAAACACCCCGAGGCCTGCGTTCCTTCAAGACCATCTTCGCGGAGCATGTCAGTGATGAGTGCAAGCGTCGGTTCTACAAGAACTGGTGAGACACTATACAATCACTTATACTGGTGTTTGAAGCAGGTGTTAGTTGCACAGTGGAAATTTGAAAGATTTGCATTTTCACTGAGTGAGTCTAACATTACGGTGGCCCCTGTGGCAGCTCCGCTCAGGTGCCATGTGCCCTGATGAGCTCCGGGCTCCTCTGGCCAGTGGAAAGAGCTTCTTAGAAACTGAGCCATGAGCCGAAATCATTAGCTGATGCAGCATCCCTGTCCACATGGAGGGGAGGGCGAGCAGCTATGCACAGTGTTCTTCCGCTGGCCCTTTGGGGTTACGAAGGACCTGTGCCAACCTATGTCCTCTCTGCACTGCGTGCTCCCAGGTACAAGTCCAAGAAGAAGGCTTTCACCAAGTACTGCAAGAAATGGCAGGATGATGACGGCAAGAAGCAGCTGGAGAAGGACTTTGCTTCCATGAAGAAGTACTGCCAGGTCATCCGTATCATTGCCCACACACAGGTTAGCATGTTTATTAGATTACCAATGAGAGATGTGTACTGCTTGTCTGTCTGTGATGAGACCACGGATCTTGCGTCAGGCATGGCGCCCGACTTGTATGAGGATACCTTCCATGCTGCCTTCCTTCTGAGACTACACAGCTAAACTATTCACTGTACATGTGAATTATGTTGTGTATGTTCTGTTCTCATTGCGTTTATATCTGTGCAGATGCGTCTGCTGCCCCTGGCGCAGAAGAAGTCTCACCTGATGGAGGTGCAGCTGAACGGTGGCAACATCGCTGACAAGGTAGACTGGGCCCGCGAGAAGCTGGAGCAGGCCGTCCCTATCAACACAGTCTTCACTCAGGACGAGATGATCGATGTGATTGGTATCACCAAGGGTCACGGATACAAGGGTAAAAGCAGCTATAATTTAAGTCATCACATGTACTTTTGGTTAAAACAGTATTTGGTCTGGACTCTGACAAACCTCTTATCCTCCCAGGTGTCACCAGCCGATGGCACACAAAGAAGCTTCCCCGCAAAACCCATCGTGGTCTGCGTAAGGTGGCCTGTATCGGAGCCTGGCATCCTGCCCGTGTGGCCTTCTCTGTGGCCCGTGCTGGTCAGAAGGGCTACCACCACCGTACAGAGATCAACAAGAAGATCTACAAGATCGGCCAGGGCTACCACACCAAGGATGGAAAGCTGGTGAAGAACAATGCCTCCACTGAATATGATCTGTCCAACAAGAGCATCAACCCCCTGGTAAGTGACAGTCATGCAACCTGTAATTTTGTTGATGCGGTCTTGCCTTAAGTGGAAGAGCTGACTTACCCCCCCCCCCCCCTCCCCTCCTTTCTTTAAAGGGTGGATTCGTCCACTATGGAGATGTGACCAATGATTTTATCATGGTGAAGGGCTGTGTTGTGGGGACCAAAAAGAGGGTGCTGACTCTGCGCAAGGTTAGTTTTTACATTTGACTTTTTTTTAATTGCCTGGTAAATGGACTACAATTAGGAATTAATGTATATATTCTACCATAAACCTAACATGAATCTTGACGATTTTCATACTAAAATGTGTTTCCTTTCACCAGTCTCTGCTGGTGCAGACCAGCCGTCGTGCCTTGGAGAAGATCGACCTCAAGTTTATCGACACAACGTCCAAGTTTGGTCACGGCCGCTTCCAGACTGTGGAGGAAAAGAAGGCGTTCATGGTAAGACTAAAAGCCAATTTTTTTTTTTTTTTTTCAAAGATCTTAAGCAACTTATTCAGGAGACTTTTCTATCACACTAAACACTTGATTTTAACAAATCCTCAAATGAGATGTAGCATTACCACACTGAGCTAATGATAAATATAAAACCATATGACAACTTCATACAGCTCTCATGTTTACAGTTTTCCCGCACTGTTCGTAACCTGGTTCAGTCTCAGTATGAACTTTGGGTTCCATTCCAGTGCCATAGTAGTGACTTCCAGTGAGGCAGGGGAGCAGTGCCCCTTTGTGCTCGCTCCCTGTTCACTCTCTGGGAACATTTGGTTGCTTTAAGCTAACACATGGACTACATGTGCAGCAGACCAAGTGCATACAACTGATCTTTTGTCCTGTTTCTCTTATCTCACAGGGACCACTCAAGAAGGACCGTATCACCAAGGAAGAAACTGCTTGAAGTCCACAACAAAAAGCTCTGCTGCATTGACTGCCATCATTACTGTTGTGCAGAGTTATTTAATAAAAAAACAAAAACCCAAAGAATTTGTCTTGTCAATTTTAAAGTATTATACAAACTCTGATGTGTAGGCTTATGGTCATAAACAGATGGGGAAATGTGGTTGGCTGGTTGGTGTAGACACTTATGTTGGAAGTTGCAGGTTGATACTTTGTTCATTTACTTGGCACACTTAACTGAGGGGTTCCAAAAGGCAAGGCATCTGAATAACTTCAAACTGGCTCATGAAAGTCGCACACTATCTATTGTGGTCTATTGGCATTTGTAGTGCGTTATCTTAACACAAAAGCCACAACACATGAATTTCAGTGGTAGAGGCAGAGTTGTGTGTGTATTGCGCACAAAGTTGTTCCATTTCTAAGTTATCAAGTAATGGCACTGGATTGCAGATGAATTGTCTCCTGTGGCAACAAGATTTTGAAAGCATTGATGTGTAACCACTTAAATGCTGAGGTAACATTACTGTAGCTCTGGGATAAATGTTTGATTATTCACAAGAGCCAAAATGGTGCCTTTTACAATATGACTTAATACTTCTGGCTCTAAAATCTTAGTTTCTAAAGTGATTAAAGTAGGTAAATGTAGAGAAGATAAAGTACGATATTTCCCTCAGAGGTGTAGTAGAGGTACAATGTATCATGAAACACTCAACAGAGCAAGTGCCTAAAATGTGTACTGATACACAGTACTTGAGTAAAGGTACATAGTCGCTACTCTGAGCTTGTAACACGTGCTCTGACTCCAGTGTGGCAGTTTAAAAGCTCGACATCAGCTGTGATGAGAGCAGCTACCTATGCACAACTGATGGACAGCAAGACACTTAGTTTAGCTAACGTTGCATGTTTTAACTGGCTATATGTGTCCTTGAGCTGTAAGGCTTGTATTCGGCTGACATGAGAACTCTAGCAGTCACAGTACAGTAATTAAGGCCCAACATCATCCAGTCTGACTCATCACTGCCAAAACTAAAACCTCTGCTTCAGCAGGTAAGGAGAAAGACCCTGAGAGGCCTCCACAGGCCATTTAGATGTCCTGCAAAATGCCTCTCTGAGACATATCTGCATAATATTCAGCACTCTTAGCAGAAATGTGGATTTCCTGTAAGGCTTTTCAAGGTCCCGCCTTCTTTCCATTAAGCCACAGTCGAGGGAGTTGAAGGACATTATTGTTCTCCGTTAAGCAACATTTCAAGAGTTTGAGATTTTCTCTACCAAAGCAGAACATATCCTCTAAAGGATATTGTGATAAACTGATCCCTGAAAAGAAGTTGTACAATGTAGAGCAGCGGGAGGAAGAAGCAGGGTGAAGTCACTGTGGCCAGAGGACAGTCACGGAGATGTCTTTGCTGTTACATAATAACCTCCAGAGGCGCTGGCCTCTGCCCTGCTGCAGAGCTGCAGTTCAAAGCTCTCACACAGCCCTGCTTTACATAATGCCCCCTCTGCTGAACGGGACCGTTAACAGTGCAGAAGTACGCCATTAATTGTTCCCTCTCTGTCCCATGCAGGTGAGGTTGGTTGGGTGTCCCAGCAGGCGCTCTCTTCATGACCCCCGCACATCTGCCCAAACAGCATCTCTGTGCACTTTTCATGAAGGCCTGTCCGTACCTTTTCCCCCTATTAGTTCAGTCCTCCATCATCTCAAATGAGCTCTCCTCAGAGCCAGACACTAATGAAGGGGGGGGGGGGGGGGGGGGAGGGCAGACTGGGGGCACAGATTCAAAGAAAGGGGGCACATTTAAAAATGAGTAAACATGCTAAGACTCAAATTTAAAGTGCTGATTCTTGGCACTAATAAACTGTACATTTTGAATAGTTAACATTGTTTATTCAGTGTAACAAATGTATAAACAACTTATAAGCAACATTGTGTAACATTGGTATTTTTTTTTTTTATTTTTTTTTTGCGATTCGGCGCCCCTACAGTTTCAGAATGCAATTCACTTCTATCGTAAATATGGACAGCTGTACCCGTGCTGCATTGGATTAAATTAAATTACTCATGATCAAAAACTAGCCTTGCTAACAACCACACATCAAGCAAGTGCAACAGCACAAGACGGGCTCAAATAAGGGTCATTCATAATTTGGGCTTGTAAAAAAGTTTTTTTATCTGTACAATTATTTTGTGCATGTTTAAAAAGTTTTGTAGCTGTAGAATTATTTTGAGAATGTGTACAAAATTATATATAATTTCCCGCATGTGTAATTCAAATTTGTGGAAGAATATTTTCAACTGTGATGTTTCACACACAAAGTGAGCGACGGACAAATTTCCTATGTTCGTGTATGACACTGAAGTCACAAGCACAAGGCATGATTTGCAAGTCCGAATTTTGAGCTGACTAGCCAATCAGCACGGTTCTACTCTGTTCGCTCAGCCCGTCTGAAACATGCTGGAATCAACAGGGAACGAGCTGACTCTTCTAACTGGGACAGGTGAGTTAATTACATGTGCTAGCACGGAAATACCAGTAACGTAATTAACTAGATATATCAAGCTGTGCGTGCATCCCGGGGTTACTTAACTTGCACATATATTAGTTTAGTTTGTTGTGGTTTGCTCGTTGCTAATGTCATAGCATCTTAAGTCTGCTAGCTAACGTTTGTTGTTGTGCCGCTCGAACAAGTAACTTTAAGGGAAGCTTTCCGACATAATACCACGAATTGGCGTGGCTAATGTTAGGGGTTAGCAGCATAGGTATTTTAAAGTCTGTTTTGAGGGTGGCTGCCATCAGCCTCTGAGAAGTGCCGAAGACCCACGGTCGTACTTGAATGTAGCCTACCTTAACTGCTCGATATATTCTGCTTTTTTTGTGAAAGGGACGTTCTTTTTTAGCAAAAAAGTATACTGTTTTATATCTGAAACACAATGTAGTGAAGACGCTGTTTAACATCAATTGCCAAAGCAATCCAACTGTAACGTCTGTTATCAAGGGTGAGAATGTGGATTTTAGGGTATCGCTATGGTAATTAACATTACACTTTCATGCACGCTAGATTTCATCAGTTTATGGCTATTTTGCATCTCTGTGTGGTTGTTTTGCATCTCTGTGTGGTTGTTTTGCATCTCTGTGGGGTTGTTTTGTGTCATTTCTTGGTTGTTTGCATTTTGTAGTCATTGTGCCTGGTCGTTTTGCGTCTCTTTGCAGTCGTTTGATTAACTTTCCAACAAGGAATGTCATCACTGTCATTTTATACAGAGGTTCAGTTTCAGGGGGGGGTGGGGACCCTGGACCTGTATCCAGTTCAGTGATCCATCTACCTATCACCTTCTGATTCTGGTACAGGGACACCAGCGGAGTCACCTCTGGCCACGGCCCTGATGGTTCGCTCTTTTATTAGGAGCTCTGTTCAGAAGAGCCAGGGACAGATGAAGCGTGTGTGTGTGTGTGTGCGTGTGTGTGTGTGTGTGTGTGTGATCCTGCAGTGGATCCACCAGTCCAGTCCTGAGGTAGCAGCTGTTGCTAGTGGGACAGTAGCCAGGTAACCAGGATGCATGCTGGGACAGCAGAGAGAAAGGGCCAATTATTTGATATATGTGAGTGTGTGCAGTTGCTTGTACGTGTAAGTAGGTGTGTGCATCTGTGTGTTGGTGTGTGTCCTGGCATCGTGGTCCGCCGGCTGGCACAGAGTCAGCTGCAGGCCGTCCTGCAGAGTGAGGGAAGTGCCTGGGTGGGGCTGCAGCGCGGCGTCTGACAGGAGGACAGACTGTGGGAGGGGACGACCACAGACTTAGCACCATTATTACACACGATGGAGGCCACAGGCTCGGCTACTACTGGTCTAATGGTGACTATCTGCTTGACCAAATGAAAATTGTCTCATTGGCCATCTTACTAAGAGGGGCTCCTGCATGAACACCCCATTTTAAAAAGTGATTGCGTATTTGTATTCATGTCTGTGCCTTTCTCATTGATTTAAAGTCAGTGTAGTCTATATCCACGATGTTCCACTTCCGGGATTGCTTCGGTGCTACTGGAAATTTTGCGGGATCACGCTCTTTTCGCACGGATGTCCGTCACCTTCCGCTTTCTTTGTGTCGGAATTTTAAGCTCCGGTTGGTTTATGAGGACTACGGTTAACTGCTCCTCAGATCTCTGCAGGGTAAATCCAGACAGCTAGTTAGACTATCTGTCCAATCTGAGTTTTCTCTCGCACGACTGAAACAACTCTTGAACGCACACACGTTCCACCAAAACAAGTTCCTTCCCAAGGCTATTTTGCAAGCAGCACCGTGGCTCTGTTGGGCGCTTAAGACGATTGTGATTGGTTTAAAGAAATGCCAATAAACCAGAGCACGTTTTTCTCCCATCCCGGAATGCTGTGTGGACTAGCCAGACCCTCCTCTGCAGCGCTGTGATGGAAGGTCTGGGAAAGCCCGACTAAAGTCAGTGAGACAAAGGGGATGTCATGCACTTCATCTGATAACAGTTGTTTGAAGCTGATTAGCTGAGTTGTGCTCTTAATAAATAAGACGTTGCTGCTTTTATTTGTTTTGTATCAGTGTGAATTGAATATCGTTTTGATTTGGGACTGTTGGTCGGACAAAACAAAAGATTGGCTTTTGTCAATGTTTTCAGAACATTTCCAGACTAAATAATAAACCAATTAACCAAAAAAACCCTGCATTACTAGTTATAAATCACTAACCACAAATAATCATTATTGGTAGCCCCAGTGGAAGTCTTTTATTTTTGCACGGTGGAATCCAATGCACCACAGGTTGCTGCAGGGTGGAGGAGCTGGAGATGATGCTCCGTCTATATATTTATCTGTTACGCGGATGAATGGCTTCAACATAAGAACGTGTTTTACGGCTTGTTTTGTTGAACACAATTCTTTTGGCAACGCTCCAAACAAGAACATATTTACATTTCACGCTTTTTATACCAGAACTGAGCATTAGTCACAGCCGAGTCACAAATCAGGATCTAAACCGGTGGAAATCATTAACACACATCAAAAGATTCCCATCCGTATCGTATGTAACACTGACCAAAGCTTTATTTGATCACAAAGGGGGCAGTAGCCCTCTGTGTCTATGTAAAGGACAGTGAATCTGAGCGGTCCTCCTGGGCCTGCCAGACTGCAGCTCCTGCACCCCTGCACTGTGGCATCAGTATTCCAGGCCCGTTCATGGACACAGCGTTCCCTGAGCTGACGGAGGCATCCCTGCACTCCGTCTCCCATCACACCACCAGAGGGCAGAGCACGGCGCTCCATTTGCTTCACGCATCCCAGAGCACTTTGTGTGCTGCAGCCTACTTTGGTTCCTCCTCTTTATCTCTCTCTCTTTTTAAAAAAAAAAAAAAAAAAAACTGCCCTCTATTCAGAGCTGCATCTAAAAGCTTCAGATGATTTGTAAAATAGCAGTGACATAGCTCAGACTCTTTGGTGCATATATTTTTTATTCAGGAAATGGCAAAGCTTCATACTGCTTGTATCAGCAGAGAGGGGGTGATGTGAATGTGTCATGTCAGACTACGTTTGCTCCAATGATTTTTTCTTCTTTTCTTTTTCAGTTGGTTGACTGTGCTTATAGCTCTCTGTTGCCATTCAACTCTGCATGACCCAAAAATAACCCGGGGTGAGCGCAGTAGGTAACGGTTTTCTGGTCAGCACAAACAGGCCGCGCACACACGTTTTGCACATGCAGATTCACAGTTTGCACGCACAGGAAAAAGAAACATTCCCCGGATAAAAATCCACACACACACACATTTTGCATTTTGTTGCCAGAGTGGTAATTCACAGAGTGAATGTCGAATGCTGCAGCCTCGTCCTCCTCAGTGACTTAAAGTTGGCGGTAGCTTCGGAGGCTTCAGGTGACGCGTCCACACAGCTCCCATGGGTGCTTGCTCACTCTGTCCCAGAACGTTGTCCAGTAAAGTCAGAGAAAGGTCATTTGTCGGTTTGATGTGAGGTTATGTAACTTCAGTCTGCCAGAAAGTCAACGCCATGAGAAAGAGAGAGAGAGAGAGAGGCTGCGGTTGAAAACTAACAATTACCTCCTAAGTCTTTTTCCTAACCACTCTTCCTTATTACCCAACGTGATATTATGACCGCGTAAACATATACACCACTTTCCTAAAGCCAAGTGGCGTGTTATCTGTACGTATTTTGAGCTATCAGCGTGTATATCTACGCTGTATACAGCGGACGGCAGTCTGCAACATCACAGCGTAAACATACGCGCCACGTGGCGTGTTATTGCGAGGCTACGGTTGGGTTTTGGAAACGTGACGCGGGTTGGGTTTAGGAAAATAAGAACCGGTTGGGTGTAGGAAAAGAAGAAACATCACGTGGGACACGATCCCCACTCTCTCAGTTTGGCTTGTTTTCATTCCGGCTTGTCATCGTTAAAAAAAACACCAAAAAAACAACAACAAAAACCTATCCAGATAAATCGCGCCATCCGGATAGAGTGAATTTTATTGTGGTTGGATGAGAAGTATAAACATATGCAATTCCGACACCCTATTGGTGTTTACGTGATCCATCGCACCTGCACGTGACACAAATCACGACACTCCAGCAAGGAAATAGCAGACGTATGTAGCTTAGTACGAAGATGTCCGTGGCAGAGACTCAAGAGAACTCGAGCGAAATGTCCCAACCAAGCACCAGCGAGGAGGTCGGTAGCCAGGAAGACCAGGTCATTTCACTCCGTTAGGAACCTTCCTAAGCAAATTTGACTATTTGACCGCAGCCAGTGTTTCTCAGGCCTCACTTCCTCACCCACGATACCTCCCCTCCAGTGACCCCCCCCCCCCCCCCAAAAAAAGAAAGTATTATCACAAAAGATAGAAATGCTAGCAAAACCTATCGAGTTATCCTTTAAAGGTGCCCTGCCACACATATTTTATTACTTTGTGGTACTATCTGAAGTTATATAGCCAATGAGAGCCTGGTTATCAGCGTCCTTTACCCAGCGCAACTGGGCGAGCTCATGAATAGTAATGAGCTCAGGCAACACAACGTCAGACTGACAGCTTTTGTAATTGGCCTGATTTCTCGGCTTATTTCTTTTCAGTGGCTAGAGCTGACAGAGGAGGCAGCAGTTCATTTTCACATTCACCACATAACACAAACACATATGGACCTATGAACATATTTCAAAAAATACAAGGAAAAACGGTTTTGTGTGGCAGGGCACCTTTAAGGGACTATTTAACCATTAAACAAATAAAACTTTCCAGACACTATTTTATATTTTCAAATACCAAGGACTTTTAAGGCCCATTCACTCATGAGTGAAGGAAGGACAATTCCACATCTACACACAAAAACACAATCGAAGGCCAGAAGGGAGTTTTTTGCCCCTGCCCTCTCTCTCTTGTCCCATTTCCAATAAATGATACTTTGTGCCCTCCAGCAAACACAGCATGGAAATCTGGCCTCTGTACATTGCAGGGCCCCACTCCGGCTGGGGGTGGAGCTGTCATCAGTTTCGAGAGCTCCAGCGCTATAATATCATTAGTATTAGCGATGGAGCTCTCGCCCTGACCCTCCCTGACATCACTGAGCAGTGTCCAACTCTTGTCAGCCTGCCAAAGGAAAAAAAAGAAAAAGGCTTTGACTCTTCAAGGGCATGTCTCCCTTCCTCTGGACTCCAACTCTGCTCCGAGGAGACAGAGGAGGAGGAGAAGGGAAGGTTTCTTCATCCTACACCTGCACAGTGAATCAACCTGTCAGGAGCTGCAGGAACATAATACAGATTAATGTCACTTGCAGTCTAGTGACTGTTCCAATTTAATTTTTTTGATCAGATATATTTGTGTTGTTTTTCACCATTTCTCCAGCTGCACCTTGAACTCGTGTCCCAGTAAAAAGAATAGTTTAAAGGGATACTTCACCGCTGGAAAGCCTAATATATCTTTAAATTGGGTCACTTATGCAGCAGAAATGTGAATTTTTTTTTTTTAATTGGTGCCTAGAAGGCTTTCATATGGATGAAAGACACAAAATCCCAGAATGCACTTCGCTTCGCTGCTTTGAGTCCACTCCCAAGCCACGCCTACCGCTTGACAGACAGACAGTGAGGCATTCGACTCAACTCAATGTGTTTTATTGTTATTTCAACCATATACACAAAACAACGTTTCATCGTGGCTCAAGTGGTGTTACACATTTAAAATATATAAAAACTACATTATATAATAACGACATACGAAACAGGCTACATTTAGTGCACACACACACATTATAGGCTCCGTAAAGTTCAGCTAAGCATACCAGCATTAGGCTTGGTGGGCTGTAAACACCGAGTATAAACACAGCCGTGAATTAGCGTGGGATGTCGAATGGTCGCCATGTAACAGTCACAAACTCCAGCGGTTAGCAGTTAGTTGGATACAAATCACCCCATTTCTGCACCAGTCCGTGTTAACACAGCTCACCTTCATACAGAGCATCTCTAGCTCGGATCGTCGGAAGGCTAGCCGTCCTGGTAGCTGGACAGTCCGGTTCACTGTTGTTCAGCCATGTTTCCCACGAAAGCAAAAAACACAGCAGTCTCTGAACTCGCGTTGGGAGCATCGTTGAAGTTGGATGTAGTCCAGTTTGTTGTTTAATGAACGGACACTTGCAAGCAGGATTGATGGGACAGGTGGCAGGCTAGCGTTAGCTCGCTCTGGATGTGCCTTTTCCCCGGCTAGCGTTAGCTTCCCACCTAGCCGCCGACGAGGATGTCCCCTCCCCGGCTCGGGGTACGCTGGTCTCCATGCTGGTCTCCGTGCTGGTCTCCGTGGCAAGCGCAGCTCTCGTAGTGGGCCGATTATTTCGTCTGTAATAACGTTTCCTGCATATTCTCTGCTCTGTAGCGATGTATCCCGGTGGTACACGTGCGGTAGTTTGAATACACATAATTGTTGTAAAAGTTTGCTGCTGAGAAGATGGAGCAGAGCCCTGTTTAGCGAGGATTCAAGATGGCTGACATTTCGTTTTTTTCCGGCCGAGATCGGCTAGCTTCGGGCGATGGGCGGGTTTAAAACATGCGGAAGTAGGTCCTACTACTGGTTGTAGTCTTTTGCTCTGGCCAAAAAATCTTCCGATGACGCAAAAATCATCATTTTACGTCATCGGAAGATTTTTTCCGGACCCCACAATGCAGATATCTCCTGTCTCAGGGGGACATGAGGGAGGGACGCACGGTCATTCAGAAATACTACCGGGTTTCTACTGATACAAAGCTGAATGCTAAATCGGTGAAGTATCCCTTTAACAATCAATCCTCAATCTGTATTATTTCCCTATTATTTACCTGCAAACCCCACGTAATAAAGGTCAGTCTGAAACCACTATATTGATTTAAAAGGTTAACAACTCCCCAAATTAGAAATAAGACATCATGACTTTGCGTAAACATACACGCCCACTTTCTTAAAGCCCCTTAAATCTGTATTGTCCTTCTCAAACTTGTCCTTTTTTATGAATATTGACCATCACCATCAATTTCAAGTATTCCTATTGGCTTGAAATTTTACATTTGCGCTTACATGAGCTGGAGTAGACGCTCCATATTCATGCGCCATCTTGAAATACGTTAGCCGGTAAGGGACATACAGAACATACTGCTCCGCCTTTCGCGTTTTTCGTCTCACAGTTGCTCGTCGCTTCCCGGCCCCGTCAAGTTTGAAGAAGGGAACACGGAGAACCACACGTATTCAAAATCCAAATTTCAGGAGACAGGAGTCTTCTTCTTCGCCCAGAATAAGAAAACGGATATTGAAAAGAGCAAGAGACTGGCGTCATCAGAAAAAAGAGTGAACATTGGAGCTGCTTTGGACGCACAAACCCAATTCCAACTAGTTTATATATATATATATATATATATATATATATATATATATATATGCCCGCTTGTGGTGTGAAGCGCGCGTCCGCGCCACTGTCCAACATGCACTCCCAACAACCATGGCTGATTGACGGCCTTTTGTACACTTTCGCTTTGAAGCGTGACGGCTACCGCAGCTGCAAAATGTGCATTCAACTGCGTGGCGAGAAAGAGAGTTGATTGCGATACATGATCTCAATGCTAGATGGGAATAATTCTTACACAATGTAGCTTTAAGCCAAGTGGCGTGTTATCTGTACGCATTTTGAGCTATCCTCGTGTATGACGCATTTTGAGCGCCGTATACAGCGCACGGTTGGGTTTAGGAAAAGAAGAAAGCGACGGTTGACTTTAGGAAACGTGACACGCGGGACACAATCCCCGGTCTTCTGCGTGAAAGTCCTGTGTTTTACCCATCCTCCACCCCGACCAACCTCCCCTAAGAGGATTTTCACCCTTTCATACTACTCGCTACGGTGTAAATTCACACGCAATCGCAAGGTAATGTAAGTCAATTGAAGGCCACACGGCATTCACAAACACACTAAAAAGCGAGTATGCGTCTTGATTACACGGCAAAAATGGCATACGAATCGGCGTGTCATACATACGCCACTTCATGAGATCAGTCTGGGCTGAACCTGTCCTCCACCTCCCAATGAGAGAGAGAGAGAGAGAGAGAGAGAGAGAGAGAGAGAGAGAGAGAGAGAGAGAGAGAGAGAGAGAGAGAGAGAGAGAGAGAGAGAGAGAGAGAGAGAGAGAGAGAGAGAGAGAGAGAGATTCTCACACACTTTCTCTTTAATGTAATCCAGGCTTGTAAAATGACTTCTGCTTATGAATTCTGAATAAAGATGGCTATACATTAAAAAAAAGACCTATTCATTTAGACTGCTACGTTAACAAATTTTTCCCGTCAAATTTATATAGAGCGGCTTGTGTCAGTGAACTCAGATAATGGCAAATCAGGATCTCAGCACTTTTTCTAACGGAAGCTTTTTCTTCTTTGAATCTGCTGGCCTCTAAACACCGGGGAGCACATACTGTGTATACTACCAAACAGCTGCTGAATCCCTTTATTTTACTTATTTAGTCTTTTTTCTAGACGTCTCTCTGCACTCAACACATAACATAACGCACACCACATTCCTGAAGAGCGAACCACTTTTGTCTCACAAATAGATTTGCTTTGTATCTGCATATTTGAGCGCTTCCTCACACATATACACACTCGCAGCAGTATGTTAGGCCCTGAAAGCAGTGCTTTTAGGGCAGCGGTGTAGAAAGGTGTTGCATGCTCCCTTTACAGGGAAGCTGCCGGTAGCGTAGACCTGGTGGTGTTTTTGCAAACCTGTGTTTCTTTCTCAGGGATGTCTAGAGAGATGCCATGACTGTCTGTGTCTTACATGCCGTCTTGTCTGAGGCTTCTTACCTCAAAAGAGAGAGAAAAGATATGCTCACTGGTGTGTAAAAGAGCTGTATCTGTGCAGCAGGAGTCAAAACTATTATGTTTATACTTGATAGATTGTCAGTTTGAGCTACTTTTATACTAAAAAAACAAGCTTATGAAGTATCTGTACATACATTAAACTATGTCTTTAAATTGTATAATTGGCACAAAGTTGAGGTTAAAGATGTTTTCTAACTCTGTTAATCCACTTAAATACACTCATGTCAACATTAGGGTTTTTTGCAGGCATCTGAGGGCCAGTGGTGATATTTTTGGATTGCGACTCCCTGTGGTCGATTACAGCGTGTTATCACCATTTTACAACAGCAGGCAGAGGCCGTGGTTTTAGCAGAGCACACAGAGTTTTATGTCTGACAACTCAGCTCTTTTTTATGACTGCATGAAGGCTGATGCCAATATATTTCAGAGTAAAGTTGCCAAAAGCCAATATTATGTGTGAACATTCAGTGTCTGGAAAAATAGGCCATTTTCAAGCCTAAAACTGTTTTCTAAAAGCATTTCCTCATCCCATGTCTCTGCCAATTCACTTCTCACTAACATAGAAGTACAAGAGAGCGCACACGCGCACACACACACACACACACACACACACACACACACACACACACACACACACACACACACACACACACACACACACACACACACACACACACACACACACACACACACATTTAGTACTGTCATTCATGTGAGGACCCTTACTGACATAATGCTTTCCCTTCTAACTTTAAAGGAGCGGATTGCAACCTTGTCTTGTCATACTTGCCATGTCTCAGATTGTGTTTAAGTTAAAACCCTTACATTTGGTATAACATCAATTAAATACTATTTTTAGCTGGAAGTATGGAAACGTCCATATGTATATGCTTTGGGGGGTGGACTGCCTGGGGCCCAAAACCACCCATTTTGCACTTTTAGTAGCTTTGTGGGCGGATCTCGGGCGCTGTTGCTATTATACCGGCGGGATAAATGACTCTTGCGCCCGACGCATATCTAAAATGGGTTGGTCTGAAGTAGCTATGTGGTTTGGGCGTATCATGCAATAAACCAATCAGAGCGTCGTCTCAGGTGCGCTTGTTCCATGGCGGATTGCTATTATGACGCCGGATTTGCCTGGCACACGCCATCGGTAGCTGTCCGGGATGCGGCAAAGTAAGAAATGCCCGTCTTGACCGGGTGGCGATGCTGCTGCGGCTTGTCGGGCGCATCTCCTCAAGTCTGGAGAGGATTGCTGCAGCCATGCAGCGTGGGCCTCCAAACGCACCACCTGCTCCTGTTGTACCCCTTGTCCCCCCCCACACACACACACACACACTCCATCTCCGTCCATCCGCTCCACCAGGAGCACATCGCGCATTGCCACTCCCGGGCCCTCAAGTGTCCAATCCCGCCGTAGTTCAACATCACGTCTCCTTAAGTCATCTAATATTTCCTCATTTATGTCATCAACACATCCATGATTCATGGAAATGTGTAAAACACAACAAGCCACAAAGAATGCTGCGACTTTTTGAGGACTGGACTGTAAAGTGCCTCCTGACCTATCCAAACACCTGAAGCGCATTTTCACTAATATTTTTCCTTATAATTATGTATGGTTTGCAAAAATGGGAACTGCTGCGTCCGTGTAGATGAGAGAAGCAAAGTGTGTGCGCGTTGTGCACACGCTACATTATGGCCAAGTATGCGCCCCTAAAATAGCATCTGAATAACGCGCCACTGACTTCAGACTAGCGCCACTGACTTTAGACTAGCGCCACTGACTTCAGACTAGCGCCACTGACTTTAGACTAGAGCCACTGACTTCAGACTAGCGCCACTGACTTTAGACTAGAGCCACTGACTTCAGACTAGCGCCACTGACTTTAGACTAGAGCCACTGACTTCAGACTAGCACCACTGACTTTAGACTAGAGCCACTGACTTCAGACTAGCGCCACTGACTTTAGACTAGAGCCACTGACTTTAGACCAGGTTTTTTCTGGTCAGTGGCGGAATTGTTTTCTGAAACTGCAAAATAGTACTAGGGAACGTTTGCGCCTGAACACGCCTCCTCTTTTTGATGAACCGCCCCCGGGAGCGCAAATTCATTCCCTAATTTACTGACGTGCGTCTCTGGAGGGAAAAGTCCGCTGTGCGTCGGCTGCAAAATAGGTAAGTAAATAAGTAAATTGCTCTGGGTGCAAGATAGGGCCCTAACAGTGAAAAGAACGCTACTTTAACTTAGTTTTTATTAGTGCCGTTGCTCGGGTTCGATTTTTTTCTTGTGTAGTCACAGAATGATTTACGGCAAGTAGGCGACTGGAACAACCTGTGTTCCTGTATCCATCCAGGTAAAAGGAAGCAGGAGATTTCTTTATATAGGCCTAATTGTATGTTAATGTTATTTTAGAAGTTATCTGCTGTAGTTATTGCTGATACTGGGGCAAGGCCATCACAGAAAAGAAGTAAATTAAACAAAGAACAACTAAAAGCTAAAAGGGAAAGTGAAAGACGACGGGCGAAAACGTAAGTCCACTTCTGTCGGGCTTTTAACAGATGGAGACAATTACGGGATTGTAAATGATTCAAAAATGTCCCCGAATTACCCCTCAGGTATGTAATATGTCTATTTCATTCATAAAATAACTTTACAATGCGCGATGTGGTTGTACGTCAGTAGCCTACATTAAATTTGTTATTTGTTTTATTATTGGGACTGTTTATGTGTTGGCCTAATATTTTATTTTGCCTTGTCCCCCTGTACTTGTGTAAAGCGTCCTTGGGTTTCATGAAATGCGCTATTTAAGTTATTACTACATTGATTGCTACAACAATCTCTTAATGCTTTGGCTCGTGACACAGTGACAGTGATAACGTTACCTGGTTTAGCTCACGAGACATCTAAAGTCGGCTCAGTTACCGTATGCAACACTTGAAATGCACCGATGCATCTGTAACGTATTCTCTTATTGTAAATGAATGATTTTCTGTCTAAGCAAAACATTCATTGCGACTATATGACCTCTCTGTAATGCTAACTCAGTAATATACAGTGGGCAACACAGCACCGTAAAGAAAAGAGCTTTACGACGGCAGGTGGGGTAAAAACGCCGCTAGAATCAACACAAACTGAAAGAGAGAACTGAGAACTGAGTTTGAAATGTCCTTATTTTGCAAAAATGTTCTTGCCCTTAAAGTCTGAAACTTTTCCACTGCATAGTACGGCTCAACTAGACTTTACTCGACTTTTTTGTTTTTTTTCATTAGCACAAGTTGTGGATAGTAACT